>SJYA01003194.1:10338-39324 GCA_006410615.1 Neotragus moschatus | reverse complement strand
AGAGCAATTACTAATAGCTCCAGAAAGAATGAAGTGGCTAGGACAAAGTAGAAACAATGTTCAGTTGTGGATGTGTCTGATGGTGAAAGTAAAGTCAGATCCTGTAAAGAGATAATATTGTATAGGAACCTGGAATATTAGGTCCGTGAATTAAGGTACATCAGATATGACCAAGCTAGAGATGTCAAGAGTGAATGTCAACATCTTTTAGGAATCTGTGAACTAAAATGGATGGGAATTGGCGAAATTAACTCAGATGGCCAGTATATCTACTACTGTGAACAAGAATCCCTTAGAAATTAAGCAACCCTCACAGTAGACAAAAGATTTGAAATGTACTACTTGGGTGCAATTTCAAAAATGACAGAATGATCTCAGTTCCTTTCCAAGGCAAACTGTTGAACATCACAGGTAATCCAAGTTTATGCCCTAACCACTGATGCCAAAGAAGCTGAAGTTAACTGGTTCCATGAACACCTACAAGAACTTCTAGAATTAACACCAAAAAAAAAAAAAATGCACAAAACAAAACCAAAAAAGATATCCTTTTCATCATAATTGGAATTGGATTGCAAAAGTAGGAAGTCAAGAGATACCTGGAGTAACAGGCAAATTTAGCCTTACAATACAAAATGAAGTGGGGGCAAAGGCTAACCGAGTTTGATCTAGATGACACACTGGCCATAGAAAACATCACTTTAAAACGACAAAAGAGACTACTATACACATAGACATCACCAAATGCTCAATATGAAAATCAGATTGATTATATTTCTTTGGACATGGAGGTGAATAAGCTCTATACAGTCAGCAAAAACAAGACCAGAAGCTGACTGTGGCTCAGATCATCAGCTCCTTATTGCCAAATTCAAGCTTAAATTGAAAAAGTAGGGAAAACCACTAGGCCATTCAGATATAACATAAATCAAATCCCTTATAATTATACAGTGGAGATGACAAATAAATTTAAGGGATTAGATTTGGTAGAGAAAGTGCCTGAATAATTATGTAAGGAATTTGTAACATTGTACAGAAGGCAGTGACCAAAATCATCCCAAAGAAAAATAAATGTGAGAAGGCAAAATGGTTGTCTGAGGAGGCTTAACAAACAGTTGTGGAAAAAAGGAGCAAAATATAAGAGAGAAAGGGAAAGATATACCCATCGGATGCAGAGTTCCAGATGATAACAAGGAGAGCTAAGAAGGCCTTCTTCAATAAACAATGTAAAGATGTAGAGGAAAACAAGAGGATGGTAAAAACTAGTGATCTCTTCAGGAAAATTGAAGAAAACAAGGGACTATTTCATGCAAGGATGGGCATGATAAAGGACAGAAACACCAAGGACCTAACAGAGGCAGAAGAGATTCAGAAGAGGTGGCAAGAATACATAGAAGAAGTGTATGAGAAAGGTCTTAACCAGGATAACCACAATAATGTGGTCACTCACCCGCGGAGCAGGATATCCTGTGATGTGAAGCCTAGAAGGCTTTAGGAAGCACTACTATGAGCAAAACTAGTGGTGATGGTGGAATTCTAGCTGGGCCACTTAGAATCCCCAAAGATGATGCTGTTAAAGTGATGCACTCAATATGTCAACAAATTTGGAAAACAACAGTGGCCAGCAAACTAGGAAATGCTAGCTTTCATTCCTATCCCAAAGAAGGATGATGCCAAAGAATGTTCAAACTACCACACCATTATGCTAATTTTGCATGGTAGTAAGTTTATGCTCAAAATCTTTCAAGCTAAGCTTCAGCAGTAAAAACTATGTTTAGAAAAGGTGAAAGAATCAAAGATCAAATTGTCATGATTCGTTGGATCATAGAGAAAGCAAGGGAATTCCAGAAAAACATCTACTTCTGCTTCATTGACTATGCTAAAACATTTCACTGTGTGGATCACAACAAACTGGAAAATTCTTAAAATGATGTGAATACCAGATCACCTTACTTGTCCCCTCAGAAAATTGGGCCAAGAAGCAACAGTTACAACCAGATATAGAACAACAGACTGGTTCAAAATTGGGAAAGGAGTATGACAAGGCTGTATATTGTCACCATGCTTATTTAACTGACATGCAGAGATATTGTTGTCTAGCCACTCAAATGTGTCCTACTCTTTGTAACCCTATGGACAGCAGCATGCCAGGCTTCCCTGTCCTTCACCATCTCCCAGAGTTTGTTCTAACTCATGTCCATCGAATCTGTATTCCATCCAACCATCTTGTTATCTGTTGGCCCCTTCTCCTCCTGCTTTCAACCTTTTCCAGCAACAGGGTCTTTTCCAATGAGCTGACCCTTCCCATCAGGTGGCCAAAGTATTGGAACTTCAGCTTCAGCATCAATCCTTCCAATGAGTATCCAGGACAGATTTCCTTTAAGATTGACTGGTTTTATCTCCTTGCAGTCCAAGGGAATCTCAAGAGTCTTCTCCAACACTGGAGTTTGAAGGCATCAGTTCTTCAGTGCTCCACCTTCTTTATGGTCCAATTCTCATATCAATACTTGACTAATGGAAAAATCATAGCTTTGACTATATGGACTTTGTCGACAAAATAATGTTTCTGCTTTTAGATATGCTGCTAGGTTTGTCATAGATTTTCTCCCAAGGAGTGAGCCTCTTTTAATTTCATGGCTGAAGTCACCATCTGCAGTGATTTTGGAGCCCAAGAAAATAGTCTGTCATTATTTTCATAGTTTCTCCATCTAGTTTCCACTGAATGATGGGACCAGATGCCATGATCTTAGGTTTTGAATGTTGAGTTTTAAGCCATTTTTTCACTTTTTTTCACCATTTTTTCGTCTCCTTTTTCACTTTCATCAAGAGGCTCTTTAGTTCCTCTTCACTCTCTGCCGTAAGAGTGGTATTATCTGTATATCTGAGGCTACTGATATTTCTCATGGCAATCTTGATGCCAGCTTGTGATTCAACCAATCCAGCATTTCACATGATGTACTCTGCATATAAATTAAATAAGCAAAATGACAATATACAGACTTGATGTACTTTCCCAATTTTGAACCAAAAAAAAAAAAAAAAAGATACAAACGAACTAATATATATATATAGCAAAACAGACTTACACATACAGAAAATCAGCTAGTTTTTACCAAAGGGAAGAGGGAAAGGGCAGGGACAAATTAGGAGTATGTGATTAACAGATAAAACACTATATTTAAAATAGATAAGCAACAAGCATATACTGTACACCACAGGGAATTTTATCCATTATCTTATAATGACTAATAATTGAAAATAAGCTGCAGAAATACTGTATTACTATGCTGTATACCTTAACTGACACAATATTGTAAATCAGATACTTGTTGTTCAGTTACTACGTCATGTCCAATTATTTGAGACTCCATGAACTGCAACAGGCCAAACTCAGTTTGCCCCACAGTATCTCCCAGAATTTGCTCAAATTCATGCCCATTGAATTGCTGATGCTAGCTAACCGTCTCATCCTCTGCTTCCCCCTTCTTCTTTTTCCTTTTTTCTCGTCCAAGATCAAGATCTTTTCTAATGAGTCAGCTCCTCCCATTAAGTGGTCAAGGTATTAGAGTTTCAGGGTCAGCATCAATCCTTCCAATGAATATTCAGGTTTTATTTCCTTTAAGATTGACATATTTGATCTCTTTGCAGTCCAAGGGATTCTCAAGAGTCTTCTCCAACATCACAATGTGAAAATATCAATTATTCAGTGCTCAGCCTTCTCTATGGTCCAATTCTCACATTCATACATGGTTACCTGGAAAAAACACAGTTTTAACTATAAAGGCCTCTGTCGGTAAAGTGATGTCTCTGCTTTTTCATAACTCTGTCTAGGTTTGTCATAGCTTTCTTTCCATGGAGCCAGTGTCTTTTAATTTTATGGCTGCAGTTACTGTTTGCAGTGATTTTGGAACCCAAGAAAATAAAATGTGTAATGCTTACACTTTTTCCCCTTGTGTTTGCCATGAAGTGATGTGACCTGATGCCATGATCTTAAATTTTTTTTTAAATATTGATTTTCAAGCTAGCTTTTTCACTCTCCTCGTTCACTCTCATCAACAGGCTCTTTAGTTCCTTTTCACTCTCTGCCATTAAAGAGCATAATTGTATATCTGAGACTGTTGATATTATTCCCCAAAATCTTGAATCCAGCTTGTGATTTATGCAGCCTGGTATTTCACCTGATGTTCTCTGCATGTAAGTTAAGTAAGCAGGGTGACAATATATAGCCTTGTCATATTTATTTTCCAGTTTTGAACCAGTCAGTTGTTCCATGTCAGGTTCTGAATGTTGTTTCTTGATCAACATACAGGTTTCTCAGTACACAGGTAAGATGGCCTGGTATTCCAATCTCTTTAAGAATTTTCCACAATTGTTTTGTGATCCTAAGGCTTCCCAGGTGCTTCTAGTGGTAAAAATAAATAAATAAATCCACCTGCCAATGCAGGATATGCGAGAGACATGGATTATATCCCTGGGTTAGGAAAATCCCTTGGAGAAGGAAATGGCAAGCCACTCCAGTATTCTTTCTGGGGAAATCCCATGGACAGAGTAGTCTGATGGGGTATAGTCCATGGGACTGCAAAGATTCATACACAACTGACTGTGTATACAGCACACACACAGTCAAGGACTTTAGTATAGTCAGTGAAGAAAAGTAGGTGTTTTTCTTGACCTTTCTTGCCTTCTCCTTGGTCCAACAAATGTTCACAATTTGATCTGTTTCCTCCACCTCTTCAAAAGCCAGTTTCTACATCTGGAAGTTCTCAGTTCATGTATTGCTGAAGACAAGCTTGAAGAATTTTGATCAAAACCTTACTAGCATGCAAAATGAGCTCAATTGTGCCATAGTTTGAATATTCCTTAGTACTGTGCTTCTTTGGAATTGAAATGAAAAGTGATCTTTTCCAGTCCTTTGACCACTGCTGAGCTTTCCAAATTTCCTGGCATATTGAGGGCAGCACTTTAACAGCAGCATCTTTTAGGATTTTAATTAGCTTAACTGGAATTCTATCACTTCCTCCAGTTTTGTTTGTAGTAGTGCCTCCTAAGGCCCAATTGACTTTACACTCCCAGATGGCCAGCTTTATGTGAGTTACCACACCATTGTGCTTATCCAAATCATTAAGATCTTTCTTACATAGTTCTTCCGTGTATCTGTGCCAACTTTTCTTACTCTCTTTTGCTTGTTTCAGGTCCTTAATGGTTTTGTCCTTTAATATTTCCATCTGAAAGTCTGTTGCCAAACCACGGAAAGACACTGGGATTCTTGGCCCCTGGAGGAGAAGAATTCAATCCAGGGCCAGAGATGAGGCTTGATCGCTCATAGCTTTTGTGTAATAAAGTTTTATTGAAGTATGAAGGAGATAGAGAAAGCTTCTGACATAGGCATCAGAAGGGGGCAGAAAGAGTACCCTCCTGCTAGTCTTCAGCTGGATGTTATATAGTCACTAGCAGTCTGTTAATAAAAAAGAAAGGAATGTCTTAAAACTCAGAATGGCAGCAGGCCCCTCACCCATAAGATGCATTTTTGGATAATCTTGGCATCAAATGGTTCATCCTGGGCCATAAACTGATTAACTTGAATATTGAAGAAGGGAAGATCACCATACAAATAGTTTCATTTACATAGATTGGGGGAACAATATCTGAGTATAACATGCTGGTTTGTCAAGTAGGTTCTGAGCCATTTGGCAGAACCGACTTGAAGACAGAGTTTATGGTAAATGTATAATACATTAGTATAGCTTAACACAAACATTTCCATAAGAAAAATGCATTGGTTATCTCAAGGTTTGAGAATAGTTAACTTCAGGTGAAACCAGGTGTCATTATGGCAACACAGTATTTTAAGAGAAACTTCCTTTTAAATTTGTATAGGGAAAACAAATATCGCTAGTTTGTTTCCTCCTGCCACTTAAGAGAGATAAAAATGTCTGCCACTTGTAGGCTATTTCCTCTATTTAGAGACCCCTGGCCTTCCTGCCTGTTACCCTCTCATTCTCCCCTTTTCTTTTAGGAGAATCATGTTACCTAGGGAAAAGGGGCATCATTCTCATTCCATAACTGCTTCTGAACTGACAAGGGGCATTGTCCCTAAATTGGTGAGGCAACATATTCTCCTAATCCTCATATTGAGGACATCTGATCCAGGGGCCCCAAATAGTAGTTGGAGGCAGTTGCAGCAATAGCAGGAGTTTGAGCAACCATTTGTAACTTAAAATCTTTCATGTGGCTAGAAACAAATCCAGTTACACAGTCACAGATGCAAGGCAAAATAGTAATTAAAATAAGTTAAAATCAAAATTAAAAGTCACATTATGTCCATAGTTAAAGTGTAACGTGTTGCACCAGTCCATTTTAGGGTTGTTAGATGTCATCAGATGAAGAAAAGACATCATACATGATTGTCGTGAGAGGTATTCTCAGACTTGGAGAAAGTCTTTTCCTTGAAGCCTTCCACTTATGAAGAGGGGAGTGTTCCGCAGACCCAGCAGTTAGACCAATTGTGGAATGCAGCGTAGGAGTGAGCCCAGGACAGGAAGGCATTATCTTGAGGATCAAACAGCAGACTCAGGATATTTGGAGTCAGCAGAACTAAGTTCACATGAGTTATCAGGCCCATCTGAAAAGTACAAAGTTAGAGCATAGAAAGTAAAGACATAAAATGTCATCACTTTGTTTTGGTCAAGGTGCGGCCTCCTACCTCGAGTGTGATGTACCCACCATGAATCAATTCCTGGCACTTTGAGAGCTATGGGAGAAGAAAGAAAAACATGGTAAGGGCCTTCCCAGAGGGGCTTGAGGGATTGGCCTCAAGATCTCAGTGTTTTTATGAGGACCTCAGTTCCTGGCTCAAATAGACGCTTGCTTGACTCAGAGGCTGGGTCAGAAGTCATCTCCTGCAGTTCTGTTAATGCCTGTTGAAAAGCTGAGAACTGAGTTATATAACTAGTTAATTCCAAGGCTTCAGGGTCTATAACAATGTCTATGCGTAAGAAGGGCCTTCCATAAATGCACTCAAAGGGGGATAGTGTCTCCTTTTTTGGGGCAGTCTGAGCCCTCATTAAAGCTATGGGTAGGAATTTAATCCAATTGTTCTATGTTTTTTGTGTTAATTTGTGCAGATGTCTTTTGATATGTTATTAGCTTTTTCAACCTTTTCTGAGGATTGAGGTTGCCAGGAACAGTGTAATTGATGTTTTATTTTCAGAGCTTTAGATAACCCGTGAGTTACAGCAGCTTTAAAGGCAGAGCCATTGTCACTCTGAAAGCTCCGTGGCAGCCCAAACCTGGGGATAATTTCATGGATTAAAATTTTTATAACCTCCTTAGCCTGTTCACTACGACAGGGAAAAGCCTCAATCCATCCAGTAAAAGTACCTACCTAAGCTTTTAAGCAAGAATATCCATTAGCTTTTGGCATATGAGTAAAATCAATTTCCCAGTCCTCTCCAGAATACTTTTCACTTCGTTGTAATCCCAGTTTTGCTAGATTTTCAGTCTTTGGGTTATTTTATTTATTTATTTATTTTTACAAACCTCACACCTTTTGATAATGTTCTTTAAAGTTTTCATTGCATTTTTACTTTCAAACAAACATGAAGCCATTTGGTAAGTACTCTCTGCACCCAAGTGAAAACTCTGATGTAAACTCTTAAGAATTTTCCATTGAGCGTTTTTAGGACTTATTAATCATCCATCTTTGGATTGTAGCCATTTTTTTAAAATCAGTAATCTTTGCTCTTCTTTTCTCTTATCTTTCTAATTTTTTCTCAGTATATTGTGGCTTTTCCTGTTCCACAAGACCTGTCCAGATCCAAGGCGTCTGTAGTGAAGAGGTTTCGAAAAGTTCCACTTTTCTGACTTGACCGTCAGCCAACTGATTATCTTTGGCTACTTTACTCCCATTCCTGCTGTGTCCTTTGTAATGCGTAACATCTACTTCTTTAGGACAATATATAGCAGTTAAAAGTCTCTAGATCTCTCTGAAATGTTTAATATGTTCTCCTGTTGCTGTTTTAAACTTTCTTTCCATATTGCAGCATGAGCAGGTAAAGTCAAATAAGCATACTTAGAATCTGTAGATATTTACTCACTGCCATTTGCTTAACTCTAGAGCTTGGATCAGAGCCACAAGCTCTGCTAACTGAGCACTGGTTCCCTGGGGGAGAGATTTTGCTTCCAAAACCTGTTCAGCGGTCACCACGGCGTAATCTGCTTTACGCTTTCCATCCTGAACAGAAGAACTGCCATCTATAAATATTTCCATGGCGGGATTGCCTAATGGGGTATCCATTAGATCTTCCTGAGCTGCATAGTTTAAAGTTAGGAATCAGGTGTTTCATTTTCCTTCTCAGGAAGAAAAGTGGCAGGATATAAATTTCCACAAACATTAAGCTTAGTTACTGGTCCTTCTAACAACAGTGACTGATATTTAAGAAGCCTACTGTCTGTGATCTAAATATTAAACTTAGAATTTAAGATTCCACTCACATCATGAGAATTCAGTACAGTAAGATTTCATCCATTAATTATTTTTAAAGCTTCAGGTGCTAATAAAGCCACTGCCCCAATTACTCTTAGGCACTGTGGCCACCCCTGTGAAATTACATCTAATTCTCTGCTTAGATAAGCAATAGGTTGCTGGTGAGGCCCTCGGGGTTGTGTCAAATCTCCCAAGACCACACCTTTTCTTTTAGTGACAAATTAAATTTTGACCCTGTGGGTAAGCTCAGAGCTGGAGCTTGTAGGAGAGCAGTCTGAAGAACCTTAAAACCCTTTTGAGTGTCTGGAGACCAAACCAGTTTGTCAGTTTGGGCCTGCTGAGTTTCAGGTATATGTTTATATACAGGCCAGGCAAGTTCCCCATAACCTTGAATCCAAATGTGACAGTAACCTGTGATTCCCAAAAATCCTCTCAATTGTCTTAAAGTCATAGATAGGGGATGATTTAGTATAGGTTTAATTCTCTCAAGGCCTATAGCCCTAGTTCCTTCTGATACGATTAGGCCCAGATATCTAACCGATTGTGGACAAAGCTGAGCCTTTTCTCTTAATGCTTTGTAACCACAGCCTGCCAGAAAGTTTAAGAAATCTGAGGCTCATGAACAAGCTTTCTCTGTCTCAGCACAGAGCAAAATGTCATCTACATATTGCAACACCACCGTTTCAGAGCTATTAAAGTTTTGTAGACCCATGACAAACTTTGTCCAAATAAATGAGGACTGTCACAAAATCCCTGGGGCAAAACTGTCCAGGTTAACTGAGAAGCTGGTTGCGTAGGGTCTTCAAAGGCAAATAGAAATTGACTTTCCTCCTCCAAAGGCACCGAATAGAAGGCATCTTTCAAATCAATTACTGAGAAATATTTGGCTTGTTCAGGAATTTCAGACAATAGAGTATAAGGATTAGGCACCACAGGGTGTAAAGGAACTACAGCCTCATTTATTATTTTTAATCTTGAACTAGTCTCCATTTACTATTTGATTTCTTTATACCCAAAGTAGGAGTTTTGCAGGGACTGTTACAGGGAATTAATAGTCCCTGTTCCTTTAAATTTTTGATGATGGATTTTAACCCTTCCTTAACCTCAGGTTTCAGTGGATACTGCATCTTATGTGGAAATAAGTGCGGGTCTTTGAGCTTGACAACTACGGGAATAGCATTGTGTGCCACAGATTTTCCATCGGTCCATATTCTAGGATTTACATTTTGTTCAACTAAAGGGAGAGAAAGAGAGGGCTCCATATTCATGAAAACAGAGGCATGGACCTTGCTCAGTACATCTCTTGCCAAAAGGGGTGAGGGAGATTCTGGCACGATCAGAAACTTGTGTGAAAAATCGCACAGAATCCCAGTTGCAATATAAAGAACAACTGAAATAATACCTTTTGGCTAGTCCAGACAGTCCCATTATGGAAGCAGATTGGGAAGAAAATGGGCCAGGAGCTTCAGTAAGCACAGAGTAAGTTGCCCCAGTATCTAAAAGGAAATCAATGGATTGGCTCCCACAATTATTAATACCTGGGGTTCCTCATGTATAATTAGGATGGGAGCTTATGTGGGGACCCCTGGGCCCCTCAGTCCTGATTGTCTTGAGAGTCCGAACCCAGAGACCTATGCCTCTGGGGCAGTCTCTCTTCCAGTGTGGTCCTTTGCAGACCGGATATGGAGCCTGAGGGCAATCCCACTTGAGGTGCCCCTTCTTTCCACAGTAATAGCAAGCCCATCCCTTTCACCTGGGTCCCTCTGGGCATCCTTCTCAGGCTGTTTAAGAACAGTTTTCATAGTCATTGTGAAGGCCTCTGCCTTTTCCTTTGTCCTTTTCTGCCTTTCTTTCTTTTCTTCATATTCCTTACCATAATAGACTCTCTGAGCCAGTTGTAACAGAGTATCTAAAGACTGATTTGGTCCATAGGCCTGTTTTAATAGCTTACGGTGGATATCTGGAGCCGCCTGAGTGAGAAATCTTTTAAGATCTTGTTCCTAACAGAACCAGTCTAATTGTAAAACAGTATTATACTTAAGAGACCCTCCATCTGGCCACCATTCGCCATCTTCCAATGGATACCGTGGCCATGCAGTATCACATAGGAAGACTAGGTGTGTCTCCTTTAAGCCCTGGGGATCAAATCTATCTCAGTTTTTCAGGATCCAGTTCAAAGGAGTGAGGCTGGAATTGTTAGCTCCCATCTGTAAGAGAGAAAAAAAGCTACCAGAGCCATCTTTCTACCGGAGGCGTCCCTCCCTGCTCTAGATGGGGGTGTAGACAGACTTTATACCAAAAACTTTTCCCTCCTGGTCGGACTTAGTCTGTCCCTTACTGATGCAGGTGCTGTACTCGTCTCTCCTGGTACTACCACTGAGATGGGGTGGGGATGTATCAGGGGTAGACCTGATAGCATCCCTACCTGACGTCCAGCTCTTCACCTTTAACCTTGCTTGTCTCTGATGCCACCCAGGGTACAATCAAAGCAACCTTCCAGAATGTCTCCAAAGTTAAGGCTGCTGGGGGAAACATTTGTCACCTGAGTGCCTTTGCATGACCCTGAGTATATTCCTGACCACAATAAGACCGATACAAACATAAAACTGAGATGTTCCTTGCAAGCATCACCACACCAGTATAAGAGCCTCCTCTGGTCCACTAAGAGCCAGGGTTACCAAAGGAAAAAACCCATTGCAGTCCCAATCTGAGTAACCTTTAACCTCAGAGATGTTTTTGGAGTTAGAGCTCCATCTAGCTTCCGAACTTTCAATTTCTAGTGAGGCTAGGTGCTTTTTTTGACTATCAATCCAAGTTTGGAACTTAAGCCACAGTACACAGTAACAGTATAGATCACAAGTCCCTTGAAAGCCTATGATCTGATAGATCAGGTTAGTACTTCTAATTCCCAAAGAGTTATGAAGTGGTCAAAGAGATTGAAAAGTTTGACCAAGAAAAGAGAGTTCAGTCCACACGCTTTGCCCGTTTCTGGTTGGTTCCCGAAGGAGACATTGGGTGTCTCTTGGCATTGGCAAGTCGGTATAAACCCCCAACAAATTTCCTCCATAAGCCATATGAGATCATCGTGGAACCACAGAGCAGGGATCCTCACTTGCTTCATGCAGGGCATGTCATTCCTTCACACAAGCACACCGTAGAGTTAGTAAAACACAGCAGAAAACGTGTTCACTAAGAGAACAAAGAACTAAAGCTCCAAGTATCCTTACCTGTCCTGAAGGATCCCGGATGAGCCCCCAAGATGAAACGTTGTTGCTGAATCACACAAAGACACCAGGATTCTTGGCCTCCCAAAGGAAAATTCAGTCCGAGGCTAGGGACAAGGCTTTATCACTCAGAGCTTTTGTTTAATAAAGTTTTATTAAAGTATAAAGGAGATAGAGAAAGCTTCTGACATAGGCATCAGAAGGGGGACAGAAAGAGGACCCCCTGCTAGTCTTCAGCTGGATGTTATATAGTCACTAGCAGTCTATTAATAAAAGAAAAGAAAGTGAAGTCACTCAGTTATGTTTGACTCTTTGTGACCCCGTGGACTGTAGCCTACCAGGCTTCTCCATCCATGGGATTTCCCAGGCAAGAATACTGGAGTGGGTTACCATTTCCTTCTCCAGGAGATCTTCTAAACCCAGGGATTGAACCCGGGTCTCCCACATTGTAGGCAGACATTTTACTGTCTGAGCCATCAGGGAAAGAAAGGAATATCTTAAAACTCAGAATGGCACCAGGCCCATCACCCGTAAGATGCATTTTGGGATAATCTTGGCACCAAATGGTTCATCCTGAGCCATAAAATGATTAACTTCAATCTTGAAGAAGGGAAGATCACCATACAAATAGTTTCATTTACATAGATTAGGAACCAATATCTGAGTATAACATACTGGTTTGTCAAGTAGGTTCTGAGCCATTTGGCAGAACCGACTTGAAGACAGAGTTTGTGGTAAATGTATAATACATTAACATAGCTTAAGACAAACATTTCCATAAGAAAAATGCATTGGTTATCTCAAGGTTTGAGAGTAGTTAACCTCAGGTGAAACCAGATGCCATTATGGCAACACAGTATTTTAAGAGAAACTTCCTTTTAAATTTGTATAGAGAAGAAAAAATATATTGCTAGTTTGTTTCCTCTTGCCACTTATAGGCTAGTTCCTCTGTTTGGAGACCCCTGGCCTTTCTGCCTGTTACCCTCTCACATCCTTGCATGAAATATTCCCTTGATATCTCCAATTTTCTTAAAGAGATCTCTCGTCTTTTCCATCCTCTTGTTTTCCTTTATTTCTCTGCACTGGATATATTGAAGAAGGCCTTCTTATCTCTCCTTGCTATTCTCTCGAACCCTGCATTCAGTTGAGCATATGTTTCCCTTTCTCCCTTGCTTTTCCCTTCTCTTTTTTCCTCAACTCTTTTTAAAGCCTCCTCAAACAGCTACTTTTACCTTATTGTATTCTTTTTCTTTGGAATGGTTTTGGTCACCACCTCCTGTACAATGTTATAAAACTATGTCCATAGTTCTTCAGTCCATCATTCTAGCAGATCTAGTCCTTTGAATCTCTTTGTCAGTTCTACTGTACAATCATAAGATCTTTGTTGTAAGCCATACCTGAATGGCTTAGTGGTTTTCCCTACTTTCTTCAATTGAAGCATGAATTTTGTAATAAGAAGGTCGTGATCTGAGCCACACTCAGCTCCAGGTCTTGTCTTTCCTTACTGGATAGAGCTTCTCCAAATTTGACTGCAAAGAGCATAATCAGTCTAATTTTGGGATTGACCATCTGGTGATGTCCATGAGTTTTCCATGAGTTTCCTCTTGTGTTGTTGAAAAAGAGTGTATTTATGACCCGTGTGTTTTCTTGACAAAACTGTTAATCTTTGCCCTGGTTCATTTTGCACTCCAAGGCCAACTTGCATGTTATTCTGGGTATCTCTCAACTTCCTACTTTTGCATTCCAATCCCTTATGATGAAAGGGGCACCTCTTTATTTTGTGTTCATTCTAGAATGTCTTGTTTGTCTTCATAGAATTGGTTAATTTCAGCTTCTTTGGCATTAGTGGTTGGAACATAGTCTTGGATTTGAATGGTTTGCCTTGAAAACGAACCTAGATTTTTTTTTTTTAATTTTTCACCCAAGTACTGAATTTTGGATACTTTTGTTCACTATGAAAGTTATTCCATTTCATCTAAGGGCCCCATGAACAATATGAAAAAATGTCTAGGTGCTGAATTCTTTAAACTGTATCTGCCTAGATTTTACTTTAGACATGATAATGGTATCTTTTTATAGCATGGTAAAAGGTGGTGGTATCTTTTTACAGTGTGTTGGGAAAACATTGCATGGCCCAATGATCTATTTTACTTCTTCACCTTGATTTAATTATTTCCTCATCCGTGCTTGGATTTCAGTGTAACTTTGATTTTATCATTAATCTCAAAACCAATTTAATCTCAGATTTGGATTCCTAAATATACTTCCTGTTCATTTCTTTTTTTTTTTTTTCATGATTAAGATGGTAAGTTTTATTATGTGTATTTTATCACAATTATAAATTTTTAAGTAATAAAAATAACTAGAAATGTAGGGTTGTTTTTTTTTTAATTAAAACAAAACTTAAGTCACCTTAAAACCTTAGGACTGCAATGCTATTGCTCTGTAGTCCATGTTCAGTTTTCTCTGTAGATTGTATGAGTTTAGATATCACAACTTTGATAGAATTTTGTATGCTGCTATTAGCAGTGCCAGATCCAGAAGAATGAGGAGCAGGCCTGAAGAACATCAGCCTACCTTTGTCACAATTCAGTCCCTCAAGCCTATCCAGCCTAAGACACAGCCAATAAGAAGACCACAAACGGAATGCTCAAGATAAGGGACTTAGTTTGGAAGAAAAAGAAAAGGGCAAAAGAACATGAGCTTGAGATTTATAGAAAGCAATACCAAAAAGTGGGGCTTATTCTTACACAAACTCACCAAGGATGAGACAGACTAGAGATACTTCCTCCCCTCCTGGCTTCAAATCAGCCTCTACAAATAGCAGCAGGAAAAGAAAGATTCTATCTATTCCCTTGGAGAAGATTCACAGATGCTAGAAGAGCCTCTGTGCTAAGAGACTGGATTCCCAAGCCAAAGTATTCATTACCTCCCTCACCACCGCCACCACTGGCTTTTCCTTTAATTTTCTTGACCTAGTCAACCACATACTTTCCTAATATTCTAGTCTCTGATCCCCACTCATCTTGGAATTCCTCTCTCTACTTCCTGTTCATTTCTTAAAACCGTTTAATACATTGCCCAATTCCTTATCTATTTCAGACTTTTAAAGGTGTAGTGATATTATTGTTTCTGAGTTGTGACTCCACCTTCTTCTGTGCTTCAAACCAGTCCAGGGCTTCTCCTTTTGACCAAAGTGATGTGTCAAGAAATTTCTTTCAGTTGCTCTCACAGTAAAATCATGGATCCTATTTGTAGCCTGTACATTTCTGCCCATTCTGATCTTCTACTGCCCTCTAGTGGTTGATGTTCATTTAGACTCACTTGAAATATAAATATGCAGATGACTTCTATTATATATTGATCTATTTAATTATCTGTCATCTATCTATGCCCTACGTTGTAATCAAGGAAAGAAAGGCAAAAACCCTAGAATACTCATCAACATGGATACATTTTTTGTGATTTTTTAAAAATATTTTTTTGGCTGAGTCACATGACTTTTGGAATCTTAGTTCACCCACTAGCAATCGAGCCCATGTCCCTTGCAGTGAAAGTGTAGAATCCTAACCACTTCCCGGCCAAGGAGGTCTTTATACACTTTTAAAAGACAGTTTACAATTAGAATAAATATTAGTATTTATAATTTTTGGTGAAGCAAAACATCAAAAATACATCTATATATAAAGCAATTCTCAGTAAAAAAAAAAAAAAAAAAAAAAANACCTAGTCAACCACATACTTTCCTAATATTCTAGTCTCTGATCCCCACTCATCTTGGAATTCCTCTCTCTCCTTTTCCCTTCAAATCACTGAGTTTATCCACTTTGGTGTCAAAATGTCTTAAAGCTGTCATCTTCTTTTCAATTCAGTTAATACCATGTATCTCATATCTGGACAATTAAATGAAAATTTTATAGGAGAAACTATTTGAGGCTATGCAATACTACATTTTGCTATAAACTTCTACTCAATAATTTTAGCATTCATCAGTGAATCTTGCCTATAACAATTATTCCTCTGGTATTCTAATTGTGACTTCTCATTTTTCTCATTCCATCTAAATTTTTTAACTGGAATTCTCCTGTAAGAGAAGAGCTGTGCCTTCTCCTAATTTATGCAACCACTGTTTATATCATCATGAATTCACAGGTGTTTTATTCTTCATATCATCATATTTACCTATTTTGTTATACAAGTTGTTCCAGCTTTGGTTATTTGGAGCTCTTTCAGGTTAACTTCTGTGTCTTTCTGACATACTATCATTTTTTTTAAAGCACTTCCTTACTTTTTAACACCACAAATGTTCCAGGGTCACCCTGTATTTTCCCTGCCCCAGTTCTGGAATTATACTCTTCTCCAAAAGCCCTGGTTCTGTTGGTGAAGACTCTTGAAAGGCCCTTGGACAGCAAGGAAATCAAACCAGTCAAGCCTAAAGGGAATCAGTCCTGAACATTGATTGAAAGGACTGATGCTGAAGCTGAAGCTCCAGTACTTTGGCCACTTGATGCAAAGAGCTGACTCATTCAGACACGACTGAGCTACTGAACAATAACAACTTAAAAATCAACATCTGGACACAACATGTGCTCACTACTATTAGGGTATCACTACTTCTAGGTCCTTCTCAGTAGGCGATAGGAAATTCATATGTATATACAACTGATATATCCTCACATGTCCATATTTATTTCTGTATTTATCTACCTGTATAAACGTTAAAAGCAGGGAGGAGAGGAATAGAATACATTAGTTCATACAGATGCCTCCAAATCCAATCTGATACCAAAAGATTCATTCTAGAATCCCCATTTGTCATTTCTTTCTCTAATAGTGAGAAACCTGCTTGCCATCTACTATATTTACTTATCTGTTCAACAGCAATTAAAAACAGCTTCAGAATTGCTATCCCATAACCCTATGAGAGGGCTTCCCAAACAGACAAGAGTTCAGTCCCCTGGAGATAGGCACTGCAATCCACTCCAGTATTCTTGCCTGGAGAATCCCATGGACAGAGGAGCCTGGTGGGCTACAGTCCACAGGATCGCAAAGAGTTGAACATTACCGAAGCGACTTAGCACACATGCATTGCTTCGAGAAACAAATTTATCAACTACAGTTCAGTGATTTTGTTCAGTACTGTTTTTCATTAGCCTTGCAGAATTCAGTCAAAATAAAGTTTCTTATTAATAATCCTGTCTTCTTCAAGCATTTTGTGTAGTTGTGTCATTCATTGTAATAGAGGTAAGACTAATTTGTAAATTCCATTTTTAGTTTCCCATCATCCTGGTTGATTTTTTAACATTTGAGGACAGTAAAATTCACTCTTTGTGGTGTAACTTTCTATGAGTTTTGAAAGTTGCACATATAATCAAGTATCCACTAGCACACTGCTACATAAACCAGTCTGATTAGCCAAGAAGCTCCCTCAGGCCACTCCTTCATTATCAATCCCTTTCTCCATTTTCATCCCTTAGCAAACTGATTTGTTGTTTTTTGATTTTGGGTTTTTGGCCCTACAGTTTTTTGTTTTTTGTTTTTTTCAGAATGTCCTATTAATGGAGTCACACAATAATCTTTGGGATACGTCTTCATTCACTTAGCTAAATGCATTTAGGATTCATCCATGTGTTGTGAATCAATAGTTCATTATTCATATTCCGGAACAGTATTCTACTGAATGGATGTACCACTGTTTATTGACCCATTCATCTACAATACAGCTTTTTCTGTAGATATAAATTTTCAACTGACTTGAGTCAATTTTTAAGAGCAAGACTAGATTTTCATATGATAAATGGATGTTTAGCTTTATAGGAAACTACCAAATTTTTTCCAGAGTGGGTGTATACTTTGCATTCTCACCAATAATGTAGGAGAGTTCTTACTGTTCCACATCCTCAACAGCACTTGGCATTGTCAGTTTTGTTTGATAAGACATTCTAATAGATTTGTAGCAGGATCTCATTGTGGTTTTAATTACCACTCCCTAATGATAATGATGTTGAACATATTTTATATGCTTATTTTCCATCTAAATATTTTCTCTGGTGAAGTATCTGCTCATATCTTTTGTCCATTTTTTTTGTTTTGTTTTGGTTTTTTTAGAATTTTTTCCTTGTTTATCTTTATTTATTTATTTTACTTTACAATGTTGTATTGGTTTAATTCAGCTTCTAACCTTCTTTAATTTTAAAACTTCTTTGTGAGTTCTGGATATAAATCTCTTATCAAATTTGTGATTTTTAAAAATATTTGCTTCCTGTTTTTGGCTTCACGTCTCTTTACAAGGTATTTCACAGAGCAAATTTTTAATTTTTATAGTCTAATATATCAATTTTTATTTTATGGATCATACTTTTGATAGTTATTTTTAAAGTTTTCACTAACTCCAAAGCCACGCACATTTCTCCTACTTTTTCTTCGAGAAGTTGTGTAGTTTTGTGTTTTATATTTAAGTATATGATCAATTTTGAGTTAATTTTTATATAAAGTATGAGGTATGTTTTAAGGTTCATCTTTTCACAGAACTTCCTTCCAATTGTTCCTTCCAAAACAAATGGCACTGGGACAACTGCCTTTACACGCTTGTCAAAAATAAGTTCACAACATGTGTGCATTTACTTTTAAGCTCTCTATTCTGTTCCACTGATCTATGTGTTTTTCCTTTCACCAATACCATATTCCCTTGATAACTGTAGCTTTATAATGTCTTGAAAAATGTGAACTTCAAAGAACTTTGTTCTTCTTTTTCAGATATTTTTTGCCTATTCTAATTCCTGTGTGTATCCGTGGGTAATAAGTATTATAAACTTGTCATAAAGTTTATAATATAATATATATTACATATATATGTGTGTGTATATACATAAATACATATATATGGAATGTAGATTTACAAATGAATCTAACTCTATTACAATGAATGACACAACCACACTAAAGGCTTGGGAAGAAAAAAAAAAATGGAGCTGACCTAAGAAGCTTTATTTTGCCTGTGCGTTTGTGTGTGTGTGTGTGTATATATATATATATATATATGTTTGTGTGTGTGTATATATATAGATATATATATATATACACACACACACATGGGCTTCCCCAGTGGCTCAGTGGTAAAGAATCTGCCTGCAATGCAGGAGATTCAGGAGAGGCAGTTTCGATCCCTGGGTTGGGAAGATTCCCTGGAGGAGGGCAGGGCAAATCACTCCAATATTCTTGCCTGGAGAATCCCATGGACAGAAGTGCCTGGTGTGCTACAGTCCATAGAGTCGTAAAGAGCTGGACACTACTGAAGTGACTAAGCACCTATACACACAAACACACATACACATATATTCACACATATCTATGGAAGAGTTCTATTTGATTTTGATAGGGATTAAGTTACATATATTGATTACATATTAGACAGAATTGCTGTCTTACCAATATTGAGTCCTCTAATCCATGAACACATTATCTCTCTCTCTCTCTTCATATATTTGACTTCTTCCACCTCTGTTTTACAGTTTTCAGCATAAATATACATTTTGTTAGATTTATACCTTTTGGCGCTATTATATATGTCCTTTTTTGAAATCTCAGATTCTAATGTTCATTTTACAGAAACATAATTCACTTCTGTACATAAACATGCTATCCTACAGCCTTGGTAAACTCAAGTTAGTTCTAGGAATTTTTTATAGATTCTTTGGGTTTTTTCCAACATACATTATCATGTTATCTGCAAATATAGACAGTTTTATGTCTACCTTTCCTGCAGCCTTGGTAAACTTATTATTAGTTCTGGGAAATTTTTAATAGATTCGTTGAGATTTCCTAAGGTAAATTATCATGTTATCTGCACATAGAGATAGCTGTCTTCCTTTCCAAACTGCATGCTTTTTCACTGTCTTGCCGTAATGCACTATGTGCAAGTACGAAGTTGAATAGGAGTGGTGAAAGTGAACATCTTGCCTCCTTCTCAATCTCAGATGAATAATATTCAATCTTTCATTATTAAGAATAATATTACCATAGCATTTTTTAGATACTTTTTTTCAGGTTAGGGAAGTTCCTTATTCTTCCTAGTTTACTAAGAGCCTATATCATGAATGAAAGTTAAATTTTATCAAATGCTTTCTCTACATATTGTACGATGATCAATCTGTTAAGTAAGTTACACACTCACCATACACATCCATACAAACACACACACAAAGCTTGTAGGAGTTTAAATTGCATTAAATTTATAAACTAAAGATATTCAGTCTTTCTACCCATGACATTTTGCATCTCCATGTAATCTTCTCTTCCATTTTTCAATAAAATTTTACAATATACTCTATTTAAATTTGGCAAAATATTTCTTAGATCTATTCAAAGATAGTATAGCTTTTGATTTTATAAATAGTATCATTTTATAACATACTCTAACTTCTGTCCCTAGTTTATAAAAATGCACATGGTTTTGCTATTTGGAGCATGAATTCAGCAATCTCAATGAACTCTCATTATTTCTAGCCATTTGTGACTAGAAGTGAATTTATAAACAATTATACATCTGCTAATAAAAACAAGGTTGTTTATTCCTTCTTCTTGCATATTATATTTACTTACTTTTCCTATTTGTTGAAAGACACAGAACTCCTGCATTTCTGCTTACCTTACAACCAGAAATGCTGGCTGCCCCTGTTCCATGTTATCTTTTCAAAGGTATTTGTACATTTAACAGTCTTACAAGAGACAGTGCCTCACTTTCAGAGCAAAGGGTAGGCATGCTTAAATGTCCAATGCAATAAAGATAATATTCCCCTCTAAATAAAGAGCATGCCTGTTTACTCCTCACTCTGAATGATTCAGGTTCCCTATCTCATGGTTGTGTGTGCATGCTCAGTCATGTCTAACTTTTTATGACCCCATGGACTGTTACCCACCAGTCTCCTCTGTCCATGGAACTTTCCAGGCAAGAAAACTAGATTAGGATGCCATTTCCTCCTCCAGGGGATCTTCTCAACTCAGGGATAAAACCTGAATCTCTTGCATCTCTTGCACTAACAGGTCGATTGTTTACCACAGCTCCACTTGGGAAGCCTAATCTAGGGTTACCCTCTTGTTATATAACCCATTGCACGTTCAAGTATCACCTAGCAGTCTTCCTGTTTTTCTAGGGAAATTTGGACTCAGAAAAACAACACAAAAATTTGCTGATACTCTGGCCACTGCTATTGCTATAAAAAATAAACTCCTTTTTGTCTGACACAGGAGTTTCATATCTTCTGTCAACATTCATGAAACTGGCAGGTTACCGTGTTATCTTACAAAAAGGGTAAAATTTCAGATCCTTCAAAGTTCTTGACATTATTCTGCTGGTTAGAACCTCCAGTACAGTGGTGACCTACGGGCATTGTTGTCTTCTTCCTGATTTTAAGGAAAATGATTCTAACATTTTACCATACTATTAAGCATAATAATTGATTTAGATTCTTGGTGTATATTGTTTTTCAAGTTATGGAAAGTTGTTAAAAAAATTTCCTAACCTACCCATTTAACTTGGGAAACTGCTATCTTAGTGCCCTAAAAGAGTTGACATAGCTTTCAAAAGTGGTTCTCCTTGGAATTAAAAATAGGAAAGAAATCCCTAGGAGGGACTAGTAGAATTTCACCTAAGACAGTTCTTCATTATGTCATGCCGCACAGAACATTTGACATTCTTAGCCTCAACCAACTAGATACCAATAGCATCCCTAGTCTTGATGCCTGAACCACCCCTCTTCCCTCACCAATTTTTTCAAATGTGTTCTAGAGACAGGGTTGNGGAGGGACTAGTAGAATTTCACCTAAGACAGTTCTTCATTATGTCATGCCGCACAGAACATTTGACATTCTTAGCCTCAACCAACTAGATACCAATAGCATCCCTAGTCTTGATGCCTGAACCACCCCTCTTCCCTCACCAATTTTTTCAAATGTGTTCTAGAGACAGGGTTGGCAGTCTTTTTCTATAAAGAGCCAGACAGCAAATATGTTAGGTTTTGTGGGCCACACAGCCTCTGTTGCAACTACTCAAGTCAGCTAATGTAATGCAAAAGCAGCCATAGACAATACATAAATAAATGAGCATGGCTGCACTCCAATAAAACTTGACAAAAACAAGTGGTTGCAAGATTTGGCCTGCAGGCTGTACTTTGCTGACCTCTGCTCTAGAGGGATGGGTAGAGAGTAGAATATCCTCAAACTTCACAGATAAGAGAATGGGGTCGGAAATGAAGTGATTTCCCCAACGTTTTGACTGCACAGCAGTTTGTACCAAGCAATGATTAGAACACAGGCCTCCTAACTGCTGGTGCTCTTCCCACTGGGACATCTAACATTTGAATAAATGACACTCTGAAAGAATCTGCCTCAGCAAGTATTTTTATCCACTTCTACTAAATGTATGCAAATATATATGGATACTTGGCAGAATTCCATGAATATATAAGGCTCTGCTCCAGCTGTCTTCCTACTCTGTGGTGTGCAGTATTTCTCTAATTTTACATCATTCCCAGATGAAGACACCATGGTTTTATCCCAAGAATGTTCATGAAAACATGCAATACAATTGGGCTGAAGGCTTCCCACAATAACTCAGTATAAATCATTCATCTGCTAAATATTTCTAAGGACAGCCTCACAGAATTGAGCATAGCCCTGATTTTTCATCTGTACAACAGGGCTTACACCCAATCAACCTGAAGTCTATTTTCAAGTGAGAATCCTACAGAACTGGATCTAATACTAATCTATACAAAGTATAAGAATATAGAACATCTACTTTTCATTCATCTGCAATTGCTAAAATTCCATCTATAGAGTTGTTTTGTTTGACCTAATTGATTCTAACATAAGTGCTAAATAACTTGCCTCATGGAAGGACTATGTAATAATAAATAGCTATTAGCAGTGATACACACAGCTTGAAGCAAAGTAGTAGTTCTCAGAAAAGGACTGGGCTTGGACAAGAAAAGCGACATAATCAGCCTTGACCAAACCAAGGCTTTGCTGATTTACTCAACAAATCTGGGGCTGTTTTTACCCTCACTTGATATGTCACACTTTGGGTAGAATACTGGACTACATGAACTAAAGATTTAGTTAGTCTAAATTCAGGGGGGCGGGGGGGAAGAGAATGTTACATCCTGGAAAAACTCTCATAGAAGATGAACTTAGGCATGAAGAAAAGACAGGTGTTAGATGTGGAAAATGAAAGGATAGGTATGTGAAGTGATCAGTGTTATTAATAACTACACAAATAGCTCCTCTCTTCCTCATACCCAAACAATAAAATCCACTCAGAAGCTCTAAGATGATCCCAATATCAAGAAGTTTCTAAAGAGAACCTGCTAAGAAATGATTTGGAATCTACTGCACCAAAGTAGCAGTAATGACACCAACTAGAGCCAACAACAGTCTGGCATAATTGTTGACTGAGCAGTAATAATCTTAGATGGCTATTTCTGTTGGAATCTGGTATATTAAAATGATAGGTAAGGACAGGTACCAACAATTATACTTACTGCATACTTTTTGATGAAGTGAAGAAATATTTAGGCAATGGAATAGAGTCAGTAGCATTTGTCTCCATTTTGTGCCTGGAGAAACTAACTTAGCTCCTTTGAAAGCTGACATCCCCCATGGTATGGGTAGACTAACCAGAACTAGAATATTTATATCCTTGACTTACATTATTTGGGTTTAAAGTTCTCCAAAGGGTAATGCATAGTCCAAAGCTGCTAAATGTCAAAGTCAACCAGAAAACAAAACAATTCTAAAGACATCAAAATAAAGGTTTAGACATCTGAACTTTTGATAAGGATTTATCAAGCATCATCAGTTCCTTGTCTAACTTGGAAGCAAACCAAATTTCTTCATGTGGATGGCTTTGGAGCCTCCTAGTGGCAGCCTCAGGGGACCTACAGAACTGGAGTCCTGGAATGGACCAGACTTTCAAGAGTGTTTGTTATCTATACTGATGATCAATTCACACAAACATATCAGCTCCTACAATGTACTCAGGGCTTCCCCAGTGGCTCAGACGGTAAAAAATCTTCCTGCAATGCAGAAGACCTGAGTTTGATCCCTCAGTTGGGAAGATCCCCTGGGGAAGAAAAACAGCTGCCCACTCCAATATTCTGGCCTGGATATAGTGCTCAACACACTATATTAAACAATAGGAATTCAAGGATGAATAAATGTTTGTCCCTACCCTCATGGAACTCACAGCCTACTACTATGTACACAAGTAAGAACAGAAGTAACTCTGAATCAATGTAATATGCACTTACAATCTGCAAAATAAAGGAAAACGATGAATTCAGGAGTGTGTGATAAAGGGGGTTGACTTCTTAGCCAAGTATTGACTAAAGGAAAAATAGAAGTCTATCTGATAGAGAATCCCAGGACATATATATTTTCATGCCTTTGTTAATTCTCCTTCCTCTTTGGATTATTCTCCTTTTTCCATATATCATACCTAGAATACTAAGACTTGAGTACCCCTAAGGTATTAGTTTTATCTTCCAAGCACTGAAGAGATGTCAGAGGCTGTAAATCAGATAAGTGACTTACCTATTGAAGACTATTGACAAAAATAATTCTGATAGTAGCATGAAAAATGTATTAGGAGAGCTGGGGAGCAGAGTCTATTAATATGTCATAGTATTCCAAGGGAAAGGTAAGGGCTAGCAGCACAGTAGCAAGAAAGAGGATTTCAGAGTTAAAGACTACTATACCTATGTTCGGAGAAGGCAATAGCACCCCAACCTATGTTAAGGGCTTCCCAGGTGGTGCTAGTGGTAAAAGAACCTGCCTGCCAATGCAGAAGACCCAGGTTCAATCCCTGGGTCCAGAAGATCCCTTGGCGGAGGACACGGCAACCCACTCCAGTATTCTTGCCTGAAAAATCCCAAGGACAGAGGAACCTGGCAGGCTACAACCCATAGGGTCACAAAGAATCAGCCACAACTGAAGTGACTTAGCACACATGCATGCACGCATACCTGTGTTAAAGACCTAAGTTAAAGACTTATGATATCTGATGGCCAAATGAATATGGGAGACTAGGCTCAGAAAAGAATAAAAAATAGTTCAAAAATTTCCTTAAGAGATAAGGTAGGAAATGATGCCTTTAACCAAGATAAGGAACACAAAAGAAATCAAAAGGATGAGTAATAATGAGGAATATTAGTAACTAGTTTTATTTAAGGTACAAGATTTTGGATTTAAGAAACACTAGGCAGTGACTGCAGAGAAGGCAATGGCACCCCACTCCAGTACTTCTGCCTGGAAAATCCCATGGACGGAGGAGCCTGGTAGGCTGCAGTCCATGGGGTCGCTAAGAGTCCGGCACGACTGAGCGACTTCACTTTCACTTTTCACTTTCATGCACTGAAGAAGGAAATGGCAACCCACTCCAGTGTTCTTGCCTGGAGAATCCCAGGGACGGGGAAGCCTGGTGGGCTGCCGTCTATGGGGTCACACAGAGTCGGATATGACTAAAGGGACTTAGCAGCAGCAGCAGCAGGAAGTGACTGCAAAACTCCTAACTCTGAAAAACACTATAACAATCTCAAAATAATCAACAGTGATAACCACTATTAAAATGTTAGTTGTTATCTCTTAGTGATATAGGAAAAAGAACAATCATATCCATTTTCATAAATAATATCCTGAAATTGACCCAGTCTCAGAAACTTAAACTTTCATTAGACAATGAAAATTTTCTAGCAAAAGGGAACATCTTATTCCCCTTACTTTTGTTCCCTTTGCTTTATCCAAAAACATCCATCATTCAAGGAACAAGTTGAGTTTCACCTTTGCCTCGCCACAAAGCCTTATCTTACTCCTTCAGACCTTACACATTACTCTCTTAGGTTACCATACCTGAACTCTCATAGCACTTGGCACAGATAATATTCTACTATATTGTCCTTTATGATTTGCTAGAGTTTTAAGGAAATTTAGTTGTGTCTCTCCAACTATATTTAAGGTCCTTAAAGAGTAAGGCACTGGCCTACTTCTGCTCTCAGCCAGAGGCCAACTAATCCATATTCCAACTAATCCCCTAATCCACCTCCTTTATATTTTACAAATGATAAAACTGGGCCCAGACAACCTAAACAAGTTGGGCAGGATTCACAAGTAGTTTGTGAGACCAGGTACCCAGAGCTTTATTTCCTTAACATTTCTATGCTTTCAGATGCCCCATAAATATTTATTTTTTAATTTTATTATTGGAATATAATTAGTTTACAATGTTGCATTAGTTTCTGCTACACAACAAAGGGAAAAAAATCAGCTGTATGTCTATGTATATTCCCCTCCCTTTTGAGCCTCCCTCCTCCAAATTCCACCTCTCAATCATTACAGAGCACTGAATTGAGCTCCCAGTGCTATACACCAGGTTCCCACTAGCTATCTGTTCCACACATAGTATGTATATACATCAGTGCTAATCTCCTGATTCGTTCAGGTACTTGTGCGTCATGTTTCCTTTCCTATGAGGCATGTTTGCATCTTAACAGAATATTTAAATTCCAAAGGAGCCAAACTAATAATTATTTAACGATGGAATTATGAACCTCCTGAAAGGCAGTCAGGAATCTATTTGGGGACAGGAAGACATTCTGGGAAACTCAAAATCATATCACAAATTCCAGTATCCAGCTATGCTAAAATGACAGAAACCACATTAACCCCCTTACCTTGAATAACTTTTTTAAAGGACCAAGGTACAAGAAACAATGCTTTCTGACATAAAAACATAAAGCACAGAACAGTGATTCCTAAAGAAGGAAAAACAAACAAGATGAGCCCTATCATTTGCCATCTCATACCTGGAGAGAACTTCCAGGCTTATGGTACAAAACAAGGAACCAAAACAGAACTCAGCAGTCTTATTGAATTGATGACACAGAGTTCAGAGCTAGGAGAGGCCAAGGCAACTAAAATTTATAGCATACAGGAGAGGAGGGAGTTACACAAAGAACATGAGCTCCAGCAGTGGAGTTTCCTGACATTCTTGCCTATGTGAGAAAACTACCAATGTAAGGAAAAGAACCACCAGGAAGGAGTAAGTAAAATAATCCGCACAGTATACACAGGAGCAGGAATAGTTCACATTCTGGGCAACGAGACTGAAAAGACCTCATAACATACAAGGCTTCGAGTAAGAAGGGTACAGAATAAGAAAAGTATTGCCTCATAAAGGTATTGCTACAGCAGAGAAGCCAAATTAGTCAGACTATTCTAACAATAAACTGTGGAAAATTCTGAAAAGATGGGAATACCAGACCACCTGACCTGCCTCTTGAGAAACCTNAGAAGACCACAAACGGAATGCTCAAGATAAGGGACTTAGTTTGGAAGAAAAAGAAAAGGGCAAAAGAACATGAGCTTGAGATTTATAGAAAGCAATACCAAAAAGTGGGGCTTATTCTTACACAAACTCACCAAGGATGAGACAGACTAGAGATACTTCCTCCCCTCCTGGCTTCAAATCAGCCTCTACAAATAGCAGCAGGAAAAGAAAGATTCTATCTATTCCCTTGGAGAAGATTCACAGATGCTAGAAGAGCCTCTGTGCTAAGAGACTGGATTCCCAAGCCAAAGTATTCATTACCTCCCTCACCACCGCCACCACTGGCTTTTCCTTTAATTTTCTTGACCTAGTCAACCACATACTTTCCTAATATTCTAGTCTCTGATCCCCACTCATCTTGGAATTCCTCTCTCTACTTCCTGTTCATTTCTTAAAACCGTTTAATACATTGCCCAATTCCTTATCTATTTCAGACTTTTAAAGGTGTAGTGATATTATTGTTTCTGAGTTGTGACTCCACCTTCTTCTGTGCTTCAAACCAGTCCAGGGCTTCTCCTTTTGACCAAAGTGATGTGTCAAGAAATTTCTTTCAGTTGCTCTCACAGTAAAATCATGGATCCTATTTGTAGCCTGTACATTTCTGCCCATTCTGATCTTCTACTGCCCTCTAGTGGTTGATGTTCATTTAGACTCACTTGAAATATAAATATGCAGATGACTTCTATTATATATTGATCTATTTAATTATCTGTCATCTATCTATGCCCTACGTTGTAATCAAGGAAAGAAAGGCAAAAACCCTAGAATACTCATCAACATGGATACATTTTTTGTGATTTTTTAAAAATATTTTTTTGGCTGAGTCACATGACTTTTGGAATCTTAGTTCACCCACTAGCAATCGAGCCCATGTCCCTTGCAGTGAAAGTGTAGAATCCTAACCACTTCCCGGCCAAGGAGGTCTTTATACACTTTTAAAAGACAGTTTACAATTAGAATAAATATTAGTATTTATAATTTTTGGTGAAGCAAAACATCAAAAATACATCTATATATAAAGCAATTCTCAGTAAAAAAAAAAAAAAAAAAAAAAAAAAATAAAAAATTTCAAATAAAAAAAAAAAAAAAAAAAAAAAAAAAAAAAAAAAAAAAACAAAACAAAAAAAAAAAAAAAAAAAAAACTGATGACTGGAAGAAATTTCTTCTACCACCAAGGTTATAAAGAAAGATTCACATGGAGTTAGGTAGGATGAGAAGAGACTTGATCACGTCAGGACTTGCCTCTAGGAGGGGACACAAAAAATAGAGAATTTTATGCTCGGAGATCCTCCCTAGGAGTTAAGGCATTTGAACAACATATTGGTCACTCCAATCCTGGGTTTCACTGCTGGGAAGATGAGTAGGCTTACCTAGTTTGAAAACTGGTGAGACTTACAGGAGGGACATAAGAAACTGAGATTTTGCTCTTGAAGAGTATACACATGCTTATTTACTCCTGGTAACAAATCAGAGGAAGATGATTGAAACTGAATTTCTGACAGATTTCCTGTGTACCAACATGTGCTCACTCTCACCACACAGTCACCTCTAGCTCTGGTTTAGCTACCTACTAGAGTAAAGGAGAACATTGCTGAGGCATGTACACTTGGTGCGGGGAACAGAGCCAGCTCAGATATGGCACTGCCCTTGATTAGGGAGTCGGCTTCCATTACAGGCACTTGCAGAGATGGTGGACTGGAAGATGTCTGTAGCTCGGACTCTCATGCCAGAACCATCTCAGTACATGCTCCAGCCCACACCAGAAATTCACTTTTGCCCCTTTGCTTCAGTGCTGCTCCTCTCAAGGGCAAACATATTGTCAGGATGGGGGATTTGTGCACATTTAATGGGAATGGAGCCAACTAGGACTCAAACCTCAGGGGGTTTGGTCCAGCCCT
>SJYA01003192.1:240254-296032 GCA_006410615.1 Neotragus moschatus | reverse complement strand
CAGGAGGAGAAGGGGATGACAGAGGATGAGATGATTGGATGGCATCACCAACTCCATGGACATGAGTTTGAACAAGCTCCAGGGGATGGTGAAGGACAGGGAAGCCTGGCATGCTGTAGTCCATGTGGTTGCAAACAGTCAGACACAACAACAAGTTGCATGCCACTCTGGGCCCTCAGCGTGAGCCAGTGGAAGCAGCCTTGGCCTCATTACTAAGGATAAAGCCCAACATGGAGCTGGCACTCTCCTCGGGCAGGGAGAAATGCCAGTGGGCCACATGGGCTGAGAAGTCACCTTGGACCCACCAAATGTTGCTTCCACACCTCAAGAGCAGGTGTGTGTGTACACGTGTCTGCCAGGGAGCACTGTGGTTCAGTCTCACCTCTTCATAGTGTTTATGTGTTCCTGTTGTTTCCCTTGACACTCCATGGTTGTGGATGACTGGTAGTGGGGCATCTGGTCATTTGGGCTTGTAATAATGCCCCAGGGGTTTCTGGAATCCCCTGGGTTTTTGCCTATTTCCCTCCAAGCTGGTTGAAACTGAGGGTTATTTATGTCCAAACAGTGGTTACTTCCTCTGTCCTTTATCCCTGGCCAGGGGACCTCCTCCACAGGAAATCTTCACACACATTACACAGGTGGTCATGTAAGACTCATGACCTTCCTTACCACAATCTTAGGTACAAACAATGTCCAGGTAAATAGATAGAAAGCAACCAGCACAGGTACACAACAGTTTTCTTCAGGCTCTCAGCAGACTGATTCCTTTTCCCTGCGTTGACCCCACCTCCACCCAAAAAGGTTTTTCTCTGTTGGTTCCCAGGCCTGGAGAGTGCAAGGGATGTGCACCCAATAGTGGCCTGAAGGTGCCCTGTGCTGGGACTCAAGCCATATCCACTTGGGCAACTTTTACTGTGTCAGTCAAGGTCAGAGCTACATATAGGTGGCTCAAGAGCTAGGTCTGCCCCTAAAGTGTTTGTTTCAGTCCACACAGTGTACTCAAGTTTTTCAACTGTTGCCAACATTTTTATTTTAAAAATAATTTTATTTATTTTTGGCTGCGCTGGGTCTTTCAGTGCTCCGCACAGGCTTTCTCTAGCTGTGGAGAGCAGGGGCTACTCTCTAGCTGCGGTGCACTGGCTTCTCATGGTGGTGGCTTCTCTTGACGCCAAGCACAGGCTCTAGGGTGCGTGGCCTTTGTTCCTGGCTCCTGGGCTCCAGAGTGCAGGCTCAGTAGTTGTGCACAGGCTTAGCAGCTCCAAAGCGTGTGGGATCTTCCTGGACCAGGGACCCAACCATTATCCCTACATTGTAAGATGGACTCTTAACCACTGGACCACTAGGAAAGCCCCGCCAACACTGTGGGAGATTTCTCAAGAAAATCAGATTGGACATTACCAGGCCACACTTCCCTTCTTTCAGTAGGTGACTGGCTGGCAGATGCCCTCTTTGGATGGGGTAGGCATCCTCCTCGGATCTAGTTTCCTCTCTCCCTCCTGCTCCCCTGGCCAGGGATAAAGGACAGAGGAAGTAACCACTGTTCGGACATTATTATTTCCTCTCTTGTCCTGCCTTGCTTTCCCAGGCCCTTGTGGAGTACTAGCTGATAGTAGGTGCTCAGTACTCCTGAGTATGAAAAATACACGAGACTCAGCCGTCAGCATATGGAGCAGGCTTTAGAATGGGGTGGCCTTACGGGTGGGGGCAGGTATTCCATGCAGAGGCGATGGCACGAACAGCAAAAATGGAGACCGGAGAATGCAGGACTACAGGGGTAAGAGTTGTGGCCGAGGGGTATCTCCCAAGTAGGCAGGTCCATTATCAGGAACTCAGGACAGCCAGGCCCACCAACTGGATGTAGGACTGAGGCGTTTAATAATTCACAAAGCAGTCAGAATTTGATCAGCAGGAAGTGGATGGGAAGGTGCTGGGCTTTGGAGTCACAAAAACTCATCTGAGTGTTCGAGTCCTTGCGTGTCCACAAGTCGCTCCTGTTTCCTGGCCTCTTTAGAACTGGGATATTAATAACTGCTGTACAGTACAGGGGTGAGGGTTAAAAGAACGCGTGTACGGAAAGCGCCAGCATGATGTTCAACACACAGTAGGGGCTCCGTGGTCCACGGTACCCGATCCACCCACGCCAGGCACAGAAAGACCAACGGGCAGAGGAGCTCAGGAACCAGGGAACGACACTGGGATTCTGTGCTCCCGCGGGCGGGGCGCCGTCCCAGGTCTCGGTCTCGTGCGACCAGTGGGCAGCATCTCAGCGGCGCGCACGCGCAGACCGCGCCCAGGCCTCGGAGCGCGCCTACCTGGCGACCTGGGTGCGCAGTTGCGCGTGCGCTGAAGGCCTGGTGTGCCCGGCTAGAGTTGAGTTGCGGGCGCGAGGGCGAGCAGGTCAGCAAGCCAGGCTTCGTGCGAGGTCGGTGCCCGCCCTTTTTAAAGAACAGACTTTAGTGGGTACCCTAGCCGAGGCCAATTTTATGAGGCGCGAAGAACCCCTGTTATAAAGAGCCAGGCCGCGCCTGGGAGGTCCTTGGGTCTGAGGTAACTGGAAGTGGCCTGATTCTCTAGTGAGGTTGGCGCCTTTCTCTGAAGGAGATTTCGGGCCCAGTCCCCATTCCGCAGCCGCCTCCTGAGGCAGCCTTAGAAGCCCCGGGCCCCTTTGGATGCCCAGCGCTGGGCCTCGTGGTTAGGGCGGCGGCCTGGAGCTCAGATCGGGGTAACCAAGTGAGCAGGGATGGAAGCCAGGCAGGCGCCGAACTACGTCCAGATACCCTTCCACGGGCGAGTGAGCAGGGCGGAGGTGAAGGAACCCCAGGGAGAGTTCTTGCAGCCACACCACACCCAGCACGAAGTGCTGCCTCTGGCACAGATCCAGTCTTCTGAGCCCCCCAGCTCCCCCTCACCACAGCCTCTTAAAAAAACAAAGCTGCACACAAAAGCCATCATTCTGGTTTATAACCATCCTCTAACTCAGGCTTAGGAGTTGGCGTGAAAACATGACTTCTTTCATCGAAATATGTCTTGTCACATCATGTCTTAATGATTTGAATGAATTTCTTGTTTTCAGATGCCTGACTGAATCTAGGAAGTAAGTATCAATATTTGACTCATAGCTCTCAGTGAGATCTCTCTGTTCAGTTACTCAGGTCCTTGAATCTTGGCATCTAGGAAGGGTATACTTGACCCTACGTCCTTGACTTTTCTGAACTTTAATTCCTTAATCTGCAGATAGTAAACCTACCACAATATCCAACAGCCTACCTAGAATGTCTAGATATCTTGTGGGCACCTTAAGACTGAGCATATCCCAAAATGGACTCAATTATCTTCCCCTCAAAAACTTACTTTCTAAGGCTCCTTTTTTGGCAGGCCGAAGAGGTATCTTTATTTTTCAGTTGTTTGTTCAAGCAGCTCACAATCCTTGTCTGGACTTCTTCCTTACCCTGTCAAGTCACCAAATCATGACTAGACCTCTTCTAAACCAGACCGCTTCTCTTCATCTCCACTCTCATCGCTATAAACCAGGCTATTATCAGCTTTGCCAGGAACCACAGGAGTCTCCTAATGGAGCCTCTTTCATCTGTTCTGGTTCTGGGTTATTTCCTACATTACAATCAGAGGGATTGTTTTGATTTTTTGGTTTGTTTGTTTTTTTTTTAAACCCACAGATACGTGATCATGTCATCTCTTTATTATGCCCCTCAATGCCTTCTGATTGTTCTTTGGATAGACTTCACAGTTCATAGCCTGGCCTATGAGGAAGGCCCTCTTTCCTTCTCTATCTGTATTTTGTCCCTGGATAATCTTACTGTTCAAATAGCTTCCAATACCATCTTCAAATACCGTCTAAACACTGATAATTCAAGTTTATGTTTCTGTCCTCATTTCCACTCTTTGCGTACCAAGAGACAACCCCCTTGACACATCCACTGGGGTATCTAACAGGCCTCTCATGCTTACCCAGAACAGAAAGAGAATGGCAAGTCTTTTTTTTTTTTTTTTGGTGGCGCCAAGCAGCTTATGGGATCTTAGCTCCCCTGCCAGAGATTGAACTTGGGCCTTTGGCAGTGAAATCCTAGAGTCCTAACTGCTGGACTGCCAGAGAATTCCCTAGAATGGCAAATCTTTTTCTTCAGAATTCTCCATCTCAGTAAAGGGTATGTGCTATTACCTGTCTAATAGCATAGGCCAAAATCAAGAGCCATTCTTGATTCCCACATCTAGTCCATCAGTCTAAAATATGCCCCCAATTTAAGTAGTTACTGACTACTAAGACCTCAAAATCTGAATCTGAAGCATCTTTCTGCTGGACTACTACAACTCTTCAGTTCATCTTTCTCTTGGCAGCCAGAGTACTGTTTCTAAAGCATAAATCAAATAATTACACTTCTTTTTAGGAGACCTGGGTTCGATCCCTGGGTTGAGAACATCCACTGGAGAAGGGAAAGGCTACCCACTCCAGGATTCCAGCCTGGAGAATTCCATGGATTACAGTTCATGGTGTCGCAAAGAGTCAGACACGACTGAGCAACTTTCACTTTCACTAGCATAAAATCGCAACTCTACAATGGCTGGCAGCCTTTATATGATCTGGCTCTTGCCTAGCTCTCTGACTTCATTTCTTTCTACTCAAGTCTTCATTCTCTGTGCTCCAGTTACACTGACCTTTCTGTCATTTAACTACCAATCATCACAGGGCATCTGTGCTTGTTTTTTTTCTGCTTGGAATGCTTTTCCCCTTGACTTTGTTGTTTCACTTTCCATTAAAGCCATAACTCAGTTTGATCTCTTCTGAAAGACCTTCACTGGCCACGCTAAAGCAGTCTCCCAGTCACTCTCTGCTACAAAACCCTGTTTTATTTTCTTCATAATACTTACAGTACTTCAAATTACATTGATTTATTTATGTGTTTATTATTGCTCTCTAAACTTCCTGAAATCTAAGCTGTTAAAGACAATCATGTCTTTCTTATTACCTACTCTATCATTGCTGAAAGAAATGCCTGATACATAGTAGGCTCTCAAATGTGTGATGACTCACTGTTTATCTTTGTAGTCTTAGTTTGTCACACTTCTTGCCAACTGTGTTCAGAAGTACTATACTTCTCTCTCTTGAAATGACAGCAGTCTGTCTCAACTGAGGACTGTTGTATCTGCTTTTCTTGTACCTACATCAGACCCCTCACCCACTCGCCATTTGTGTCTTCCCCAGCTCATACTCATCCTTCAAATATGAGTCACTTACATAAAGTTCCCTGACTTCTATTCTAGGTTAGGGTTTTCTGTCATGTTCCTATGTCACCCTGTCCTTTTTTGTAGCAGTCATCATCCTTAAAATTACTTGTAAGCTCTTTGCAGGCAGTGACTGAGTTCTTATTATTCCCCACTTTATCTCCAGCAGTTAAGTTTCTGGAACATAGTTGGTATGCAGATAATTGTGAGCTGAATGAATAAATATTGAATGAATACAAGATCAAGAGGATCAAATCAGATAAAAATTAGGAGAGCATTTAGCGTGAAGTATAAGTTAGCTGAATCTGCCCTGCCTATTTCAATACACGTTTTTGAATCTTATAAGATAGGGATAAATGGGAAAAGCATTGTATAAACTAAAAGTGCTTTCATAAATGTAAGATTTTATTCATCAGATCCCTATGGTCTGATGATCTTTCAAAGTGCTAAATTTTGTTTCTTAGCAGTTATGCCTGATTCTGTTATTTTAGAGTTATATTTAGGTGGTAAAATATAAAGATATAAAGAATTGAGACTAATACTGAGTCTAGGATAATTCATAAGGGAACTATATTCTTGGCACCCTTAATTCAGTGGGACTACCTTGCTTTAGCAATACATCTGTGTTTTAGTCTTGCTCTTGTTGTATGACCTTGGTCAGATTAGATGATCTCATGTCAGGTTTATCTTTTTGTAAACCTAGTGAATATAATTTTTATCTTCCCAGTATCTCACCAGAATTAAAGGCAGTAAAATATTTCAGATTTCCTGTGTGAAATTTGTTCTCTTTGTATAAAAAGTAATATAGTTTTTTATTAACTTCATTTCTTCAGAATCTACCATTTTTTCATGCCAAGAACAAAGCTGTATATTTTAGAAGCTTGCTTTTCACACTTTTGTCTGTCTTCTGTCACTAAGACCCTTGAGATATGTACATCAAGGACTCAAAGTTTATAGCTCAAAACTGAAAGAGATGCTTCTTTCTCTTTAGCTAAGGATATTCTCTTCACCATTTGCCCTTTTGAAAGTACTGATGCTTTTTTATCATTTAAAAATCTTTGCAGGTACTGCTTCAGGGCATTTCACCCAGTGGTGTAACTAAAAAATAAAATATGTCTCATTGCCTGCAATTTTACATCCAAATACTTTTAGAATTTCTGGGATTAGGATTTTTAGAGTTCTGTAATTAATTCAGTGTGATATGAATGCTAATAGGTTGATCTTCATGTGGTGGTTTAGTCACTAAGTTGTGTCCGACTCTTGTGACCCCTTGGACTATAGCCTGCCAGGCTCTTCTCTCCATGGGATTCTTGAGGCAAGAATACTGGGTTGCCATTTTCTTCTCCAAGGATCTTCATGTAACAAGCAACAACTAATGGGTAGGGTGGTGAGATTAGATACCATTCTATTGCTTTTTCCAAGTAAGGAGCACAGTCCTAAACCTATTGACCAAAGATAATTCTTCCATTAGCTATTAGGATGGTTAAAATGAAAGTGGAAGAGCCATTTAGGTGTAAAGCATAATTTAAGAAGTTGACTTAATCTCCTTTCTGCCCTATTGAGTTGTTCACTAAAGCCTTTTGATTTCATATCAGGACACCTTCCTATCCCTCTGTTAGAAAGATTTAGTTACTTCTCCCCTCCCAAACAAAACAAAATCTGACACAGTTCCAGTTGCAAATATAATTCTGAATAAATGCCAGTGATGTTTTAAAGATTGTGTCTTACCAGAAAGAGTAGGTAGAAGTCTAATGGGAAAGAATGACATCAGTAGGCATAGAAGAATCTTGGGTAGTCTTAGATCAGCTCTTCTTGTCCTATATCTTAATTCTTGGGTTTGTTTTGCTTTTAAAATGGCTATTCTTTATTGAATAACCTATGCATAGAGCACTGCAATAAGCAATTATACATGCATTATTTCATTAATCATCCTAGTCACCCTGCAAGGTGAGGAAACAGAATAGTTCCTTTTGAAAATAGAGCTCAAAGACAAACAAATGTGAAAGAAACCCTTTATATCCCAAGATATTATCCTAAGAAGCTTTAATCTGGAAATGCTGCACTTTGGCTTGATGTCTTTGTACCCAAATTGAGGATGCTATCCAGATTTATGCAATTGACCAGGGTTATAGATCATTATAAAATGATCAGGTGATGTGTTATGGAAAATGTATCAGCCAAAGGATTCAACAACCTTGGGGGCTAATCCTGGTTCCATACTGAGTTATGTGACCTATAGCAGTCATTTCCTTCTTTGATGAATTCACTTCTTTTTGTCTCCTCTGAAATGAAGGGAACTTCAGCTATAGGCAAGCATGAATCTCATTGGATATATAGGTTTTCAGAGAGTTTGGATCTATTTCAGCAAAGGCAGGCAGACTTTTGAAACTAGCCGAGGACTTTTGAAGGTAAAAGGAGAAGCCAAGCTTCTGTCTTCAGCCTCAGTTCTAAAACTTGGATGTTGGATTCATAGCATGAGTGGGATTTCCCTGTTTGTTTTTTTTCTTTTGGCCCAAACTCATTAGTGGTCACAGAGCCTGTTATGTTAGACCTGCTCAGTAAATGTATTTTTAATGAATGCTTATGAAAGCTCTTTTATTAACACTGTGGAGGGTTTTCCCATCAAGTATCACCAGATATCTTTAATGCCAGTACTTCTGTATGATCTCCTTCAGTTTCAGTAGTCATATCATTATCTTCATATTGCATTCAGCACTGATTCAAGTTCTGTATAGTGACCCAAATGTTTCTTTATGTGAGACAAATTACTAAAACCTTAAAAAATCTTTCCCTTTCTAACATCAGTGCCTGTGTGTCATTTAAATCTATTATTGGGGAATTTCAAGGAAAGAGTCTTAATTGAGATTTGTCAGATTTTGTACTGATATTAAAGCTAAACACTTCTCTTGAGTTTGCTTTTCTAGTAAAGCATTAAGAGAGAAACTTCAAATCTATCAAAAGAGCTAATGTTAATGTAATTACCCAGCATTTATGAGGTGCTTTTTACAGCATTATTTCATTTAATTCTCACAGAAATTTCAGGGATAAGTGTATTCCCCTTTTAGAGATGTAGAGATTGAGAAATGAAAAGGCTAAGTGACTTGATTAAGGTCGAATGACTGTTAAGAGTCAGAGCTAGGACTCAAGCCTTGGTCCTCCAATTACAAATCCTGTGTCTTTCCCACTATTCCATATTGCCTATAACTTCTTTTGTTTTAAAAGCATCATGTTTTATGATCACCTAAAATTGGCTGAGAGTCTGACCTTTCATCTGTAAGATCTCGTCAACTTAATGATATGTTCCTGGGACATAGTGTCACCATGACTGCAGTACTCATGTTGGAAAATAACCTTGTGAATCTTTGAACCACTGCTACTATGTGGTTGTTTGGGATTATGTTGTCTAATCTTTATTTTCAGATAGAGTAATTAGTGTGTGGTGTTTGTTTCTGAAGCAAGCAGGCAGCAATTAACAGGAACAGGCCCCAGCTAGAAGAGGATTGTTTTTACTTCTTTCAGCCAGCCAGCCAGCTGTAGCACAGCACATGAAGTTTCCTCTCTGGATTGTCATTTCCAGCAAATGTTCTTCATTTCCTTTGCTCTGATGGCCCCAGTCCTCAGTCTGTGGAGAGAAGTGACTGCATTTTAGAAGAACCCTCTGAATAATTAAGGGCTCAGTTTTTGTGGCAGCAACCTAAGTCTCATCAGGTGGTCCCTGCCTACTTGGTAAAGTCATCTAGCACCAAAAACACTATCAAATCTAACTATCTAGCTTGGGTTCTTGCCATGCCTAGGGCATGGAGAATGTGCAAGTTTTTCCCAGGATGTGAACAGTATTTCCCCTCTGGCAACTTTGAAGTTGGCACCAACTATTTCTTTTCACTTTTGAATGCAGTTCTAGTCTAAATAGTCTTGGGTTTTGGCTCCAGCCTCTTGTCATTCTAATCCCAAGCAGCCAAGATCAGACACTGGGATATCTCTTTACTGGCAGCCCCAGACTTGAACTTTGGAAATTGTGGGAAATGCCACTCTTTGGGCACATAGATCTTCCAACTGTACATATTAGCATTCTCCCTGCTGAGTAGGCATGGAATCAGGGTAATATGGAGGAAAGAATAATGAAAATAGTTGTTTATGTGTGTATAATATGTTAGTACTTGCAAAATGATTTTATAGTCATTATCTTGTTGTTTTTTTTTTTTTACTTTCTAATAACCCCAGGAAGCAGCATGGAAAAGTGGTTAAGACCGTCAAGTCTCAATTAACACTGCCTCAATTTGAATTCCAATTCCAAAATCCATAGCCATAGAAAACTTACTTCATCTCTCATACTTCAATTTCCTCATCTATCAAATTTAGACTACTTACTTTGTAGGCTTTTTGTGAGAATTAAGTAAGATCTATATATAAGGTACTTAGAATAGGGTATGACAAAAAATTGTTGTTAGTTGTTATATACATAAGTTGTTATTATTGTATAAATAATAAAACCAAGGCCCAGAAAAGCTATGTAGGGATAATGGAACTGAGATTAAACATAAATTATTCTTACTTTGTGATTGTTCTGTCTACCTTAGCTCAGCTGTCTTTGAAATCAATACCTTGCATTGTATATAGGTAGATTTGATCCTAGAAACTCTGGACCTTTTACTCTCATTATTTATTATTTAAGCTTCCATATGAAGAGACAGAAAGTACAAGACTCATTATCTCTACTTTACAAATAAAAAGAGGCATAGAAAAGTCCTCTGAGTGCATACCAAGTGCTCTCTTGGAGTAGAAGAGGCATGCCATATTTCGTTTTCCATTTCTTCTTCTGAGTTTCCCACAGAGAGGCCCTTAAGTGAGTAGAGATTCTGGAATAGGAAAAGTAAAACTAGTAAGTACTAGAAGAATAGGGGGCACTATTGTGGCTCAGGGTCCTCTCATAAGTGGTGAAGAAGAATAGTTGAGAGGTAGGGAAGATAAGACACTCCTTGGCAAGACTTTAAAACATTAGTATACATCCTTATTTACTGCATTGGCTGTAGCAGGAAGATGTGCTAATTCTTAAACGTCATAGAAAATTAACAGCAGAGGTGTTCCCAATTGCCTCTTATTGGTGCATCCTTTGAACTGTTTCATTATTTGATTTGAGCCCTCTTCACATTAGCCTAGGTTCCAGAGAAAATGGGGGCAAGGAATGAGAACAGATGCAAGAGATATTTGGGAGACAGATTTAATCCTATCAGAAATCCTGTTATCATCAGATGTTAGTATCATTAGTCTCATGGAAAAGAAGTAATTTGCACAAGATCATAAGGTAAACAGCAAAACTTTAACTTAGGTCTTTTGACTTCAAATATAAAGATTATCTCAGAATATCATGTATCCTCCTCAGGCAGGTGGGGAAATGGTCCAGGTAATTAATATTAGAACTGAGCCTGGGACATAGGCAATGATACTGAAAACTGGACATTATACTGATGAAGAGATGCTACAGATTGGGCAGGCTTTATTTCCCATACATAAGGAACTATATTTAGCTTTTTTGTAATTCTTTAATACTTTTATTTTATTTAGGTTACTGTTTGGAAGCAATGAGTTTAAAACCTTTCACCTACCCATTTCCAGAGACAAGATTTCTTCATGCAGGACCCAACGTGTATAAATTCAAAATTAGATATGGCAACAGCATCAGGTAATTTTAAAACTAGAAGGGCAGCCTTTACAAACACAGGTTAATACATTCCCACAGGTCATTCCTTCTCTGCCTTCACCAAGTCCAGGAGACTGGCTAAAGCAGCACCTTGTAGCTCTCTTTTCCAAGTATGTTATGTTCTGTATATTTATTATTCATATAAGTTTTAAAATTAGTAATAGCATACCTTTGGGGCAGTTGTTCTCAAATTATCTCAGGACCCCTTTGCACTCTTAAAATTGAGGCTTTCAAAGAGTTTTTGATTAAATGAGTCATACCTATCAATATTTATCATGTAAAATCAAAAGAACAATCTTAAATAATTACTTATTAATTTAAAAATACTATAACACTTTATTTAAAATAGCCATATTTTAAAAAATTAATAAGGAGATTGGCATTGTTTATATTCCTGAGACTACCCCAGGAATGCAAGGATAATTGGGTATATAAAAATCAATCAATATAATACACCACATTAATAGAAAGAAGAGAAAAAAGACCACATGACCCTCTCAATGGATGCAGAAAAGGCATTTGACCAAATCTGGCACCCTTTCATGATAAAAATACTCAAACTAGGAATAGAAGGGAACTTCCTCAATATAAAGTCTATATATGAAGAATCCGCAGCTAACAACATACTCAATGATGAAAAAGTTAAGCTTTTTCCTTAAGATCAGGAACAAGACAAGGATGCCCACTTTCATCACTTCTGTTCATCATAGTACTAATACTAGAGTTCTAGCCAGAGCAATTAGTCAAGAAAAAGAAGTAAAATGCGTACATATTGGAAAGGAAGAAGTGAAACTATCTCTGTTTGCAGATGACGTGATCTTTTTTTTTTCTCTTTTGGCTGCACCACATGGTTTGTGAGATCTTAGTTCCACAACTAGGGATTGAACTTGAGCTTTTGGCAGCAAAAGCATGGAGTCCTAACAACTAGACTGCCAGGGAATTCCTGGCATGATCTTATATGTGGAAAAACCTAAAAAATCCACACAAACCAACAAAAAACTGTTAAACCTTATCAATGAATTCAGCAAAGTTATACTAAATCAACATCAGTTGATTTGTATGCACTAGCAGTAAACAAGCAGTAATTTCTGAAAAGAAAATTAAGAAAACAATTTTTCTTATAATAATATCAAAAAGAAAAAATTCTTAGCAATAAATTCAACCAATGAGGTATAAGACTTGCACACTTAAAACTAAAAACTATTTCTGAGAGAAATTAAAGGAGACCTAAATAGAAAGACCTCTGTGAGAATTCCATGGTGATCTAGTGGTTAGGACCCAGCACTTCCACTGTCAGAACTGGATTTAATCCCTGGTCAGGGAATTTAAGATTCCACAAGCCATGCAGAGAGGCCAAAAAACTTAATTAATTAGAAAGATATCTGTGTTCATGGATTAGAGGACTTAATATTGTTAAGATGGGAATTCCCTGGCAATCCAGTGATTGGGACTCTGTGCTTTCACTGACAGAGGCAGAGGTTTGATCCCTGGTTAGGGAACTCTTAATAAGATCCTGCATGCCCTGTGGTGCAGCCAAATATATATATTGTTAAGATGAAAACGGTACTCAAGCAATCAGCAGATTCAATGTAATCCCTAGCAAAATCCCAATGGCACTTTTTTCTGCAAATGTACAAGCTCAACCTAAAATTCATATCAAATTTTAAGGGATCCCAACTAGCCAAAACAGCCTTGGAAAAGAACAGATTTGAAGTACTCATACTTGCCAATTAAAAAACTTCCTACAAAGCTATAAGTAATCAAAAAGTGTGGTGCTGCATAAGGACAGACATATAAACCAATAAATAGTATGGAATTGAGAGCCCAGAAATAAAACCTCACTAACATCTATGGTCAATTGGTTTTTGACTAGAATGCCAAGAGCATTCAATGGGAAAGAACAGTTTATTTAACAAATGGTTCTGGGAAAACTGGATATCCACATGCAGAAGAATAAAGTTAGACCCTTATCTTACACAATATACTATATTTAACTAAAAATGGATCAAAGACCTAAATAAGAGCTAAAACTAAAATTCAGAATAAAACATAGAGGCAAATCTTTATGACTTTGGATTTGGCAGTGGTCTCTTAAATACAACACTAAACACATAGGCCTCAAAAGAAATTAGATAAATTGGACTTAGTTGATTTTATAAAATTTATATGTCTAAGAACCATACTAACAGAGTGAAAAAGAAAACCACAGATGAGAAAAAATATTTGCAAATCATGTATCTGATAAGAGCTTAATATCCAGAATATATAAAGAACTACAACTCAACAACAATCCAATTGCAAATGGACAAAGGACTTGAATAGACATTTCTCTAAAGAAGATATACAAATGGCCAGTAAGCACATGAAAAAATGCTCAATATCTTTCGTCACTAGGAAAATGCAAATCAAAATTGCAATGATATACCACTCCACATCTACTAGGATAGCTATAATTAAAAAACGAAACAACAGTTGTTGACAAGGATGTGGAGAAATTGGAACTTTCATACATTGCTGGTGGGAATGTAAAATGATGCAGATACTATGGAAACTGGTCTAGCAGTTCCTCAAAAAGTTAAAATTACCATGAAGAAGTGAAGTCGCTCAGTTGTGTCCAACTCTTTGCGACCCCATGGACTGTAGCCTACCAGGCTCCATCCATGAGATTTTCCAGGCAAGAATACTGGAGTGAGTTGCCATTTCCTTCTCCAGAGGATCTTCCCGACCCAGGGATCGAACCTGAGTCTCCCACATTGCAGGCAGACGCTTTACCATCTGAGCCACCAGGGAAGCCCTTACCATATGGCCATATTACCATATGACCCAGCAATTTCATTCCTAGGTATATGCCAGTCACAACAGGCTAAATCTTGTAAGATTCTGCGTATATGAAACATTGAAATAGGAAAACTCATAGAGACAGGCTCGGTAGAGGGAAGAATGAGAAGTTATTGCTTAAAGAGCACAATGTTTCTATTTGTGGAAATAAGTTTTAGAAATAAGGTAGTGCTGACTGCAAGCCATGGTTCTGAATGTAATATCATATGGAAAAACCTGAACGAAATTTTTGGCCAACCCATTAATTAATGCCACTGAATTATGTACTTAAAAAAATAGTTAAAATGGAAAAGTTGAGGTTATATGTATTTTGCCACAACTTTTAAATGTATAATACTAATTTTAAAATAATGATATACCTATTAAGTTTTAATATATTTTTATCAAAAATAACTATCAGTCAGTTCAGTCACTCAGTCGTGTCCGACTCTTTGCGACCCCATGTATCGCAGCACGCCAGGCCTCCCTGTCCATCACCAACTCCCAGAGTTCACTCAGACTCACGTCCATCAAGTCAGTGATGCCATCCAGCCATCTCATCCTTGGTCGTCCCCTTCTCCTGCCCCCAATCCCTCCCAGCATCAGAGTCTTTTCTAATGAGTCAGCTCTTCGCATGAGGTGGCCAAAGTACTGGAGCTTCAGCTTTAGCATCATTCCTTCCAAAGAAATCCCAGGGTTGATCTCCTTCAGAATGGACTGGTTGGATCTCCTTGCAGTCCAAGGGACTCTCAAGAGTCTTCTCCAACACCACACTTCAAAAGCATCGATTCTTCGGTGCTCAGCCTTCTTCACAGTCCAACTCTCACATTCATACATGACTACTGTAAAAACCATAGGCTTGACTAGACGGACCTTAGTCGGCAAAGTTATATCTCTGCTTTTGAATATGCTGTCTAGGTTGGTCATAACTTTTCTTCCAAGGAGTAAGCATCTTTTGATTTCATGGCTGCAGTCACCATCTGCAGCGATTTTGGAGCCCAAAAATAACTATATACTCTAGTATTTTTGCCTGGAGAATCCCATGGACAGAGGAGCCTGGCAAGCTACAGTCCATGGAGTGGCAAAAGAGTCAAACACAACTTTGTGGCTAAACCATATTTTCTAAAGCAAAAAATTAATGGCAGGATTGACATCACATTAAATTTCTGCAAATCTCATTAATGTCTGGCTTAATAAAATCTGCTAGATTATCGTATTTGCTTTTACATTTAATCTGTTGTGAATTTTGGTTTAATTACATGAAAAAAGCTTTACATATATTTGCTGACAAAGGTCCATATAGTCAAAGGTATGGTTTTTCCAGTAGGCATGTATAGATGTGAGAGTTGGACCATAGAGAAGGCTAAGCACCGAAGAACTGATGCTTTCAAACCATAGTGCTGGAGAAGACTCTTGGGAGTCCCTTGGACAGCAAGGAGATCAAACTAGTCAACCCTAAAGGCAATCAACTCTGAATATTTATTGGAAGGACTGATGCTGAAGCTGAAGCTCTAATCCTTGGCCACCTGATGTGAAGAGCCAACTTACTGGCAAAGATTCCAATGCTGGGAAAGATTGAGGGCAGCAGGAGAAGGAGCAACAGAGGTGGTTGGATGGCATCATTGACTCAGTGGACGTGGGTTTGAGCAAACTCCAGGAGATGGTGAAGGACAGGGAACCCAGCATGCTGCAGTCCATGGGATTGCAGAGTTGGACTGATCAACTGAACAACAAATATTTGTAGTATGGAAAGGTAGGAATATATTAATAGTCTTCTCAGATCATTGTGGATATTCTCCCTTGGCCCTGCATCAAAACTTGACAATAGTTGTTTATTTTGTTTCTTTTTAAATTTTTATTATTTTTTTTAAATTTAAAAAAAAGGTGTTTTTTAAATATTTTGGCCACACAGCACAACTTGTGGGATCTCAGTTCCAAGACCAGGGATTGAACCCCAGCGCACAGTAGTAAAAGTGCCAAGTCCTAACCACTAGACAACCGGGAAACTCAGTTTCCCGCCGGGGGCAGGGGCGGGGGAGCCACCCTATGTTTGAGACCAGAGGCGGCGCCCGGCGCCCAAGGCCAGGGGCTGCCTAGAGGAGCTATCCCACATTGAAGGTCAGGAAGGGCGGTGGTGTGGAGATACCCCTTACCCAAGGTAAGAAGCAGCGGCTGCACTTTGCTGGAGCAGCTGTGAAGAGATACCCTACGCCCAAGGTAAGAGAAACCCAAGTAAGATNATTGGGGGCAGGAGGAGAAAGGGACGATCGAGGATGAGATGGCTGGATGGCATCACTGACTCGATGGACGTGAGTCTGAGTGAACTCCGGGAGTTGGTGATGGACAGGGAGGCCTGGCGTGCTGCGATTCATGGGGTCGAAAAGAGTCAGACACGACTGAGCGACTGAAGTGAACTGAACTGAAGTAGTTTTTTAAAGGTTAGTTGCAATGTGGAATCTGAAATTATATCACTGTACTTTCTGATCTCTGCAACATTAAAATCCATTGGTCTATCTTGTTCTTTGAAAACTGATCTACCTTTTACCTAGAATGATTTTGTAACCTGAAGTGTTTCTATGGTTGCTTGGAAAATATTGTTTCACATGAAGATTGTTCAAATGTCAACACACTTCATTATACAGTGTCAAAAAACATATTTGCTAATATCACTACCAATCTTATCAGAAAAACGTCCAAGTATTTGGAAGCTGTCAACCCCACAGTGGTGGATAAAAGTTTTCCAAAATTCGAAATTTTACTTCAAATCCAAAAATTTATCCTTAACAACAAATACTGTCAGTTTTATGATAAGCTCGCTGTTCGCCTTTGAGAAAATGTCTGTCACATTCCCAAGTCTGAATAAGCACCATAGTTTATCTGTCAGCTGACCAGTCAAGTAAAATATGAAAAAGCATGTGGTTCAGTTTGCAACTTAAACAGTCATGCAGGTACTTCTCAAGAGAACCATCATCTTCTGGTGTGCCGCAGAAACGCTTTATCCATACTTCCTGTTTTATCACAGAATATATTAAAAATCCATTATTTGGGGGGTGAGATTTATAGAATTATTAAGGCTTTACTTCTTCCTATAACATATTAAATGGAATTGAAATTTTTTTTCCTGTGTGGTGGCAAAGATGGCTACAATTGCTAGTACAGTTTAGTGCAACTGACTAGATCTGTGCTAAGGCACCAGCATTTTCACCAGCACAGATTTTGCACTATGATATAAATGTCAATATAGTGAAAAAGGCAAGTAATATCTTAGTATTATTATGAAACTAACTTTGCCCTTGGAGACTCCTTGAAAGGGTCTTGAGGACCGCCAGAGGTCCACAGATTACACTTGTACTACTGGTCTAATCAATTATTAACTTTAACGGTGGAAATGTCAGATCTTGGCAGGGTAATGGAGAAGATATTTTGGTACAGCCTGTACCAGTTTTCTGTCTACACCACCTAGTGAGCTCTTCTTCCCTTGAGCACTGGGTCAGCACACACAATTGTTATTTAGTTATGTTCCCTTCAGTTCAGTTCAGTTCAGTTGCTCAGTCGTGTCTGACTCTTTGCAACCCCATGAATCGCAGCACGCCAGGCCTCCCTGTCCATCATCAACTCCCAGAGTTCACTCAGACTCACGTCCATCAAGTCAGTGATGCCATCCAGCCATCTCATCCTCTGTCATCCCCTTCTCCTCCTGCCCCCAATCCCTCCCAGCATCAGAGTCTTTTCCAATGAGTCAACTCTTCACATGAGGTGGCCGAAGTACTGGAGCTTCAGCTTCAGCATTATTCCTTCCAAAGAAATCCCAGGGTCGATCTCCTTCAGAATGGACTGGTTGGATGTCCTTGCAGTCCAAGGGACTCTCAAGAGTCTTCTCCAACACCATAGTTCAGAAGCATCAGTTCTTCAGTGCTCAGCCTTCTTCACAGTCCAACTCTCGCATCCATACATGACTACTGGAAAAACCATAGCCTTGATTAGACGGACCTTAGTCGGCAAAGTAATATCTCTGCTTTTGAATATGCTATCTAGGTTGGTCATAACTTTTCTTCCAAGGAGTAAGCATCTTTTGATTTCATGGCTGCAGTCACCATGTGCAGTGATTTTGGAGCCCAGAAAAATAAAGTCTGACACTGTTTCCACTGTTTCCCCATCTATTTCCCATAGCTCATTAGAAATGTCACTTTTTACTAGAGTCTGCTGTCTCCAGAGCTTTTCTTCTTGGCTTACTTACTTCTTGTCTGTTTACCTTCTAGAGGGGAAGAGGTAGAAAACAAGGAAGTCATCGTCCAGGAGCTGGAGGTAGGGAAAGAAGCAGTTTCTGGGAGTGTTCTTTTTTAAGCTGGGGATGCATCTCTATTTAGATTTGAGTTATTTCCTACAAACTTAGTCACAATCTCCGCTTGGTTATTTGACTTCTCCCTGCCACATTTCTTCTTCAGAGAAAGGTTACTGTTTTTCCAGGGAAATTAAAGCCTATACTCTTTCTCAATTTTCCTAGTTGAAGTGTCAGCACCTTTGAGGCTAAGAGTGATTTTGTTTCCACTAGAGTTCCCAGCCATGGGCAGCTGTCTTTTGTGGTGGCTGGCATAGAGAAAGCATCCGGAGGACTGCTGCCTTCCAGGGCTCTGGGAAACCTCACCATTCCAACCACTGCCTGGTACTTGACGTTCAGGAAACTCAACTGTAAATACACAGACAAGGCTGCTGTGTCTTCATTTTAATTGGAAACATTTGCATCTGCTATATTTCCACTTCATTTTCATTCCTTTCCTACCCAACTCTAATGGCTTTAGATTCTTCCTCAAGAAGAAGACAAAGAAGGTAGACAAATTTGTAAACTGGTGAAAGCATTGGACAAGGAATTAAGAGTTCTGGGGGCTGGCCCCTGTTTCTAGTCCTGTTTGAGCCACTAAGAAATGTGTGAGCCTTAGCAAATCACTTATCTCTCTGGGTCTTATTTGCGTCATTCATAATATAAGAGTTTTTAACTAGTGCATTATTTTCTAACTTCATGACTGAGTGATCTATGACTGTTGTGATTTATAAAGACATATGCTGCCACATTTCAAAGAATTTGAATGTAATTGCATACACAAATGTAGAACTGTGAAACCAAAAAGTTGAGTCAAAGCCTTAAAGGTACTCTTTAGCTATGTGCTGAAAAATACATTAGGATCTTTGAGGACCTCAGAGGCATCATTATAAATAGCAATTATTTTAACATAGGACCATGACAGTTTTCTGCTTATTATGAGTAGACAAAAATTTATTTCACTTTGTTTCACTTAATATGGGCAGAGAAAAGCTCAGGGCAGTAAAATATTGCAAACATAGTCTTTAGAACCAATAAAACCTGGATTTGAACTCGAGTTCTGCCTTCATAGTACAATTTTTGGAAAATTTGTCTTCCTTATCTGAGTCTGTTTCCTTACCTGTCAGTAAGATTGATAAATAATATCAGTTTTCAGGATTGTAGTGAGGATTAGAAATAGACGTATGCGGTTCTTGCTGCACAATAGTTCATCTAATGGTAGCTAGAGAACACTTATATACACTTACAATCATATAAAAATGTTGTGTTTTTTAAAACATTTATTGATTTATTTGGATGCATAGGTCTTAGTTGCAGGATCTTCAGGCTTTGTTGCAGCATGCAGAATCTAGTTCCCTGACCAGGGATCAAAATCAGGCCTCCTACAATGGGAATGTGGAGTCTTAGCCACTGGACCACCGGGGAATTCCCTAAAACTTTTTGAAGTGCTTTTTATATGTTCTTTTTTTTTTTTTTTTTTTACTCTCATTAGTTTTGAAGCAGAAGTTATCCTTTGTCATTCACTTAGAAAACATATATCGATAACCAGTTTAGTCTAATGGTTAAGAGTGTAAGCTCTGGAGCCCCACTGCCTGGGTTCATGTCTTAACTCCATCATTACTAGCTGAGTAGCTTTCCATAAATCACTGTACCTCTCTGTCTTAGTTTCCTCGTCGGTAAAATGAGGATAATAGAAATCTATTATCTTAAAGGGTTCTTGAGTAGCTGTGAGTGCTCAGTCATGTCAGACTCTTTGCCCATACACTAATAAGCATAGGTTAATTAGAGACTAAATAATTAAGATTTAAAGACAGTAGAAGAAAAGGTTTGACATAAACAAAAGCAAAATAAGTACATATAAATAAATACCAATATTATTCATTGGGGCTTTCCTGGTGGCTCAGATGGTAAAGAATCTGCCTGTGATGGGTTCAGTCCCCGGCTCGAGAAGATCCCCTGGAGAAGGGAATGGCTACCCACTCCAGTATTCTTGCCTGGAGAATTTCATGGACAGAGGAGCCTGGTGGGCTGCAGTCCATAGGGTCATAGAGAGTCCAACAGAACTGAGCAACAAATCCAGCATCTATTTCTTGAGGACCTGTTATGTTTCATCCACTATGGTAGAGAAGGGATGCTAAGATAAATCAGGTATATATTCTACTTCAAGAAGATTTCTTAGTAAAGAAAATAAAAATATGTACATGGAGGGAATTCTCTGGCAATCCAGTGGTTAGGTCTCAGCACTTTCACTGCCGGGCCAGAGTTCAATCTCTCTCTGGTCAGGGAATTAAGATTTCACAAGCCTGGAGGCACAAAAGGGGGGAAAAAAGATGCATGGAATATAGTAAAGGCCCAAGGCTAACTACTGTGAAATTTGAGACCTATAGTTAATTCTACTTGGGAAATCAGGGAAAATTTTGTGGAGGAGATGGCTTTTGAGTTGTGCCATAAAAGAATAAGTGGAATTTAGTCATATGATGATGGACTAAAAGGGTATTTCAGGCCAGAGCAGAGAAGTGAAGTGGAAGGTATATTCAGGAAACAGCAAGTAGTTGGACTCTAAAAGAGTATAGGCTATGTGAAGAACAGTGATAGAAATAAATTGATAGACTGGCTGGAATTCGTGTTAAAGTTATTTCACTTTTTTTTTTTTTTTCAGGATTCTATTCGTGCAGTCTTAGGAAACCTGGATAATTTACAGCCATTTGCTACGGAACACTTTATTGTATTTCCCTGTATCCTTTCTTTCCAGGTGGGAAATGAACTACAATTGACACTGTAGATTTAAGTGGAAGCAGCAAACCCATGCAGTTTGGAGGGTAGGTCAAGGAAAGGAGTTGAAGTCTTTCCTCTAAAATAGTACTCAGGGATTCATACTCGCTACATCCTCACTCCTTAGCACATTTCCCAGATAAAAGCAAATGGGAAAGAGTGTCCCATCTGAAGTTCAAACATGGGGAAACTGTCTTGGTCCCTTATCCTTTTGTTTTTACTCTGTACGTGGAGATGAAATGGTTTCATGAAAATCTGTCACCAGGTAAGTAGAACGATGAAAGTGTAGGTAGAGGAGAAGGAAAAGCGGGCGGTTGAACATCCACAGGTTAGCAGTGCTGACTGGTGAAATAGCCAGATCGAGCCCCCACACTGACACTGCAGAAGTCAGGAGCATGTCCTCCAAGCTAGACTGCCTGGTTCAGATCTTGGTGGATTTGCCACTTGAGTGTGTGACCTTAGATAAATTACTCAATCTTTGTATGCCTCCTTTGTGAAATGGTGAAAACTAACAATAGTCATTGAGTTGTTGAAAATATTAAATGTGTACGGGAAAATGGAATGTACAGTGTGACTTAGGGTAATAACTCAATGAAAAATAACCTATGATATAAATAATTCCTTCCATTTTAGAGTATTTAATGACTTTCATCTTAGTAATATCTTAAACATATCTCCCAATTTTTAATCTCTGGGGGCCATTGCTGTTTTTACAAATAGAGGGACAAGAAGACATCTACCAGTTTGATTTGGAAAAAAAAAAGTACAAAGGCATTATCTCAAAATATCTCAATTCATTTGTCACTGATGCCATAAGTTCTACCTTTTTTCTTTCATAATAGGGATCATCCCCTTTTAAGTGACTTATAGTAGATTACAGTGGAGTCAGGTCATCTCTCACCACGTCATCTCCACATTACTTGTAGATGACAATAAAATAAGGGAGGAAAAAAGTTCGGAGACACAGTATTTCTAGGAAAACTGATACCAGGTAAAAGGGAAAAGGGCACACACCAAAGTTTTATCTAGGACCAGTTCTAAGAAGTCAATGAAGAAACAGCATTGCTTCGTTATGATATTCAAATTTCCTATTGTAGGAAAATCAATGAATAGCAGTCCTCTTGGGTTGGTAAGTTTGCCTTTTCTTTATGAAATGAAAATTGCCTTTATTGCCTCTTATTATCTCATGTTTTGCTCTTGACTCTTCTCTTTTGCCCCTTGGTTGTTGCCCAGGTCCAATAAGGATTGTATACTTGAGAATTTTTTATCTTCTTGGCTAGATTTCTGAGACTTTGTCTATCCTTACTTACAAAGCTGATGTTAGAAGCTGCCTTTGGCAATTTATAGATGGGCAGTTCTCTTCACTGTGCCGTCATGTGAGCAACTCTGGAAGAGGAAAAGTCTTAGCAATCTGGTTCCTCTCTGAAGGTCCTGGCAGAGAGGAAAGCAGCAGAAGCCATGCTGAAGAAACGAAAACGCAGAGACGTGCCCAGCTCCCCAGCCAGGCCAGGGCTGGACAGGTCAGTGGTGTTGGGTGAGGCGCTAAACCCTGCATTCTAGTTAGGCCTTGCCCTCTGTTGGGGTGAGTCATTCTGTCTCAGGGCTTCATTCGTAGCTCCTTATTCTGGTGGGTAGACTAAGGGAAGGAAGCAAGCTGGTATTTGCAATGTAATTTGCAAATCTACTTCCTCAGCAAAGTAGAATTCTTCTGTTCATTATCCTCAGTGAGGACTGAAGGAATTTCCTGGTTATCCAGTGGTTAGGACTCTGAGCTTCCACTGCAGGGGCCACAGGCTCCATCCCTGGTTGGGGAACTAAGATCTTGGTGGCTCAGGGGTAAAGAATCCGCCTGCCAATGCAGGAGACTCAGGTCTGATCCCTGGGTCAGGAAGATCCCCTGAAGAAAGAAATGGCAACCCACTCCAGTGTTCTTGCCTGGGAAATCCCAGGGATAGACAAGGCTGGCAGGCTGCAGTCCATGGTATCTCAAAGAGTCGGACAGGACTGAGCAACTAAACAACAAGCCAAGCAGTGCAGCCGAAAAAGAGAAAGAAAAAAGACAAGACACTCGGAAGGCATAAGATATGAAGTCCCACAGTATTATACATGAACATAGAGAAAGCCTCAAAAGAGTGAGAACGAATAATATATAATCTTAGATTATGCAGTGAGCAGTATATTTTTGTGCCTGCTCTCACTTTTCCAGCAGGTGTGGGTGGTTGTGTCTGCTGCATGCGGAGCCTGTGCAGCTTTTGGAACTCTACCTTAAGAAGTAGTACAGGCCGAAACAGATGTCTGTAAGAGAGTATGCCTCAGTTACTGGCTGAGGTGCTGCAAATTACGGGGAGTGTTGAGCACGACTCTTAACATGTTGAAGTTACTATTGTAGGGACTATTTATTTCTTCTTTTGATTCTCTGTCAGGGACAGAATGAGTAAGTAAGACAATTCAGTTTTTCATATTAGCCCCACAGAGAGATCCTGAAAGAATCCAAGGTGTGGTTTGCTTCCCAACCCAAAGTGCTTTCAACTCAGGTTCACAGAAAGCAAGTGTTCTTTTCCTGGTATTATGTGGGCACCAAGACATGCAAGGGCAGTGAGGACGCATGGGGCTGTGAGGGTAGGCCACGCAGGAGCTGACCCCTACAGTGTCCAAATGCACGTGTCAGTGAAGAGGTGGGAAATTCCTTCCCCAGACAGGTGGGATGCGAGGGTGCTTGGAGGTATATAGCTTTGCTTGGTTCTGTTTGACTGAATTTTTCACGGAGAAGGGGCCTCATATCTTCCCTTTCTCTGTGTTTTGATGCCCAAAAAAGTATTTCAAAATTCTGCTGTCGATCACATTTTCCCTTTCTCAACCCCTAGATCCCCAAGTGTATCAAACTGTGATTCTGCTGTGAATTAAAGCAGCACCCAAAGAGAATTTGGCCACACAATTTATTCTGCAGGCCAGGAGTGGCATAAAAATAGCCAACCTGCTGAAATATTCATCTGGGACAATTTTGCTTGAATGTGATGATGCTGCCACTGTCAGTAATGTTTCTTGGGCTTTTTTTCCTCCCACTTTAGGGCCGAGATGGGGACTTCCAGTCAAGGGCTCAGCAAAAAGAAGCCCCCTATGGAAACCAGGAGGGTATGCACCAAAATGGAGACTTCAAGACTTGGCTATTTCTATTTGGTAACGAGTCAGGATTCCTTTTACCAGCACATCTTGGTCCTAAGTATGGACTGAATTCACTGCACTCATTCTGGAAACCTCACACAGGTTTCCCTGTCTGGAGAACAACTTTCAGCCATCCACCCTTGCCACAGCCTGTCCTAAATGTAGCTGCATAATACACACGTCGATGAATTCTTTTGTTAAAAAGCCTTCTCTTGGCTTAAAGAGCTGCTTTTTTATACTCTGCAGTTGAAAAAGAAAATAGATCTGTTGAGTTGAGGCGAGATCCAGTGTAGAATTTTTTTTTCGAAAGCTTTTTGCCCTCATCTGCACTGGAGTCTGAGTCTGGGAACATCTAATTTTTACAGACAAAATAGGTTTGTATCAGCACAGGATACTGGTAAAAGAAAACTTCATTTATAGCAGTGATGGGTCGGCCTCAATAATACTTGATTCATTTTGTGAGGTCTGTTCTCCATTTAGCTATTCATACATCTGCTACCCCTCCATTTTAGGGCTTCTTTTCCATAATAGTCCCTAAAATAATGCCCTTTTCCCTTGAAACAGCTGTTATTTGTGACTTTTCTTACTTCTCCACCATAGCTACAAAGCAGCTCTGACCTTTATTTCCTAGCTCACCTCCCTCACCTTCCCAGGATCCAAAACATGATCAGTTATTGAGTAAACATTTATATATTCCTTCATTCAGCAAACATTTATTGAGTATCTACTGTGTGCCAAGTACTAGCAAGCACACTCTCCCCCAACAGTGCTGAAAATGTAAAGCTGGGCAGACAATTTATGATAAATGTGCTATGAACAGGAATAAAGGAAGCCCAGGGGACAAAGGGACCACAAAGGAGAACCTCACTGAGACCAAGTGGATGTGAGAGAGAGTGCCCAGAGTAGCTCAGGGTAGCGCCAAGCACTTAGGCCAAATGGATAGAGTATAAGAGTACAGTGCTTTTTGTGACCTACCGGAGGGGTCAGCACAGGCTGCATCCTAAAAGGTCTTAAAGCCACCTTCAAGATCACAGGAATTCCCTAAAACATTTTTAAGCAGAAAACTGATTTTCATTTCTAAACAATTCTGTCCCCTGTTTGCCAGGCATTGTGTTAGGTGCTGGAGTGCACACAAACATATAAAATCTAGTTTTTTCCCAGGAGTTTACCATTTGGTTGGAGTAGAGTGAACCCTTAAAGACGAAGACCTCTGCCTCTGTAGGCAGGGGCAGGGTACAGAGCCATGTTATACCCATGGCCAACTGGCCCACGGAGTGATTTCAGCAGATGGTTTCCCTCTATACTCATCCTTTCAAGAGGGAAGAAGAAGAATTTAGAAAGTACAAGAAGAGTACTTGAAGCTCTGGAGAACAAAGACACTTTATACAACCAAGATAATTACTATTAAAGGAACACTTCCCTCACTCTCTACCCTTTGTACCTTCCTATTCTTAGTCTGACGCATCATCTCCCTCAAGAACCCACAGTTTCTTAACTCAACATAATTACCTTGTCAACCTGATACTGGGTTAGAAAGAAACTCTGAGGAAAAAAGAAAAGGAATATGTTTATTGATTTTGACGCAAAGCCCAAATGATCTCCATTGTAGACCCCGTTCCCAGAGAGCAGACGTCTCCTAAATTAACATGATCACAGTGACTCTTAGTGCAAGTCATTAAGAGCCGGAAGAATCAAACGTGCTCCTTTGGTCCAGTGCTTGATATCTTCGCTCCCCTTTGGGGGAAGTTAAGGTGTAGAAACACAGTCAGTATGGATTGTGCACATTGGTACACATAGGGAGCCTGTGCAGGGAAAGCTTAGAAGAACACAACACGTACCTGAATAAGGTCCTGTTTCATCAGAGGTGTTTAGGGAGAATGGATAAGAAGGGCAGACTCATTCCTTTTGTTACTTCAGCTCCCGGATCTAGAGATCCAGGCTTTAAAAGGATAAAAAATGGAAGAGAGCAGATGAATGGTCCACAAGGGAACTAGACTGCCCTGCACGTAGCTTGCTTTTCCGCCTCTGCTCGCTTGACCTGTACTTCCAAGCAGAGGTGACCCTGAGCATACAGGGGACAGCTTTGCATCAGGTTTTCAGGGTATTATGTGTGGCTGGATGTCCTGGATGGTACCCTCAGTTTTATTTCAGGCTATAATGATTTTCCTCTCTTACAACATTTGCCTGAGGAAACCTCTGTCAAGATTTCAGGTGAGCACAAAGTCTCTCTTAGCATGGAAATTTCCACTGGTTCAGAGATAGGCTGTACCTCTGCCCCAGGGCCTTTGCACTTCTGGTCCCCACTTTCAGCCTTAGTCGATGCTTTCCTTAGGGCCAATGCAGCAGGATTTAAATGGCAAACCGTAGTTTCCTTAAGTTCGTGAGAATCATTCCCTCAAGCTAGAAATCATATCTAGGACCTCTAAATTCCCCTCCACCCTATATAGAAGAAGTGAGAGGTAGTCTCCTTCTGCCCAAGAGTTCTTTTCACTTTTATAGGAGTATGACTTGGGTGGCTGCCCATGTGGTCTGGGACTTAAGGGTTTGTGGAAGAGGTTACCAGCAATATCAGCTCATGCTTAGCATGGAGGACCTGTCCTCCCTTTCTGGCACTGCTGTGCCTCTGCCCCCTTGATTCACCCTGACAGTCGGCAGCCACTTGCTACAGACTTCTTCACCGGCAAAATGGCTCAAGAACTCAGCACTGCTGGGTGGTCAAGCTTCAGGTTTTGCCTCAATGAGAGAAGTGACCAGTTGGCAGTGATTTCCAAAAGGAAATATATAAACCGTGTTGCTGACTATCAAGGTGTCTCAGAGAATATTATAGGCTTGGAACCAGGCTAAGAGTGTCCTCTTCAAAGTACAAAGGAAGGTCTATAGGGCAGTAGCACAGGGAGAAGCAATAAGATTGTGTTGTATGTGCTGGCTGCTTATGCCACAGTCCTGTTTCTGCTGGCTCTAGCCACATTGATCATATTTACATGTTAATGGCAATGTGCCCTTGTACATCATGTCCTTGTCTGGAATGCCTGGCTCTCTTTGACTCCTTGATGCTGTCCATCGAGGCCCCACTTAAATAACAGTTCTCCTGTGAAGTCTTCCTTGTCTAACCACCACCCACTCTCTTCACAACCTCCTCAGCAACCACAGCACTCTATATAGACTGATAGGGTAGTCTTATCACACTGACTTATAGTGCTTAGTTTATATGTCAGTTTTACCATATAGATTATACTTTTCTTCAAGATAAAGGTCCTCCTGATTTCTGAAACCTTGAAATTCTGTCCTTGGCAATAGCTGGCACTCAGAAACATGGGATGGTAAGGTACACCCAGCTTGGTTTGTTCTTGTCTGTTAAACATTATGATTTTAGAAGGACAGTGTTTGGGAAGCTGATATAGGAAAAGGACAGAAAAATAGAACCTGCCTGGGCAGTCAGAAACCAGACCCCAGCACTGATGTGAAATCTCTTCACCAGCAAATAGCATTCAGACCCCCAAGCTGGAAAAGAGTAAAGTTTAAGACTTTTCTTGGTCTTTTCATCAGAACAGAGAAAGAAAAACCCAGAAAGAATGCCAGAAGGCCCCAGCATTTGATGTCACCAATGTCCAGGACCAAGGTAGGTTCTGGGAAATTCATATTTGTTCTCTAATAAGCATTCTGTCCTCTTTAGTCCCCTGATGAGCAAAGCAGCACAGAGCTCTGAGTCTGGGCACACTCAGTGGGCGATGTGCCTTGCTCCCATGGAGGTGCTTGTTGGCCATGCAGTCTGGGGGCATGCTCTTGGGTAATAGGAGCCCCTGCAGTTCCCAGATGGAGTGAAAGAGGCAATGCATGTTCTTCTTGTGCTTCTGATAGCAAAACTGGTGCTCCCACGGTTTCAGGACATTCCAGGTAAGTTTTACAGAAAAGTTGGGAGGGATGTGCTTTGCTTTTCTATCCCAGAGAACAATCTCTGGAAAGCTGTCTCTCCTCCTCTTCTCTTTGGGGTATCAGTGTTAATATCGAAGGTGCAGATGGTGCTCGGCAGGGGTTAGGAGTGCATGTCAAGGTGTTGCCCTTTCAGCTTGCTGATCTTTCCCTCAGCGTGAGAATTCAGTATGGATGCAGTTATCACAGAGGCAGGCACATGAGCAAAGTGAGTTCTCCAACAAGTCATCAGTCCATGTGTAGACACACCAGCCATGGTAGGTGTCTGTTGCTGCTGCTGCTGCTAAGTCGCTTCTAGGACAGTGTAAAAAATCTCGACCTGACCTTGAAAATACTTCAAGGTCAGAATAGCCTCTTACTGAGCTGGGATGAAATTGAGAAGATCAGAGCAAACAGTGCGCCTGGCTTCACTTATCCTGGTTTGAGGCTGCCCTTGGCTCACGCTCAGTGTCCTGCCTTCTCCCACTCACATGCAAGTAGCCCTTTCCCTGCCTGAGTGTTTCCCTTGCAGACTCTAAGTGGGAGGACAGCCTGGTAGGGAAGACTAGCCCACCATCGCAGCAAAACAATCCACCTCCAGCTGAGGGACCGGCAGAGCTGGGAACCAGTGGCTTCTTTGGGTTTCTGACGTAAGACAGACTTCTCTCCTGCCATTAAACTTAGCCCCATTGAATTTCTCAGGGAAAGTAGGCTAGAAAAGAAAGCAGATTATCCTTATGAATCTCTATTTTGTGCAGAACAAATGATGGAGATGAGACAGAGCTTTAGGGTCCTAACAAACCTACCCCACCCTGATGTGCCCAGTATTGAATCTGATATCCCAAATGTTACTTGGACAACAACCATTCTTATTGTGTTTGGGTTATTCAATTGATTTCATTACTAAAATAGTTCCATTCTTCTCTCTGAACCTAGGCTCTGTCTTCAGAGTCCTTTTTGCAGAGTGCAAAACAAATCCCTTCATCTGTCTAGAGCTCAGCCATCCCATTGCTATTGTTCTTTATGTATACTTCCAGAGTATAATTTAACTTGGGTACCTTTTCAAATGCTGTTTCAGACTTGAATTTCCAATCAGTGGTCTCAGAGCAGAAATGCCCTAGCTAATAATAGAGCCCTGATGGGACCTGGGAGATGGGAACTGGACCTCTGGAGTCTCAACCTGCTCTGCTCTCCTTCTGCAGCTCTCTCTTCCCGTTTAGGTATTTCTTCAGAAAGAGCAGCCAGTGAGCCTCCTAATTGCAACAGTGGGAGGGGCAGTGACCCTTCCCACTCCACTCTCTGCTTACAGTGTTCCAGTCATGGAGAAGGAAAGCCCCAGACTCCCTGAGTCCTCTTGTGGGTTTGTCCTGTCATTTGCCTCTTTACAAAGGAGTGTCCTTACCAATTTAAATCACTAAGAATGTAAGTTCCTAAAATGCTCTAGTCTGAGAATTCTACTGCCCAGTGGGCCAGTTTGGTCTTTCATCTCTGGCATTTTGATTTCTAATGACAATAAATTATTTATGAAGACTTAATGACTGAATTTTAGTGGGAGTAGAGAGAGAGCAAACTCTTTTCTCAAGATATAGAGATCCAGTTGTTGACAGAACACTTTGGGTAGGTGGAGTCTGTACTTGACCTCAAGTCTTCAACTCTGCTGGCCAGGTTAGAGAATGGGGTCTCACAAGACTCCATGTCCTGAGCCCTGCTGCCCCTCAAGAAACCATGTCTTGTCGGTTCACCCCATTTGGCCCCAAAATACAGTCTCTTCATAGATAAATTCTTCTCATCTAGCTACTCCTTTGGCTTTTGACAGTAATGCAGACCAGTTTACTGGATTAACTTGAAGTCAGTGTAGGTTAGAGGCATTTTTAACTGTAGAGATGACCAGTATTAGAATAGGCCACTTTGTAAGGTAATGAGCCCTTGTTACTCCTACTCTTTGAAGAGCTGATTATCTGTCATGCTGGAAGTGCTCATGGTAAATGGAAAAGTTAGGGCTGGACTGCTAAAGGGGTCTCTTGGAGACCCCTTGTTCTGATACCTTTCCGTTAGGTGGGGAGGACAGATGAGGTGGGCTACTGAAGGGCCTGGAACCTGAGGGGAGAAGGGCTGACGGGGAAGTCACTCTGCGTGAGGACTGAAGGACTAGGGACAAGTTGTGTTTACAGCCTTTGCCCTCCTGTCCCAAACACAGCCTGCTTTACAAAGCTGTCCAGAGGCTCAGCTCCAGAGTCTGGAGATCTGAGTAGTGCCATTCTGACTTCCAAGCTTACAATGAACCCTTGGCAAAGTCACTTTCCTTTCTGGTTCTTATTTTCTCATGTGGAAAATGAAAGGGTAGGATTTGATGAGCTCTCAAGTGCCTTCCAGCTCTGGCTGTCTGTATGGTTGGCTCTGCTTCTCTGAGCAGGTCAGTGAGACTATAGCGCTGGGGTGTGCCGGGCCAGAGTTAGCACTGGCTTCCTTCCGACTTCTCCCCTGCCCCAGCCTCTGTGGCTCTCGCTGATGAGGGGTCTTTTTCTAACTTGCCACATTCTTGCCCCAGGTATAATTTAGCACCATGCCTGATCAGCAGATTTGGGTTCCAAATCAGCCTTGCCATGAACTAGCTGTGTGACCTTCAGTAAATTTCCTTCTTTGAAACTTAGTTGCCTCCACCTGCAACACCAGAGTCAGAGCTGGACTAAATGATTGGATCTGCTGGGGTTGATGACTTCAGGCTCTTCCAAGTGTTGGGTCCCTGTTATTCCAGGAACTAGGGGGAATCCCACCCTGCAGCTGACCCCTAGAATGAGAAGTCATCCATTGACAGTGAAAGTGAAGCTCTGAAACGAACTTAGAACCCCCTGCCCCACTCTCCTCTGGCTCTGCCATGAAGCACCTCTCAGGGTATCCCCACTGATATAATCAGTGAGACGCTAATCACCTCCCTTTTCTGTAAGAATCTCTTCTCCACCCTTACCTTTGCAGTGGGTAAAAGAGATAGGCAGGGCTGAGTTTAATCACTTTAAGGTTGGGCTGGCAAAGCCCTAAACAGAAGTGTCCTGCCTGAGGTCACACAGCAAAGAAGAGAATCCAGGTGGCCACAACTCAGCCCAGTCCAGAGCCCTCTCTCCCCAGGCGCACACACACTGCCCCCTCTGCCAGGTCCTGGCCTTCTCTCTACACCTCACTTCCCCAGCCCTGGGCCACAGGCAGCAGTAGGACAGCTGGAAAGCAGAAACCACCCTCTGAGGACCACACCTCAGAGAAGAGCAGGATCTCCCAGGTGGTTTTGCTGTGAGGCTTCCGCAGAAGAGAGGCAGGCCTGAAAGCTGATCTTCAAGAAGGCGTGGCTCCAGGATGATGGTGAATAAAAACTCGGAGAGCCAGCACCTCAGGAGACCAGCAGGAGGCAAGAGGAGCCATTCAACAATCCCTTCAGAAGCGGTGAGCTCACTGAGGCAGCAAGAGCCCCAGGAGGGCCTGGGGGCTGTAGCTAAGGGTCCTGCAGGCCCAGATAGGGCAGGTGGAGGGAGGCAGAGGTTTGTGCTCCAGATGGTGGAGGAGATTCCTGGGGAGAATCACTGCAGTGGGCTGACACGCGAGTCACACTGGGACAGCTGCTCACACTGACACCCATCCAGAGAGGATGGGTACACACATACATGCACATACACACACACCCAAAGGCACACACGAGGAAAAGACAGCGCCTAAGGCATGCCTCAGCCCAGCCAGACAGGCCGGCCTAGCCCCGGAGGCTGCAGCGTGTAAAGAGCTACTCCCCCACACCTGCACACCCACCTAGAAACATCTATCCACCCTGTGTTTCAGATGCCCATGGCGTCCCCCCAAACCCTGCTACTCTGCCTGCTGCTCCTGGCAGTCACTGAGGGCCAGAGTCGACAGGCTGCCATCCCAGGCTGCCACTTGCACCGTAAGTGACTCTGGGAGCAGAGAGCTGGGTGGAAGCAGAGAGCTGGGTGGAATCAAAGAGTGGATGGACTGGACCAAGGCGGGGCAGGCAGCACCCTCGAGGGGCCCAGTGCAGCTCAGGCGGCAGGCGCTGGGCAAGCCTTCGCCAAGGCACCATTTACCACTCCCCTGTCTCCTAGCCTTCAACGTGACAGTGCGAAGTGACCGCCAAGGCACCTGCCAGGGCTCCCATGTGGCACAGGCCTGTGTGGGCCACTGCGAGTCCAGCGCCTTCCCTTCCCGGTACTCCGTGCTGGTGGCCAGTGGTTATCGACATAATATCACCTCCGTGTCTCAGTGCTGTACCATCAGCAGCCTGAGGAAGGTGAGGGGGCTGAGCTCGGCAGTGGCTCGTTGGGGTTGCGGAGACAGAGGAGGCAGGGATCTAAGATGGCCTAAGAAAGGAGCCTGGAGCAGACACCCACCTCTCCTACAGGTGAAGGTGCAGCTGCGCTGTGGGGGGAGTCGGAAGGAGGAGCTGGAGATCTTCACGGCCAGGGCCTGCCGGTGCGACATGTGCCGCCTCTCGCGTTACTAGCCCATCCTCCCCCCTTCCCCTCCCCGGTCACAGGGTCTAGAGCTGGAGTGCAGCTCATATGTCCTGAACCTCAGCCCTCCTCCCCCGGTCCCAGGGCCTAGAGCTGGAGTGTAGCCCATATGTCCTGAACCTCAGTAAGGATGACAGGTCCAACCCTCTGAAAAGAGGGGGGTTTCTGCCTCTTCCCCACCTCTGCCTGGCTTCCGAACCAGTCCTTCATCAGTTCACCTCCCCCTTGTCCCTACCCCTAAATAAAGCAAGTGGATCATGAGTTTCTCTCTTTATTAAATCTACCCCCAGCCATGGAAAGGGGAACAGACCACAGTTACTGTGACCACCCCCCTTGTCCCAGGACACAGGGAATCTTCTGCCTGTGCCCTTACCCCTCCCCCTGCCCAATAAATAAAAAGGGGACAAGGATGTACAGGGCCAGGGAGGAGAGGGGAGGAGAGTGCCCTGGGCCCAGAATAATGTCTGTGTTGCAGGGGAGCTGGGGGAGAATAAATAGACCATGGATCCCATGGTGGGGTGAGGAAGGACCTCGCGCTGGCACAAGGTGGGGCAGGCGAGGGGCTGCGTCCCCTTGCCCTAGGCTGGGAGCGGGGGGTGGGAACCTGCCTGCAGTCTGGAGCCCAGCTTTGTGGGGCAGGGCAGTCCCTGATGGCCGCTTCCTGATCAAGCGCACCCTGGTCCAGTCCTGCCAGGAGGGCCTGAGAATTCTGTTGCCAGGACCACCATCTCTCCTCCTCTCCCCTCAGAGGAAACTGCCCACACTGGGCCAGGCAGGGAGCCCTCCGAGCCCCCACTGGCAAGGCCAGGAGCAGGTGTGTATCTCTCTGGGCCTCTGGGCAGGAGGGAGGGTGGAGGGATTGATAGCTCTGGGTTTAGCTCCTCCCCTTCTGGGGATCTTTAGCTCTGACCTCCACTGGTGACCTGGGGTGTAAGCCGCTGGAGCGGGGCCTCTTTGGCCCCCTGGGTCCCCTGTAACCGGCGTAGCCGTAGCTCCTCCAGGCCTTGCCACAGCTCCTGACGTTCCCGGGCCTTCTGCTGCTCCCTGGGGAGAGAGGGAGAGGCAGTTTCCTTCCTGGAGCTCCAACTGCAATCTAACTCCCTCACCACCACCCCACCTGCAAAGAGACTCAGTGGGAATCTTCCACTTGGGGAGAAAACACAGAGGAGAAACGGGTCCCAGCCCATGGTAATGGAGTAGATGGATCAGCCTGGCCCTGAGGGGCCCCGCCTGAAGGGCTGTTGTTATACTGTTTAGTTGCTAAGTCATGTCCGACTCTTTTGCGACCCCATGGACTGAAGCCCACCAGGCTTCCCTATCCATGGGATTTTCCAGGCAAGAACACTGGAATGGGTAGCTATTTCCTTCTCCAGGGGATCTGTCTGACCCAGGGATCAAACCTGCATCTCCTGCATTGGCAGGCAGATTCTTTACCACTGAGCCACCAGCAACCTCCATACTAGGAGGAAGTACTTGGGAGGATAATTGGAGGATGCAGTGGAAAGCTGGGCACAGATGGCCCAGCACGTGACAAGACCATAGGGAGAGACTTTAAACATCTGACCAGATGGGATATGGGTTGTCCTTTTAGGTTCCCTCCAACCCTGAGGAGCTGGTCCTTTTCCTGCTTTTCTCCCCTCTGCCTCCATGCCCAGCCTCTCAGCACTCACTGCTGCTTTTCCAGCTTGTAGGAGGCCGTGAGCTCATCAAACAGCTTCCCATTCATCTCCATGAAGGTCTTGAGAACATTGTAGATCAGAGACACAATGGTTCTTGGCAGGGACAAGGACGAGGTGAGAGATGAGAGCAATTTTAGTTGGGCCCCACCTCCCACTCCAGCATTCTGCCTGTCTCTGGGTCCCAAACACAGCCCGCAGCCCTGAACACCACAAGCACTACCCTTCTCCTTCCCCTTTCACCACCGCCCCCCCACCTTCAGATGCCTTCCCCGATCCTCTCCAGCTAGGAGTAACCCCGGTTCTGGACTGGCTGGCCCTGCCCCAGCCTCTGTGGGTCAGGTCAAAGCCTGGGCACTCACTGATTCCAGTGCTCCTTGGAGACTTGGTAGAGGGTCCCAAATACAGCAGGCAGCACAGTGTGGCAATTGTCCTCAATGAGGCTCAGGATATACTCATTGTTCCAGAAATACAGAGCCCGCTCTGCAACCTGGGGCAGTGAGATGGCAGAGTAAGCGCCTCAGTGGCTTCCCTGCAGGTGCCTGTCCTAGAATCACACCCAGCCCCAAACCCAGGGCACACTGTCCTCCTTACACTCCATCTTTAGGGTTCATCTGACCAACGTGGTGAGGTGCAAAGAACACTGGATTTGGAGTCCAGTGCTCAAAGTGAATCCTGGCTCCACTACACGGTGGCCACGTGACTTTGGGAAAGGCAATTTACCCCTCAGCCTTAGTTTTCAAATCTGTAAATTGGGGCCAATAATAGCTACCTACATATGGCTGTTATAAGAATTATATGAGGTATTTAGTAAACTGAAGTGCCTGAGTCACTGTGAGGAAAAACTGACAACCACCAGGTTACGGCTTATAAAAATGAAAGTCTGCATACACGTCGGAGAACACTGGGTACATCCAGCCTGGATGGAGTGGGGAAGCCGTGCTGGTCTCTGTGAGGCTAATGAAATGTAAGGCCACTAAGAACAGGGGCAAGTGATGACAACCATCCATCCCATTCATGGACATTTGGTAAACATCCATTTCAGTTTACCAGATGTGTTTATGCTACCATCTCTTCAGTTCTCCTCTCCACCCAGTTGGCCCATTCTACAGATAAGGAAGCTTAATCCAACTCAGAGTGGTGAAGTGATTTGCTTGAATCTCCTCAGCCACTGGGCGGTCTCCTGACCCTGAGTCCAGCATCTCCACATTATCAGACCCAGGAAGGTCCAGAGGAGAAACTGAGGGCAGAGGAAGCTGTGTGAGGTCAACCTGCCAACCTTCCAGTCCATACCCTGGCTCTCACCCCACCTGTCCCCACCTGTACCTGGAAGTGGGGGCTGGACACACAGCGGGCCACCTGCTTGAAGAGGGGCTCCTGGATCTTCACGAACTGTGAGGGCTCGATAACATCCAGAATCTCCTCCATCTCCCCCAGAAACATCACCTGGGGTGGGGGCAGGGACACAGGGGCTACGGTTCCCATCTCCCCCAACAGACACCCGACTGCCTTCGGGAAGCCAAGCCTTTCCAGCCTCCCTGCAGTGGACACCAGAGCCCTGCTTCATACCTCTTTCTGGGTACAGGTTTTTGGCCAGTATTTGAGCAGCCCCCGGATCACCTGTGGGAGTTGAGGCAGAAAGGAGTCAGGCCTGCCAGGACACCAGATTGCCTCCCCCACCAGAAGTACTTGAGGGCTTTCCTGGTGGCTCAGTGGTAAAGAATCCACCTGCAATGCAGGAGACGCACAAGACGTGGGTTCAATCCCCGAGTTGGGAAGATCCCTTGGAGGAGGGCATGACAACCCACTCCAGTATTCTTGCCTGGAGAATCCCAAGGACAGAGGAGCCTGGCGGGCTACAGTCTATGGGGCCACACAGAGTGGACAAGGCTGAAGCAATTCAGCAGGCACATCAGAGGTACTCACATGCTCTGTAAGGGTTGCATCCTTCTCCAGAAACTGCACCACACAGTACGCCAGCTGCAAGGCAGCCGGGGCAGGGTGGCGGAGGGGCAGGCGGAGAGAAAGAGGACCGGGGTCAGGAGAGGACACCAGGTATTTGCTCTTTACTCCTCACTCATTCACCAAGCATTTACTGACCGCCCAGGACGTACCAGGCACCATGTTTGATGTGTAGGGACACAATAATGACCCTACAGGGGAAATATGCGGCAAACCAACCCTTATGAATTTTACAAAAGGTTCTATCACCACAATCTGTATCGTGATCTATGGGAATATAGAAAGAAGAGCCTAATCCTGCCCAGAGCAAGTTAAGAGGGAGGGGCTGAGAAGCCTTCAGAGAGCTGATGTCTAAGATGGGCCCGAAAGGATCGTGGAGACCCTCTAAGGGACATGGAAGAGAACTATCAAGAAAAAGGTGAGAGAGGATCCCATGAGTCCATGTTTTAGAGTGCCTGGAGTCAGAGTGTCAGGCTGACCCTGCCAGTCCGGGTGGCTGCCCTGACCCTCAGGACCCCTCCACTATGGCAGGGCCTGGCCTGGGCCTCACCTGGGCATGAAAGACAGACAGCGACTTGACAGAGTGCAGGGGAATCAGGACTCGAACCAGGAACTGCTTGTGCTCCGTCTTCAGGGGCAGTGCAAAGCCATTGATGATGCTGAGGAGGGGACAGGAGATGGAGTAGGTTGGGATGACTGGGCCTCCATCCCTCCTCCCAGAATCCTCCAGATGCTCCAGCTGAGGCCCAGAGAGAGTCACCTTCCTAAGATCTCCAGCAGCTCAGCAACGCCATTGAAGTGCTCAAATTCATAGATGAACCTTTGAGAGGAAGAGAAGGATGCACAAGAGGCCAAGGCAATTGGAGCAGGCCCAACCCTCCTCTCAACCACCCTGCCTACCCACCCCAGCCCTGCACACTAACCCAGCTCTCTCCCAACCCAGAGGCTGCGCTCTCTTCCCCAAACACCAAACCAGGCCCACTGAGATCCACACCCACTTCTGTATCACCCTCTCAGCCCAGCCACCACTGCTACTCTGGGTCCCAGCTCAAACCTCTCTTCTGTGAAGCATCGTCTGCCAGACCTTAACTCTCATTACCTGGTCCCATCCAGTCCACAGGCACTCAGCCTGAGTCCTTCACTCTTCATGCCAATCAACCGAAAGAATGACAGAGTGTCTATTCTGGGCTACGTATTTCTCAAAACTATCCCAAGAGGTAGAGCTTATTAGATCCATTACACAGATGAAGAAATCAGGGCTCAGCAGCTCAGTCAAACTTGCCTTAAAACTAATAAGCAAGGGATCTAATACCCGGAGCTCCTGGAGGACAGGGATCATTCCTCACCTATTTCGTAGCTAATAACAATAAGAGCTAACGTTTCAGAGTTCTAGCCTTCGTCCAGGAGCTATAGTGAGCGACGGCATTGCCTCATTTCATCTTGACAACTGTCTCTGTGTTAGTATAGTTATCATTCCCATTCTAGAGACGAGGAAGCTAGGAAAAAGCTTAAATATTTTGCCCAAATTCACCCAAATATTTGAACCAAACTCAAACACAGGCCATCGAGCTCAAGAGCCAGTCTCAACTACAAGGCCATATGGGCCCCTGATGCCAAGTAGGCATTGGTGCTCAATACATATTTACAGAAAGAATTCCTTTCTTTGGGTCCTATGGCCTGGTACAACAAAGATCAAAAGATTTAGATCCTAGGCGCCTGAACTGACCTAGTCCCTGAAAACCATTTCATCTCTCAGCCTCTCTTTTCTCATCTGTAAAACGGAAATAAATACCCTTTCTCTGTTGACCTCACAGGATCTGTATAAGCAGTGTGACTGGTAGCAGTACATGCTGCCAAGAAAAAACTCAATAAACCATAGTTCTACAGGGTCCCCTAGCCCAGAAGCCTTTGCCTCTGTCTTCTTCCCACAGCTCTCCCCACTCCCTCCAGAGGTTTCAGCAGGGCAGGCAGCAGGCACCCACCGGAGGAAGATATGGCTGCACTGTTTGCGGATGTAGGCCCGGAGCCCCAGGAACTTGCCGTAGACCCGGTGCAAGATGGTCTTGAGGTACTCACGCTCCCGGGGGTCCTCGCTATCAAACAGCTCCAGGAGCTGTGGGAGCCGGGATCAGGGGTTAGGAAAGAGACCAAGCCAGGCTACTCCCATCCTATCCCCACGCTCCCACAGAGAGCCTGCCCCTGCCCCATGACACCACCCAGCCTGGGTTCCCCACTTCACCATCAAGACAAACTTTTGATCCACATATCTCTTGGCCACAGAGGGCTGGAAGTCTGGACTCTCCAAGAAACGCAGGAAAAACTCATATACCAGCTGGAGGAGGGGACAGACGACACGGTGAGTTCAGGAACTGCCTCCCCCTTCATCCTGCCCTGTGGCCCTCAGCCAACAGTCTAGGATCTCAGGAGACCCTCTACCCCATCCTCGGGTCTCTTCTGAAACTCATATCCCTGTCTTCCCCAGCCCTCCTACCTGAAGATGTGGCCATGAAGGCTCAAGGTTGGGCTCATCCTCTTCAGGGTCAAATTCAGGGTTCTCACTGGGCGGCAGCGTCCGAAAGATATTCACTGAGATCTGAGGGGCAGGTCAGGGTTCTTTAAGGAAGAACCCTCTGAGGCAGAAGCTAGGACATCCCTCATCCAAAGTCTAACGGGCCTCAGCACCTGCCTCAGCAAGCAGTTCCCTCCTTTGCAATCACTGCCTGAACATCTAGTTCATGGAAGACCTGGGCTTGGGGTTGGGGACTGAGGGGCAGATGAGACACATCCCCATCCTCTGTCAGGTGCAGTCCAGCAGGGAAGACACGATGGAAAATGGTAAGGTCGATGGACCTTCTAAGCAGCAAAAGGGAGATTTCTAGTTTGAATGCTGAGAGAGGCTTCATGGAAGAAGCAGCAGATGAGCCAGGCCATGGCACAAGGAAGGCACACCAGGCCTCAGAAGAGCCTAAGCAAAAGGGCAAGGAGGGACAAGTCCAGGAGCCACTGAGGGACCTACACTGGCAGGGTACTGGGCAGGAGTGGGGCTGGGAGACGGGTCAGGCAGGAGACATGGGCCCTAAGGCCAAGCCAAAGAGCATGGGTTTATTCTCTGCCTGGGAGCTCCACGGGCAGGCAGTAGGGTTCCCATGCGCACCAAGGTGCTCACCATTCGGATGATGTCTGGGTAGACAGGCTCAATGAGGACCCCCCGGGTGCTCCCCACGCACTCCACCAGCTCATTGAGTGCAGCCCGCTTCACCTCCTTCCCCTTCAGGTCGGCCACACAGTCCAAGAAGTCAAACATCACCCCACACTGGGCCAGCTTCCGGCTCAGCAGCTCATGCAGCTCAGAGGCTGGCACATCTGGGGAGGGAGGAGGGATCTGAGCCTGGGCCCCAGCTGCTGCAGCTCTGGGCAGGGGCGGGCCTTCCTAATCCCTAGGGCAGGCTCCTCTGCCCCCATGCCCCATGCTCCTGGGCCATCTCCCACTCTTTGCAGAAAGTAAACCACTTCTGTCCATCCACCATTCTTGTGAGGTAAAGCAGCGTCATCTCTTCATCCTAACTGAGGCCAGAGAACACGACAGCCTGACTGGAAAGCATGGTTACAGACCCTGGACACCTGGGCCTTCCACAGGTGCCCCCAACAGCCACGGCCTCCCTCTCCTAGGTAGCACTCTGTTCTAAGAGCCAGAAGTGGGGAGAAGAGCCAGGACTAGGAGTCTCTGGGGTGCCCTCTGCCTCAGCTAGTGGGGCCCTGTACCCAGAGGTGGGGGGACAACACCACAATTGCAGGGAGCCACGCTGAGCACCTGCTCCAGGACCCTGACAGCAGCCAGGCTGCTAGTGGCTTCCTGGAACCCAGGCTGTAGGCCCCACCCTTAGCCCTGGTCTGCCCCCTGGGGTGGCACCACCTCCAGATGCCCCACCTCCAAGGATGACAGGCCAGTCAGGCCATGCGTCAGCACAGAGGGCGAGAGGGCTGGGGGGTGGGGGTCAGCTCAGGTGGTGGAGTCCCTTGCTCGGAAGGGGCCATCCAGACTCCGTCGGATCACAGCTGCCAGCTGCTTCTCACTCCCCCACCCCCAAGGCTCGCTGGCCCACTCCAGGACTCAGGTCCCCTCGCGGCCAGCAGCCGGGCTCACCTTTGAGCAGGGGCAGTGGAGTGAGTTCTTGCTGGTTGCTCTGATAGCGGAACTGAGAGGAGCTGTGGGACCGCCGGGGCCGGGCCCTGCGGAGGGAACGGCGGGAGAAGCCGTCCACCTTGTCGGGTGGGGGCACAGGGGACAGCCCCGGGGAAGAGGGGCTGGTGGGGGTGCTCGCTGGGGGCAGCTTCGTCTCCATGGCGGCTAGGCAGTGGGTCAAGCCTTCAGAGCCCCTGAGGTTCCCTCTGGGGCTGCAGGATGCTTTATGAGGCTGGGTTGACTAACTTGGGCCCATCCTGTGCGCTGCGGGAGGTGAGGGGGATGGGGTGGGCACAACCACAGTCCTAGGCTCCCCCCCAGGACCTTTGGCAACTGCCCAGTCCTGGGGGGCAAGCACAGTAGACAGGAGGGCGGCTCAGGTTTCAGGTCCTTCCTGAGGGTCCGGAAAGTCCAGCTAGGGTTCCCAGCCCGGCTCTTTTGAAAAAGAAGTCAGGGCAGAGAGGCCGGCAAGAAAGAGACAGAGAGCCTGTCAGTTCTTTCAGGACAGCCTGTGGGGCTGCCACTGACAGCCCGTCTTCCTGCCCTCCGACCCTGGCCCAGACCCTAAACGAGGTGCAGGTGCCTCCCTTCTCCCAGACATAAAGGCCCCAGGCTCTAAAACAATCCCCTCAAAATAGGGCNGGTGAGGAGGGATTGCAGGAACTAGGGGGCTCTGGTGGGACCAGGCCACGGATGTGGCAGAGTTCGGACATACAGCTCGTTGGGGAAGTCTGGAAGGGGTCCAGGACCCTGCTGTGGGCACCTGTGGGAAAGGTGCCCTGACCTCCTGACCCCACGTCCCGGGCTCAGTGGGTGGTGTTCATCTCCGGATATGGATGTCAACAACCGCGTCAGCACCCTTGTTGATCAACACTTTGTGTGACTGCCTCTGCTGCCTACTTCCTGCTTTGGGGAGAGTGGGATGGACCAAATTGGTGTTTGGGGAGGGGCTTGGACATCAGCATCTAGCATCACCTAGAGGAAAGCCCTGGAGGAAAGGTGGAGAGGTCTGGCCTGAGGCAGAGAGGAGAGAGATTCTGGGGATGCAGAGAGGAATAAGGCCTGGGTCAGAGGCCTGAGGCTGGGGGCGGTAAAGAGCTGTGACTCACCGTACAGCTGACCTGGGAAGTTGCAAAGGAGCCTCCTCGTAGAGGCGAAAGACCAGGGCTGGCATTGGGTCACCCCTCAAATCCAGAGTGACAGGGGTGGGCAAGGGGACAGGTAGTGGCTGGTGGTTTAGTCGCTAAGTTGTATACTACTCTTTGCAACCCCATGGACCCCCCGTCCCTGTAGCCAGCCAGGCTGCTCTGTCCATGGGATTTCCCAGGCAAGAATACTGGAGTGGGTGCCATCGAACCCGGGTCTCCCGAATTACAGCTGGATTCTTTACCAAATTAGCCACCAGGGAAGCCCCCATGAGGACAGGGCTTCTCAGTTTTCTAGGGAAGCGGACTGTGTGCCTCACCTCAAAACAGTCTGGGCAAGAAGAGTTGGGCTTTACGGTAGACCAGGCCTTCCTGAGCAAATGTGGAGCAGAGGAGACCCCCAGGCCCAGAGTTGGTGACACTTCTTACCTGTGAATCCCCACGCAGAAGACCTTTTCTGACCTCTAACCTCAGCCTCTTAAACTGGCCCAAACCTGTAGTCTTTCTACACTCCCACCTGCCCTGCCCTCTGGTTTGGGAGTGAATTGACTCCTAGCTAGGCTACTTTCCTTCCTGGCCTCCAGGGAGGAGTTGACCCCTGGTGGAATGCAAATTCTTTAATATGCCCACCCTTCTCCAAGCTGCTAGGCCTGCAGCCCCTACCTTGTGGACCCCCAGAGAAGCCCTGGTCCCTGGGGACCCTGCGATAGGAGGAAGAGAAAAGCCCGGGTCTCAGTCTCAGTTCCCAGAATACACTGGGTGACTAGACGAGTCCCTTCTGTTTAGGCCTCAAGTTTCCCCATCTTGGATCTCTGGGTAAGGAATTTGCACTTGATCTCTGTGGACCTTCTGGTTCTGCCATGTATTTTATTCAGGATCCAACAGACGTTTACTGAGGCCCTCTCTGAGTGGCACCACACAGTGCCTAGAGTCACACCGAGAAGGCAGGTGGGCTCCTGCCGCCAGGGAGCTCCCAGACTGGTACAGGGGGCTGCCCCTCTATTTGTAACAGGAGGCTCTAGCCTTGTGCCTCAGAGAGAGGTGCAGCTACACCAGGTGGAGTTGGGAGTCCCCTTCCAGCTCAGGTCAGCCCCTGCCTGCCTCTCCCGGACACTCCCCTTAAACACTATGCTTGTCCAGGTGAACGTGGGCTGCTGCCGTCTCGGCTGGGCCTTTGCACGTGCTGTTCCCATGCCTGGAACCCTCCCTTCCATCCCCTCTGCCTGGGTCCCTCCTCTTCCTCCTTTAGCTCCCCTGTCCTCAGGTCTGAAAGACTGGGCGTGTTGGACTGTACAGTAATAGGGCAGCCAAGAGTAGGGATCAGTTGAGTAAAGGGAGGATTTGGTAAGTAGCACGTGGAGGGATGGGAGAGAAAGAGTGCTCTCCAAGGTGGAACGGGCTGGTGAGGAGTGCAGTAGCCAGGGAGACAGCTGGGTTTGGGAGTTCCCTGAGCTGGCTTTGTCTCCTGTTTGCTCCCAGTCTGTGAATGAGGTACTGGAGTCTATGGAGTCGCCACTGGAGCTGGTGGAAGGCTTCGTGGGCTCCGTTGAAGTGGCGGTGCCCTGGGCTGCCCTGCTTACTGACCACTGCACTGTGCTCGTGTCAGGCCTCCAGCTCACCTTACAACCCCGCCAGGGCCCAGGTAAGAGCAGGGTGAAGCTCGGGGGGTGGGGGGTGGGGGAGGGGAGCAGACAGTGGGAGTGGGCCTGGGCACCCAGGATCTGACTGGGCCCGCCTGCCCTGAGACCGTCTTCCTACCTGCAGGGCCGGGGACCGCCGACTCACAGAACTGGGCCTCGTGCATGACCACAAGCATGCAGCTGGCTCAGGAGTGCCTGCGGGACGGGCTGCCTGAGCCCTCTGAGCCACCGCAGCCCCTGGAGGGACTGGAGATGTTTGCCCAAACCATCGAGACCGGTGAGTAGGCCCCTCCACGGCCCTTAGTGCAAGGATCTCAGGCAGCACTCTGCTGCCCGACAGGGAAACTGGCCTTCATCACTCTGCCTGACCTGAGACCCCCTCCCCAACCTTCAGTACTGCGAAGGATCAAGGTGACCTTCTTAGATACTGTCGTGAGGGTGGAGCACTCGCCGGGCACTGGGGAGCGTGGCGTGGCAGTGGAGGCCCACGTGCAAAGGTAAGGGCAGCCCGAGCGGGTGGGCTGTGTGAATGAGGAGGGGAATGAGGGGCTGCTAAATGGCCCTGGCCCTGCCTGCCTCCCCATCCCGGGCTCCACGGAGGTGCCAGGGCAAGTCTGAGTGGGCCTGGGCTGTGGCTGTGCCGGGGGAGGTGGACCGTGCTGGGAGCCTAGAGTGGTGTCCAGGGGCTGGGTGGTGCAGGGCCAGGGTGCTGGGCCCCCAGGATCAGGTCACACGCCGAGGGTCTGAGGAGCAAGAGCTGGCCGTGGAGTTCCAGGATGGCCTGGCTGCGATGCAGTAGCTTGGCAGGCCAGACGTCACTGACCCCAGACTTCTAGAATATGGTGCGTGGCGGAGGACCCCAGCTCGTGGTGGCCCAGGCACTATCTGATCCTCGATTCCCCAGACTGGAGTACTGCGATGAGGCGGTGCGAGACCCAAGCCAGGCGCCCCCAGTGGATGTGCACCAGCCTCCTGCCTTCCTCCACAAGCTGCTGCAGCTGGCGGGGGTCCGCCTGCACTTCGAGGAGCTCCCCCAGCAGGTGGGCTGACTCTGGTCCTCACAGTCTCTTTCTCCTTCGAATCCCTGTCCTTGCTGGTCCTTGACCCACCTGCCTCTCTCCACCCCTTCTGACCATGCGTGTGCTGTCATGTCTGACTCTTTGTGGTCCCTTAGACTGTAGCCCACCGGGCTCCTCTGTCCATGGAATTTTCCAGGCAAGAATACTGGAGCAGGTTGCCATTTCCTCCTGCAGGGGATCTTCCCGACCCAGGGACTGAATCCACAGCTCTGTGTCTGCTGCATCAGCAGGCAGATTCTTTACCACTAGTGCCACCTTGACCGCATCTTTTCGATCCCTCCTCTCCTATATCTTGTCTCCCAGGAAGGACCCCCTGAGCCGCCCTTGCAGANGGGATCTTCCCGACCCAGGGACTGAATCCACAGCTCTGTGTCTGCTGCATCAGCAGGCAGATTCTTTACCACTAGTGCCACCTTGACCGCATCTTTTCGATCCCTCCTCTCCTATATCTTGTCTCCCAGGAAGGACCCCCTGAGCCGCCCTTGCAGATCGGCAGCTGCTCAGGTTGCCTGGAGCTGACAGTGAAACTGAAGCAGAATGAGGCGTTCCCAGGCCCCAAGGTGGGTCCCCAGACCTCTGGGGACAAGGAAGTATACCCCATTTCAGCATCCTTCCCAGCAGAGCTGGTATTCCCTGGGACAGAGCGAGGTCATTGGAAGAGGGGACCTCACTGCCTTCTAGGCCACTGGGGAAACAGAAACAGAGACCCAGAGTGGTCAAGTTGGGGCCAGGGTCAGTTGGTAGCCGAGCTCAGTCTGGCGGCTGGCAGGCTGCCTCCTCAAGTGAGGGCAGGTGGGTGGCCGCAGCGGCTGGCGTGAGCTCCATGGTTGCTCACTCCTCCCCTAGCTGGAGGTGTGTGGACAGCTGGGCTCCCTGCACCTGCTCCTGACCCCACGGCAGCTCCAGCAGCTTCAGGAACTGCTTGGCGCTGTGAGCCTTGCAGGTGAGGCATCTGGGTAGTCTGGGGGGTGGGGGAAGATGGCTGGGAAGGGACAGGCAGACAGGACTGACACAAGGCCATGTGCTCCCTGGCAGACCCCGAGAGCCTGGTGGACAAGCTGAACAAGAGCCGCCCGCTCGGTGCTGAAGACCTGTGGCTGATTGAACAAGATCTGAACCAGCAGCTGCAGGCGGGGACTGGGACTGAGCCCCTCAGCCCAGACCCCCTCTCGAACCCCCTTGTCAACCTGGAGGGCACTGGTGGGTGTGGGGCTAGACCTGGCAACTGCCAGGGAGTCCGGTATGGGTGCAGGGGTTGGAGGGTCGAGCCTGGCCATCTCTGAGACCCCTTCTTCTGGCCCACAGACCTCTTCTTCTCCATGGCAGGCCTCACAAGCAGTGTGGCCTCAGCCGTGTCTGAGCTCTCGCTGTCCGACGTAGACCTGGGCTCCTCTGTGCACAGTACCACAGCCTCCCGCCGGCTCTCTGCCCAAGCCCCCCCACCTGGTGAGTCCTCCCGGGTCAGAGAGAGCTGGAGGAAGGCGCGGTGTCGGGTCATGTTGCTTATGTGAGTGCAGGAGGCCTGGGGGTCCACCACTGGTGACCTGGTCTGGGGGAACACTCAGGGGAGGTGGCAAAGTGACGGACAGAGCGTGGATTTCAGAGTCAGTGACACTGGGGGATTCCCCGGGGGCTCAGGCAGTAGAGTCAGTGACATTGGCCCAAGTACTTAAACTCTTAGAGACTTGATTTCTCCTCTCGTGAGGGATAAGATCTGACCCCACCAGGCTGTATGTTTGAGAGTTCATATGTGTCTGGTACTGGGTAAGTGCTTTATCACCTCTAGTTTGTCCAGTTTCCTTGAGTAGGTTGAATCGAGCCTGGATTTAGTGTCTGATATAACGAGGCTTTGTGTCACCCCTGCCTGGCCAAGCTCCCGGTTGGAGTCAGGGTTCACCTCGGCCAAGGCTTCTCCCAGCCTTGAGCCCAAGTGTCTGACTGTCACTTGACCTGGGGTCCCCACAAGCTCTGGGGAGCCTCTGGTGAAGCCTTTATCCTCTCAGGCAGGACAGCCCCAGTGCCTCCCTCAAACACCCTGCGCCCTGACTCACTGCTGAAGATGACCTTGGGGGGTGTGACCCTGACCTTGCTTCAGACATCTGCCCCGTCTTCTGGACCACCTGACCTCACCACCCACTTTTTTGCCGAATTTGATGCCACCATGGATGGGTCCTTTGGCTCCCATGACTTGCACCGTCTCCGACCGCGCTTCCAGAGGGCCTGTCCTTGCAGCCATGTCCGGTACAAGCCCAAGGCAGGCCTGAGCATGAGGGGACTCCCCGAGCCCCTGAAGTGCCCCCTCTGACGCCTGGCTTCTTTACCGTAGGCTAACGGGTGCCGCGGTGCAGCTGTCCTGGGAGCTGCAGACGAGCAGGGGCCGGCGGGTCACCAGCACAGAAGTGCACTTCGGTCAGCTGGAAGTGCTGGAGTGCCTGTGGCCCAGGGGCGCCTTGGAGCCTGAGTGCGCAGAGGTGAGGGCTGACAGCCTATGCGTGCGCTGTAGCAGGGCCTGGCGGTGAGGGTGGGTGCGGGGGCTCAGTCTGACCCCACCATCTTCCCCATCCCTGCCCAGATCCTGAGCTTCCCCAACAGCCTGCGATCTCAGGCCTCGGCTCAGCCCTGCGCTCACCTGCGCCACACGCAGACCCTGCGCCGGGTGCCCAAGGTAGCCCACCCGATTCCAGGCCTGGGGGCCCCTGGCTGTTTGCTGTGGGTGTTGCTCCCCCACCAGCCTCCCCGGGTGCCTCTCTGCCCCCACCCCGTACCCCATTCCCTGTGCTCCAACCGGAGCACACCCCCAACCCAGGAGCCCTGAAATACCCCTGGGCCACGTGCATGCCATCCTCTCAGCCCCTCTCCTGGTTCATGGCAAAGCCCTGCCAACCCATAGGGCTGGGGGTGGTAGGTTCTGGGCTGCGTGGTTGTCCGCTTCGAGCAGGCCGTGACACCCTGCTCCCCTCCTGAGTCCTTCCCTGAGCTCGTCTCCTCACACCTTGGGAGGGCTCTGTGTTCTTCCTGTTTTCGCTCAGGGGAGCCCTGCCCATCCTGCCCTCACCTCCCCCGCCACACAGCCCTCGCTGACCTGAGCGCCCTCCCCCTCAGAGCCGGCCCCGGCGCCCACCTGCCTGCCGCTGTCACTCAGAACTGGCCCTGGACCTGGCTGACTTCCAGGCGGACGTGGAACTGGGGGCCCTGGACCGGCTCGCTGGCCTGCTGCACCAGGCCACCACACCCCCTCCTGAGCTGCCTGCGGGCCTGCTGGTGAGAGGCCCAAACAGGATGGAGAGTGGGGCACGGATCCTCCCGCTCCTGACCAGTCAGTGGCCGCAGCTCTGATTCTCCCCCTGCAGACAGAGCCCCTGCCGTCAGCTGAGCAGCACACACTGGTGCGGCTCTCAGCACCCCGGGCCACACTGCAGCTGCGCTTCCCTATCGCTGACCTGCGGCCTGAGCGGGACCCCTGGGCAGGCCAGGCTGTGCGGGCAGAGCAGCTGAGACTGGAGCTGACTGAGCCCCGGTTCCGGTCAGAGTTGAGCAGTGGGCCTGGTCCCCCAGCCCCCACCCGCCTGGAACTTACCTGCTCTGACCTGCATGGTAAGACTCCCCAAGGAGACAACCCCTTGGGCAGGGGGCTGAGGCCTCTGGGAGAGGTGGGCTTGGGGCCCCGGAAGGGGCTGGGTCACGAGTGGGGTCCAGGCCTCATCTGCTTTGTGAGGCGCCCTCCATTCCCCGGGCTCTGCACAGTGGGCAGAGTGGACCGTTTATCCCAGGGCCGTGACAGACTGTGGGTGCAAGGGAGGGCACAGGTCCGTAACATTAAAACACAGTTGTCGTGGGCAAGGCTCCAGACCCCACTGACCCACCTTGTATTGAGGAAGAGATGGGGAAAGGTGGCAGTGACGACCCCCAACCCTTCCCATCCCCTCCAGTCACCTATGAAGATGGAGAGAAGCCGCCCGTCCCCTGCCTGCGGGTCTCCAGAGCTCTGGATCCCAAGAGCCCTGGGCACAAGTACTTCCTGCCCCAGTAAGTCGGGGCTCTGGAGGGAGCAGACAGGAGAGGAAGGCTTTGCTACCGAGGGCAGCGGGAGGCCCTGCAGGCCAGTGACAGGCCTGTGCCCTGGCAGGGCAGTGGTGACCCTGGACCCCCAGCTCAGCGCACAGTGGGAAGTGGCCCCAGAGAAGGGAGAGGATCTGGAGCTGTCGGCTGAGAACCTGTGCGACCTTCGGGAGCCTGAGCCCTCACCCTTCTCCTCCAAAAGGACCATGTACGAGACGGAAGAGGTGAGGTCCAGGCCTTCTGAGTCTCTCGGGAGCCACTTAGTGGCTGTGGGCGAGAGGGACAAGACCACTGGCAGGGCCAGCTAACATGTGACTCAGCACCAGTGAGAATTTCACGTCTTCCATCGTCTCTGGTCAGTGATGAGTCAGAAACACCGCAGCTTGTGGGGCCCGAGAGTGAGGGCCGTGGCGAGGGCAGCGCCCTGGGCCATGGCTATTGGTGGTTCTGCTGTGACCCCATCCCATCAGCCATTTCTCAGCAGTGGACATTTGGGCCCCGGGATCGTCTTCTCTGAAGGTGCTGAGGGTCGAGTGAGAGGTGGTTAAGCGCCTGGCCTCTGGTCCAAAAGGCTTAGGTTCGAATCCAGGCTCTGCCACTTGATGGCTGTGTCATCTCAGGATTGTCCAACTGCCTGGAAAGTAAACAGATGAGCTTCTACTTCCGGAGAGTGGATGTAATGACCCCTCTCATGGGTCCTGCCGTGGGGATAGAGGAGGTAACATACATGAGGCCCTTTGGAGCAGGGTTCACATTGCAGTCAGTCCTTCAGACCAGACAAGATGGCTGTCATACATCCCAGCAGAGGAGGCTCGTGTGAATGACGGTTGGCATTCAGGAAGCAGATTCTAAGTCCGGCAGCAGGCCCTGACCTCTCTCACATCCCCTTCCTGCTTTCCCCGACCGCGCCCCTCCCCCTGCAAGATGGTGATCCCTGGAGACCCTGAGGAGATGAGGGCCTTTCAGAACCGGGCCCTGGCGCTGTCCCGCTGTAGCCTAGAAGTGATTCTGCCCGCCGCCCATGTCTTCCTGCCCAGCAAGGAGGTCTACGAGAGCCTCTACAACAGGTGATGGTGTGGGCGGGGCGGGATGGCCAGGGCCTGGGCTGGGCCCCCCTCACTGCCGTGGTCCCACCGTCCTCCCAGGATCAACAACGACCTGCTCATGTGGGAGCCCGCAGACCTGCTCCCCGCCCCCGCCACCCCCGCCACCGGCTGCCCGGGTGCCTCGGGCCTCTGGCACGACAGCTTCAAGATGTGCAAGTCTGCCCTCAGGCTGGGTAGGAAGGGCGCTCTGGGGGCCCCGGGGGCCGCGGCAGACCCTCCCCCACCTCCAGGCCTCCCTGCCACTCAGCTCCTTGATCTCACCCTAGACTCGGACTCGGACGACGAGGACACCCACTTCTCAGTGGGGGCGTCAGGTGCCCCCCAGCCCCTTGCCCGTGAGTCCCGGAGCCCTCGCTCCCAGAGCACCTTCTCTGCACTGGTGACAGTGCTGAAGGGCCGGATCACCGCCCACTGCGAGACCAAGGTGAGGTATACAGGAGGTGACGACAGCCCAGGGGCAGGGACCCCCGACTCCAGGGCCCCCACTGGCAGGAAACCAGGCCTGTGTGAGCTGCTCTGAGTTGGGAATGTGCAGAACAGGAGCCCCACTGGGGTCCGAGTGTGTCCTGCTCAGCCATTAGCACCCATCTGCCCCCGCGACCTGCCCATGCCACCCCACCCACCCCATCACGCCCGGTCAGCCGCTTACTAGCACCTGCCGGGTGTAAGGCACTCAGGGTTAGGGGTGGGTAAGGCTCGGGGTCCGAGCAGGCACCATCCGATGCTTGGAGGTAGACAGGGAGGGTGACCCTTCTCCTCTGGGTGCTGCCCCGGATCTGCAGCAGTCTGGAGAGTGGCCAGAGCCAATCCTAGTCAGACCAGGGCTCTGGAGGCCCCCTGACCCCGAGGGTGTCAGCCTCTGAGGCCAGGCTATGCGCTCTGTCTGCAGGACGAGTGTGGGAAGCGGCTGGAGGGCGCCCATGGGGAGCTGGTGATGGACGTGGAACAAGGAACCATCTTCAGCGTCTCTCAGTACCGAGGCCAGCCGGGGCTTGGCTACTTCTGCCTGGAAGCAGAGAAGGCAGCACTCTACCACCGAGGTGTGAGGGCTGGGGGCCAGTTGCCATGGGTCCCAGGGGTCCATGGTCAGGAGTGGTTNGTGGAACAAGGAACCATCTTCAGCGTCTCTCAGTACCGAGGCCAGCCGGGGCTTGGCTACTTCTGCCTGGAAGCAGAGAAGGCAGCACTCTACCACCGAGGTGTGAGGGCTGGGGGCCAGTTGCCATGGGTCCCAGGGGTCCATGGTCAGGAGTGGTTTCTCGGGAGGGATGTGTGCCCTGGGTAGAGTGGGTCATCCACCAACTGGGCAGGGGAGCTCACCAGATACCTCCCCAGCGGCCGTGGACGACTACCCACTGCCCAGTCACCTGGAGCTGCCTGCCTTTGCTCCCCCGGCCCAGCTGGCCCGGACCATCTACCCATCAGAGGACGGGGTGACTGAGCAAGGAGCCTCGGGCCGCAGAGGCCAGGGCCGGGGCCCGCACATGCTGTCCGCCGCGGTGCGCATCCAGTTAGACCCCCACAGGAATGTCAAGGTACAGGCCTGCCTGCTTCCGGCCCACCTGTTTGGTCAGGGCTCTGCCTCCCAGGTCCCTGGGGCTCCAGTGCTGACTCTGCCCTGCCCCCCAGGAATTCCTGGTGACCCTGCGGCTGCACAGGGCCACCCTGCGCCACCGCATGGCCCTGCCGGAGCAGAGCTGGCACTCCCAGGTGAGCCAAGGAGGTGCAGCGAGCAGGTCTCCAGGCCTAGGTGAGGCAGGCGCGAGGGCAGGGGCTGGGCCAGAGCTGACCCTGGACTGGAGCTGGCTCATGGGTAGAGCTCCTGGGCCAGGCTGTGGTGGACAGCTGGTGGGCAGCAAGTAGGGGGCTGGGCTGAGGTTGGGGGTTGGGGAAGAAAGAAGCTCCCTCACCCTCATGTACCTCTCCTCTGGCCCCCAAAGCTATTGGAGTTCTTAGATGTCGTGGATGACCCAGTGCTGGGCTACCTGCCTCCAACGGTCATCACCATCCTACACGTCCACCTGTTCTCCTGTGCCGTGGACTACAGGTACCCAGGCTCAGGGGCCTGGGGGCCTGGGGCTGGGCCAGGCTCTCATGAGCAAGGAAGCTGCCCCAGCCCAAATGTGACCCCTTCCCTCCCAGGCCCCTCTACCTCCCCGTACGTGTCCTTGTCACTGCTGAGACCTTCACCCTCTCCAGCAACATCGTCATGGACACCTCTACCTTCCTGCTCAGGTATGCAGCTCCTCCCACCTAAGCCCCCCCGTCCATCCCACCCCAAGTCGGCTGTAGCTGCCCCCTCCCCAGGGCTCCGCATGCCCGCTCTGTGTCCTCAGGCCAGTCCGAGCCTTTCTGTGCATCTGAGTGATCCCTCTCTGAGGAAGTCGAGGAGGCAGTCAGACCTCTGAGGCAGAGCGTTTGAGCTCTTGCCTGATAATCTCACTTCTAGAGGTCGTCCTCAGGATAAAAGAAAGGATAAGAAGGATGAAATATCAAGCCTCCGTAGTATAATTTAAAATAGCCAAACCTTGTAAACACTTTAAATGATCCCAAATTACAACCTCAGTCAGTAAACGTGGCCTTGTGCTCAGTCACTTCATTTCTGTACAACTCTCTGCAACCCCATGGACTGTAGCCCATCCAGCTCCTCTGTCCATGGGATTCTCCAGGCAAAAACATTGGATTGGGTTGCCACGCCCACCTCCAGTGGATTTTCCTGACCCAAACATGGCCTACCCAACTATTAAAGTCAAATTTAAGAGTAACATTGAAAAATGGCTTCATATAATATTTACTGAAAAAAAATAAGATAGAAAGCCATATATATATATATACATTTTTTAAGATTTTTGGGGGAGTGTTTGTATACCTCTCCGTGTCTTCACAGAAAAGACTGGAAGGAGATGGATAGCTATCCCTCAGTATCCACAGGGGATTGCTTCCAGGACCTCTCGTGACACCAAAATTCAGGGGCACTGAAGTCACTTATGTAAAAGGGTGCAGCATCTGTCCCATGCACACCCGCCTCTATTCTTTAAGTCATTTCTAGGTTACTTTTAACACCTAATACAGTGTAAATGCTATGTAAGTAGTTGCTAGTATGCAACAGATTCAAGTTTTGCTTTTTGTAACTTTCTAGATTTTTGTTTGTTTTTTATGGTTCCCTGACCAAGAATGCATTTTAAAAAAAATATTTTTGATCCACAGTTGGTTGAATCCTCAGAAGCAGAACCCACAGATTGGGAGGGCCCAGGTTCTATTCTCAGAATCTGAGATTAACTTTATTCTTACATATTTAAAAGCAGTAGGGGGAAACCAGGACATTTCCCTCCCAGGGCTGCTGTGAGTTCCAGGTGGGGTGGACGAGCTGGACAGATATACAGGAAGAGAAATGCTGCCGAGTGTTCCCGAGTGCCTGCTGGCTGGGCCTGTGGTCTCCCCATTGTACAGACAAGAACCCCGAGGCCAGAGAAGGGCCAGCACTAGTTTCTTGTCAGCTTGAGATGCCCTGTCAGGGCCCCCTCTGCCTGTCTCTGTGAGCCCCACCGTAGGAGCTGTGGCCCTGCAGCGGCTCCCGGCCCTTCTCAGCCCTGTTCCCTGCCAGGTTCATCCTCGATGACTCCGCCTTGTACCTGTCGGACAAGTGTGAGATGGAGACCCTGGATCTTCGGCGAGGTGGGCAGGGCCCAGGCTGGGCTCCCTCCCCTCTGAGGGACTGTGGCCTGGCCACCCCCAGAGCTGCCAGATGTCCTCCCCTAGCTGCCGGTCAGGCTCTCAGCGCCCACAGACACACGCACACCAGGGCGGCACCCACTCAAACCCTAGACTCTCCCACCAGGGCCGGGGCTGGGTAGGAGGAGGCAACAGGGCCCTCTTCTGCCTTCTGCCTCAGATTACGTCTGCGTTGTGGACGTTGACCTCCTGGAACTTGTGATCAAAACCTGGAAGGGGAACACTGATGACAGACTGGTGAGTGTAGCTGCGCCCAGGGTCTACCCGGGTCCCCGGAGCCAGAGCAGGTATCTGGGCAACAGAGCCTCAGGGCATCACTGTCCCCCACCTGCTCTCTTTCGCTTCTGCCTCGGGGCCTGGGCTCAGGTCACAGTCCCTGGTAGCCCTCCCGTGGTTACCTGCCCTCCTGGGAAGGGTCCAGCCCTAGGCAGACATCCCTCCATAGGAACTCCGCCAGCACAAGGCAGCTGTAGCCCAGAAAGAACAGGACCTGAGGAGGCAGCCCTTGGGGGGTCCCTGATTTCCCTGTCTAAGCCTGGGGGCTCAGCTGGTAAAGAATCTGCCTGTAATGCAGGAGAGCCAGGTTCAGTCTCTGGGTGGGGATGATCCCCTGGAGAAGGAAATGGCAACCCACTCCAGTATTCTTGCCTGCAAAGGCCCTTTGACAGAGGAGCCTGATCGCCAAGAGTCGGACACAACTGAGCAACTAAACCCCCACCACAGGCCCCAGCTCACCGGGCTGAGGTGCAGGACTTGGGAGCCTGGAGGCACGGAAGAGCCCCCGTGCCTCCTCGGACAGCCCTGGGGAAAGCCCCTCTTCCCCTCAGACTGAGTGTGCCCATGTGTCCAGTGGGTTGTTGACTGACCAGCCCAGGGCTGACCCCCGGCCCACCCCGCCCCGCCCCGCAGAGCCAGCCACTGTTCGAGCTGCGCTGCTCCAACAACGCTATGCACGTGCACAGTTGTGCGGACTCCTGCGCGCTGCTGATCAACCTGCTGCAGTACCTGACGAGCGCTGGGGACCTGCGCCCCCCGCCCCGGCCGCCCAGCCCCACGGAGATCGCTGGCCAGAAGGTGCAGGTGGGCCCTGGCCCCGTCCCTGCGCTCCCGGGGCTCCGCCCAGGCCCCTCCCCTGCCGCAGCCCCTCCCTCCTAACTCAAGCTCACCAGTGCCCCCTGCCTGGCCCAGCTCTCAGAGAGCCCTGCCTCCCTGCCCTCGTGCCTGCCGGTGGAGACAGCCCTCATCAACCAGCGGGACCTGACAGACGCCCTCCTGGACACTGAGCGCAGCCTGCGGGAGCTGGCGCAGGCCTCAGGTGGGGTCGGGGTGCGGTGGGGTCAGCAGAAGCAGTCAGCACCCACACCAGGCAGCCCCCTCAACTGGCCCCTCTCTCTGCCACAGGCAGCCCCTTCTTCCAGGCCTCTCCAGTGTCGGTCTACCTGTTCCCGGGAGAACGGAGTGGGGCCCAGCCCCCCTCGTCCGCTGCTGGGGCCCCCAGTGGCAGCTTGGGGTCCCGCTCCGGGGCCAAAGAAGCTGAAAAGGAAGAGGAGGGGGATGTAGACACTCTGGACAGCGATGAGTTCTGCATCCTGGACGCTCCTGGCCTGGGCATCCTGGTGTGTAGTGGGCAGGCTGGGCAGGGCCAGGAAGAGGGTGCTCAGTTTGGGGCCCTCCTAGAGCTCCGACTGTGAGAGAGGCAGGAGGTGGTCCCCATCTGCGGGGATGGGGGTTGGAACCACAGGTAGAGCCGAGAAGGGCTCCCTGGGGAGGCAGCCCTCACTGTGAGCTTGGAAGAAGTTGATGGAGGTCCAGAGGAAGTGACAAGGCATGGTGTCCAGGGCAGAGCGATGGGGACATTGAGGGTCGGGAGGCAGAGGAGCAGGGCAGATAGCAGGAGGGGGAGGAGAACCACTCGCTATGAGGGTGCTGGCCTCCCGGCCGCCCGGTGCCAGTGGGAATGCCCGAGCTCACTGTTGCAGGCAAGCAAGACCTTAGTTCAGGGAGGCAGGGCTGGCAGGAGCACGGGGCGCTCAGGCCCCTCTGGGTCACGGCCTGTAAGACCCCCCTTTTGTGAAATAGGGGAGAGGGGTGTGAGGATGGGGGAAACAAGCGGCCTGGACCGGGGGAGCTGCTGTGCCCACGTGTTCACGTGGCGTCCCCCCTGCAGCCCGCTGACGGGGAGCCCGTGGTGACGCAGCTGCACCCAGGCCCCATCGTAGTGCAGGACGGGCACTTTGCACAGCCGCTGGGCAGCACAGACCTGTTGCGGGCACCTGCCCACTTCCCCGTGCCCAGCAGTCGAGTGGTGCTGCGTGAGGTCTCCCTCGTCTGGCACCTCTATGGCGGCCGAGACTTTGGCCCCCACCCTGGCCACAGGTGAGAAGGAGCGGGTGTGGGTGGCAGTGGGGCCCCCGGGAGATGGGGCCCGGGCTGGGGTCCAGTTCTGACCTTTGGCAGCTGGTAACCTTGAACCCAAGCCTCATCTTCTGGCCTTAAGGCTTCCTCTTCCCCATGACCTGCCAACTTCCCAGGGGGAGGGTCTCTGGCCCCGGAGGGAATGTGGGAAGGCTGTTCCCTCTGAGTCAACTCGTCCCTTGTTCCTCTGCCCAGGGCAAGGGTCAGCCTCTCAGGCCCCCGGAGTTCCCCTTCTCGCAGCTCTGGCCCCAACCGGCCCCAGAACTCCTGGCGTGCGCAGGGGGGCAGTGGGAGGCAGCACCATGTCCTTATGGAGATCCAGCTTAGCAAGGTGAGCGGGGGGTGGTGGGGGTGTGAGT
>SJYA01003192.1:216118-236941 GCA_006410615.1 Neotragus moschatus | reverse complement strand
GGCACAGAAGGCAGGGGTGGGGGCCGGGGGCTCGGGCACAGAAGGCAGGGGTGGGGACCGGGGTCAGCAAGGTGAGCCAGGGGCTCGGGCACAGAAGGCGGGGGTGGGGACCAGGGTCAGTAAGGTGAGCCGGGGGCTCAGGCACAGAAGGCAGACTGGGTGGGGGACCAGAACAGGCCCTCCCCTCCCCGCTGCCCAGCCAGCGCTTCACTCCACGGAACCCTCGGGTCGTGTGCTCAGCCAGCTGCTGCTCTGCTGTTCTAAGTGCTGAATGCAGCGATGAGCAAAGATAGAAACCTGCCTTCCTGTCCCTGTGTCATAGTGGAGGGAGCCTGATAAGACTACACATGCACGTGTGCCAAGTCACTTCAGTCGTGTCCAACTCTGTGGACAGGCTCCTCTGTCCATGGGATTTTCCAGGCAACAATACTGGAGTGGGTTGCCATGCCCGCCTCCAAAGACTATATATACATATACTCAGATGTGATAAGTGCTTGGGGAATGTGAACAGAGAGAGGGCTCAGGGAGCACTGGAGAGGGCTGGAAAGTCCTCGTGGAAATGTGCCGTTTTGCACAAAGGTGTGAGGAAGTGAGCCAGGAGGAGGTTTTCAGGCAGAGGGCACAGCGCGAGGGCTACAAGCCAGGAGCATCCCTTGCGTGTTCTGGGACCAGCAAGGAGGCCGACAGGACTGCCGCTGAGAAGGGACGGGAGCAGTAGGAGATGAGGCTGGAGATCCGACCCCGGGCAGGCTGCGTAGGCCCTGATGACCACAGGTGGTTCTGGGTTCTACCAGAGGGACGGCGGAACGAACCGCAGGGTGGGCTGCTGGACTGAGTGTCCATGAGGGAGAGAGCGGGCCAGGCTGGCCTGAGAAATGGTGCAGGTCAAGGGCCACTTACTGAGAGCGAGCCCGTGCAGACCACCCCCTGAGCTCTCAAGGGCGCTGGTTCTGAGAAGTGCTTCAGAGGCGTGGCGGGGGCGCGTCGGACTCTAGACAGGCCAGGGAGCTGGTGACAGCGCCCAGTGATGGGGAGAGAAGGCCCAGGCAAGGGCCTGTGGCTGAGGGAGGCTTTGACCTGTCAAGGGCAGAGAGGCCAGGGTGCCGCACATCAAGGGCAAGGGCCAAGGGCCGGCTGGGAGGGAGAGCGCAGCCTGGCCAGGCCTTGGGGAGGAGTCTGCAGGCATGGGGTGGCCAGGGGAACACTTTACAAAGGTCCCTCTGCGTGGAAGGAGAAGGGGCTGGAGGGGGTGAGCAGGGGTTGTTCAGGGAATGGGGAACGGCAGCCCCGGGGTCAGGGGCGGCTGCGGAGGTGACAAGAGTGCGGAGGGACTGGAGGGATTGTAGAGAAGGCAGGACTGACAGCCGTGGCGATGGAGAGATGCCAGGGAGGACCGCACCTGGGTCTGCCCTCGAGAGTGACGGGGGCGCATGTACCCCTTGGGGGACGGGAGCGCTGGGAGGGCTGTGAGAACGGGCCTGTGGGTTCTCCAGAGGCTGTGCGGAACATGCAGTGCCGGCCGGACATCCGCGTGGGGCTGAGACTGGGGGGCGGGGGAGGGCTGACAGTGTGGGGAGCAACCGCTCAGGCTGCCGTGCGCCCCGCAGGTGAGCTTCCAGCACGAGGTGTACCCGGCGGCGGAGCCAGGCCCGGTTGCCCCCGGCCGGGAGCTGGAGGAGCAGCCGCTGTCCCGCCAGGTGTTCATTGTGCAGGAGCTGGAAGTGCGCGACCGGCTGGCCTCCTCCCAGATCAACAAGTTCCTGTATCTCCACACGAGCGAGCGCATGCCGCGGCGCACCCACTCCAACATGGTACGGGCCCCGCGGTCCGCCCGCGCCTGCACTGGAGCCCGCAGGCGCGCGCGCGCGCACACACGTACACGCACCCCAGCTGTTTGTGAGTTCGGGAGGGTGGGGGCGCAGGCAGCTTTCGCTGAGGGAACAGCCTCTGCAGGACCAGCTGGGTGAGCGGTGGGGGGGTGGTGGCCTGAGGCCCAGCGGGGCCCAGAGCTCACCTCCTGCCTTCAGCTCAAGGTCAAGGCACTGCACGTGGCCCCCGTGACCAACCTGGGGGGTCCTGAGTGCTGCCTCCGCGTCTCGCTGCTGCCCCTGCGGCTCAACGTGGATCAGGTGAGCGGGCCGTGTGGGGACAGAGCCTGAGCCAAGCCCACTGCCCCCGCAGCCTCTGAGTCTGACTCTTTCACTCCCCGCAGGATGCCCTGCTCTTCCTCAGGGACTTCTTCACCACCCTGGCAGCTAGCATCAACCCCATGGTCCTGTCAGAGAACTCTGCCGAAGGTGAGCAACTGGGCCGGCAAGGGGAGGGTCCGGGCCTCCTGCCTTACTGCCATGCCTGGGCCCACCCCCAGTCTGTCCCCGCCGTCTCCCCTCCAGCTCGCCCTGAGACGCTGGTCCCACCCAGCGGCCCCCAGGAAGGGCAGCCCGAGGGTATGGAGACCACCAGCTCCCAGGAGGCCGCAGGTGGTAGGCATGGCGTCCCCCCTGCCGAGCAGCAGCCCATCTACTTCAGGTAGGGCATTGGGCTGAGGACCCCGGGCCAGGCCGCAGGGGGCCAGCCCAGTGACCTCAGGACCCTCACCCCACTCCCTACCCAGGGAGTTCCGCTTCACATCTGAGGTGCCCATCTGGCTGGATTACCACGGCAAGCACGTCACCATGGACCAGGTGGTGAGTGGGGTGTCAGGTCGCTGTCCTGTCGTGGCCTTGGGAGGCCGGGGGCCAGGCAGTACCGGCCGCTGTCAGCCTCTTGTGGCTCCGGGGGGTTGGGGCGGTCCTTGGGCCCCAGGGTGTAAACTCCAGCTCCTCTTCCCTCCCCAGGGCACTTTTGCAGGTCTCCTCATTGGCCTGGCCCAGCTCAACTGCTCCGAGCTGAAGCTAAAGCGGCTCTGCTGCCGGCATGGGTGAGCCTCCAGGCCTTTCGCGGGCCCCCTCTCTGTTCCTGACTCGGGCCTTGGCCAAGACCTCACCCTTCTGGCACCTCAGTTTTGTTCTCTGTGAAATGGGCTCAGTCAGTCCCTCCATACAGGGCTGGGTGGAGCTTCGGGGTATGTTGGGGTGCCTTCGGTCCCTCTGGCCCTGTGACCTCCTCAGTGAGCGGCTCCGCCCGCCCCGCCCTGTCCCAGGCTCCTGGGTGTAGACAAGGTGCTGGGCTACGCGCTCAATGAGTGGCTGCAGGACATCCGCAAGAACCAGCTGCCTGGCTTGCTGGGGGGCGTGGGCCCCATGCACTCGGTCGTCCAGCTCTGTGAGTATCTGACTTTGGGGCCTCTGGAAACTGCCATACTCGGGCAGCCTAGAAGCCACTCTGGGGAGTTAAGTGGACGAGTTCCCGCAGCAGGGTAGCTGGGGGTGGCCTCGGGCATCTCTGACCACCCTGTCCCCCTAGTCCAAGGGTTCCGGGACCTGCTGTGGCTGCCCATCGAGCAGTACAGGAAGGACGGCCGCCTCATGCGGGGACTGCAGCGCGGCGCGGCCTCCTTTGGCTCATCCACAGCCTCGGCTGCCTTGGAACTCAGCAACCGGCTGGTGCAAGCTATCCAGGTGAGCAGACCTCCAGCGTGCCCCAGGACCTCCAGGGCGGGGAGGCTCTGCTCCACGGTGCCCAGTTCCCTCCTCATAGCTCTCCCGAGCATGGGCAGTCTGGGCGTGTGAGACCTTCGGAGGAACAGTCACAGAGACAAGAGGCCAAGCGACCGGCCTGGAGCCCCCGTGGCTCCTGTGCGGCAGCGTCAAGGCCCCAGCTCTAGAGCCTACTAGGTGTCCATTCATGGCGGTGTCCTGACGGGGGAAGGGGCTGGTTCTCTTGAATGAACCAGAGATTGACCCTTGTGCTTCACCAGGCCCCGGGGGAAGCCCAGGGGTTATCCTGTGAGTTGTACATGAGTGCCCTGGGTTCTGGAGTAGAAGGGGGCAGACGGACAGATGTTTGTGTCCATCCTCAGAAGTGAGGGGGGAGCGTGCAGATCCTCAGGGCAGTTGGGGAGGGGCAGGCAGGATCACTGCGAGGAGGCTGGAGGAATAAGCAGGTTTCTGAGGCCCTCCCAGGGCAGTGAGCTAGGGTGTGGCCCAGCCAGGTGAGGGGGCTAGGTGAGGGGAACGACGCTAGGGGTGGGAGAAGGGAACCCAGGTCTCTGTCAGGGCCGCCCCTGGAGCTCATGAGGAGCACCTGGGGAGGGCAGGCGCTGGGCTCGGGCTGTGTCTGTGGCGCGCCCAGACGGGCAGCAGGAGGGGTGTGGGTCCAGAGGACGTGCGGGGAGTCCCCTCAGGAGGCATGAGGTCACCCGAAAGCCCCCTGACCTGGGGGCTGGGAGCTTGGCAGGACCCCAGGAGCAGCACAGTACAGTGTGGCTGTGGGGGAGGCAGGGATTGTTGGGGGGTAGTGGGCTCCCTCCTGGTCCTGTCTCCTCATCTGCGGTCCCCCACGCCCCCAGGCCACAGCTGAGACCGTGTATGACATCCTGTCCCCAGCGGCGCCCGTCTCGCGCTCCCTGCAGGACAAGCGCTCCGTGCGGAGGCTGCGGAAGGGCCAGCAGCCTGCCGACCTCCGGGAGGGCGTGGCCAAGGCCTACGACACAGTTCGAGAGGTAAGGAGGCCCAGTCTCGCTCCCAGTCCGTCCATGTCCACACCCACACCCCCGCCACGGACCCCTGCACTGACTGCCGGCCTCCACAGGGCATTCTGGACACAGCTCAGACCATCTGCGAGGTGGCGTCTCGGGGCCACGAACAGAAGGGGCTGACCGGCGCCGTTGGGGGCGTGATCCGCCAGCTGCCCCCGACCGTGGTGAAGCCCCTCATCCTGGCCACTGAGGCCACGTCCAACCTGCTGGGAGGGATGCGCAATCAGATCCTCCCCGACGCACACAAGGACCACGCTCTGAAGTGGCGTCTGGATGAGGCGCGGGACTGAGCGCGGGCCACAGGACCCTACCTCGCCCGGCCAGCCCAGGGGCACCTCCGGAGTGCTGCGGCCCCCCGCTGGATGGGCCAGGCCTTCAGAAACGGACCAGGAAGGACCCTGACAGGCCCACCCGCTGCCAACCGCTGTGAGAGTGGACCTTCCCTGCCTGGGGCCTCGGCCCTGTCTCTGCACTTTTCCTCCCGGGAGAAAGGACACCACGCCCCCCACCACCACCTGGGCCCACACCGCTGCCTTGTTCCAGAATGGAGGCTCTCCGACCCGGACCCACTCAACCAAGTGTCTTTCTGTGTCTCGGCGGGAGATGGGGGCCCAGACACCGTGTGGCTCAATGTATTTTTAAGCTCCTTGAGCGTGTGGGTCAGTGTCTGCATGATGTGGAATAAACTGCCCACCGCCAGCCCCTCCTGTGTACCTGCAGTGCCCCAGCCTCGACCTGCACCGCCCCATCCCCAGCTCTGTACCCAGCACCGCCCAGCTCACCACCAGGGGTTGCCACACCCTGTCCACCCACCCAGCAGGTGAACAGCCCCCCCGCCCACCACCACTCCACCCACCGCCCCCGGCCTCGAACCCAGCCATCTGCCCGCCTCTCTGCTCCTCCCCTCCGCCGCCCTGTTGCTGCGCTAGGCCCCTCGCCCCTCTCATGGGGGACTGCCACCCTGGCACCACTTGTGACCTGGTGGGTGCTGAGCAGAGAAGAGAGGAGGAATGGTCCTTGGAGCCCACCTCACCCAGACCACGTTTCTTGGCCCCTCCTCCCAAAAGCCCAATCCAGCCCTCCCACTGGGGCACTGGGAAGGCACTGGACCAGAGCAAAGGGTAGGACTGTGCAGGACCCCAGGGGGGCCGAGGCCCCGACCCTGTAACCTGAGGCCTTGCCCTCAGTCTCTGAGCCTCAGGCCCCTCCCAGTCATCTGCCCAGCCGACCCAGGGGCCACGAGGGTCAGTCAAGGGCCATTCCTGGAAGGCTGGGCCCTCTGGGGCTGCGCCTGCTTTCCTTAGCAGGTTTTCAGGTGACTGGAACCTCTGCCCTGGGGTCCCAGCTCCACCCTGGAGGGGGAGGGGCACTGGGGACAACACTGGCTGGAGGGGGGCCTGAAAGTGACTTTTGCACAGAAACACTTGGGATGTGAAAATGGCTATCGCCCGCCCCTCCCCACACCTCTTGCCTTGCCTCTGGTGAACAAGGGAGAAGGGGCCGCTCTATTGGGCCCCACCCCACCCAATTCTCCAGGAACGCTGCGCTGAGATGGGAGGGCCTGTGGGGAAACTGAGGCCCAGGTTGAGGCGTAGAGAATGCTCACCTTGCTGGGGTGTCAGCAAAGCCCCCCAACCTGCTTTGTGTCCCTGGTGGGCCCTCCTCGGTGAGGACCTGGGCCCCAAGTGAGTGGGGCAGAAGTTTTGTCCTAGTGGCTCCCAGGGTCCTCAACGTCGCGTGGGGCGGTAGGCCACGCTGTGACAGGGGAGCGGGGTTTGGGTGGCTGGGATCTGATGCCACCAGGAAAGGCAGGTGGGGCCCAGGCCGATGCTTCCTGGAACTGCCCCACCCTGCTCGAGCACAGTCCAGGGTTTGATGCCCTTCGAACTGCACTTGTGATCGGTATTGACAAGCGACAGGGTAATCATTAACTGCAGCCAGGGGCTGGGCCAACGGCTCAAAAGGCGCTGGGCCCAGAGTGGCCCCACTTCCTCCTCATGCCCCGAGGGCCAGCCCAGCAGCCAGGTAAGAGCCTTCCCTGCGGGGTTAGGTCCCTGCAGCCCCTCTGCCCACTCACCCTGATGCTCCCAAGCCCAGCCCTTCTAAGAAGAAAGGAAGGGCCCCGAGGCAACTCCTGGGTGACCCAAGTGAGTTGTTTCTGTCCCTGGGCCTTGGTTTCCATCGATGGAAACCTGAGTGGACGGCAGGGGGATCTCTGCCGCTACTCCTGCCTCTGCTAAACCAGGTACTTGGTCTTGCCTGGAGGTCTTCAAAAGAACCTGCTCTGTGACCTTGGGCAGCCCCCTTTGCCCCCAGGGCCGGTTTCCACTGCTGGGAAAGGGGTCCATAGCCTAGGTCCACTCTAAAAGCTCTGAGTCCCAGGTCCCCTTTCTTCCCAGAAGCTTTGGGTTCTCCAAAGAATCCCCTAGGCCTCAGAGGACCACTATTGTAAAAGGCCAGAGCCTGTTTGGTAGGGATGCGAACACACTGCAGGAGAGAGGGCTATTCCCCCGGGGCCCTGGGCCAGCTCAGGGACCCCAACCAATACTTGCTTCCTCTCCCCACTGGGGGAACAGACCCAAAGCTGGAAGGGGAGGTGGCTCCGCAACAGCACCGGCCAGGGTGACCTCACACGCCCTGGTACAAGAACCAGCAGCGGCTCAGAGAGGTTAAGCCACTTGCTCAAGGTCACCCAGCTCCTAGGACCCTGCTGGCTGTCGGGCCACCAAGGTGCTGAGTGTCTCCCAGAAGGCAGCGGCTGACAGCCCTGTTCTTAGCATTCTGTGGGGGGTGATGTCTCAAGCACCTTCTCCGGTTCTCTATGCTCCCCACCCCCCAGCTCTGTCTGCTTCCGTTCTCTGCCTGCCCCTCTCATCGCCCCTCTCGGCGCCCCTGCCTCCCTCACTCTCCTACTTTCTCTGTCTCCCCTTCTCTGTGCCCCGCCATTCTCCCCGTCTCATCTCCAGCTTCGTGTCTGGCGCCCTCCTCAGGGTTCTGGGCATCAGAGGTCCCTGGAGATCACAGATGCCCAGTGGTCCCTCACTGTCTCCGCCCTGAGGCTGCAGCGGGAAGGGCGGAGACCGCAGCGGCAGACCTGAACCTGGGGCCCAGCTCTAGTTGGGAAAGAAACGAGGAAACAAGGAACTTGGGGAGAGGGTGTGGGGTGTCAGTGGGCAAAGGCTGCTCGGGAGCTGTAAACGGGAGCCACTCCCGGCTTTATGAGCAGATCTGGGGTTAAGCCTGGACTTCGCCCAGAAGGAGTGCTGGCATCAGACTCCAGGTGTGGGCCCCAGATGATAAGGCGCCTCCATAAAAAGACTGTGGACCAGGGGCTGTGAGGACAGGGCCCAGGCCTCCAACTGGCTCCCACCCCCTGTAACAGCAACTCCATGTGGAAATACCACTAGTTCCAGTGGGGCTGCTGTTATCTGGGGTGGGGGCCACGCCCATGGAGGAGGCGAAGCGGCGACCGCCCAGCACACACCAGCAGGGCCCCACACCCCCATGGCCACACTCCCAGCACTGGGGAGGCGAAGGGCGGTGGGCTGTCACCAGGCTGCCAAGACCGAGTGCACAGGGCTCTGACCTATGAATTGACAGCCAGTGCTCTTGTGTCCCCTCTGGCTGCCAATTCCATAGGTCACAGGTATGTTCGCCTCAATGCCAGCCACCAGGACCTGCGGGGGAAGGGGCGGGCGGGGGGGTGCCCTGGTGGGCCATGAAACCTGTCTACCCTAGTCCTGCCCCTCCCCGCCTTCCCACTTTCCTGCTTGCGTGGGGAACATGAATGAATTGCTTTAGGGCTCCACCTGCACCGGCTGTGGTGTGTGTCTCTGTGCTGAGTCCATGCAGTTCCCTCTGCCTGAGCACCCTTCCCAGCCTTTTTGTCAGGCTTACCATCAATAACCGTTCCAAGCTTCGCTGGATCATTTGCTGCCTCCAGGAAGCCTTCTTAAAGCCCATTTGACCGGAAGTGACCAGTGAGCACCCCCAGCACCCCATGCTTCCCCCAAGCACTGCATTCTCCCCGTGTTTCTGTTCTCCCCACCACCTATGAGCTCAGCCCCAAGCCCAAGCCAAGCCCAGGTGTGTGCTCAGTAAACATCTGGACCAACTCTAGGCCTCCACCTTGCATGCTGAGGAAGCACCGCCAACGGTCCCATGTGGCCAAGAGGAGCCAAGGACTCTGGGTTCCAGTTTGTGCTGGAGCCCCCCAGGAGCCAGGCCCCTGCTCCGCCCACCCCTTCTGCTCTCTTGACTGCCCAGGCCCCCACCCTTGCTCCAGCTCCCACAATAGCCTCACTCCTGCCTGAGTTTTATAACATGGGTTCTGAGAATATTTTCATTTGAATAAAAAGGTTTCTGCTGCTAAAACATTAGTATTTAAACATTGGAAACACAGACCTAGGGATAAAGTCCAAATTGCTTAGTAAATGGAATGTTCTTGAGCCCTTTCTGTGTGCTGGGAGCTTGCCTACATCAATCATCGGGAATCACCCCAGCAACCTTCTGAGGTAACTGCTGTGAGGCTGGTCTGGGAGATGAGAACATGGGCTCAGAAAGGGTGAGCATCTCACTAAACTCACCGAGCAAGTCGACCTTCCCCCTCTAAGGACTTGGCGCAGCTGGCCAAGGATGGGCCCCTTTGCCTCACTCCTTCCCACACGCAGCTTAGCTCTCAGTGTCCTGTCAGCCCCATCCCCTCTGCTGAGGGCCCTCAGGGGTGACCCTCCTATGACTGAACAATCTGCTCCACTCCACCTGCACCAGCTCCTTGGGCCTCTCTCTCTGCCTCCTTATCTCATTTTGTGCTGGGCTGAGAGCTCTAAGAGCTTATCTTATCCTTGTGCTGATCCCAGACTCCTCGAGGGCAAGGTCCGGGGCTCATTCATCTTCCCTGGCCTGGCAGCCCAACACAGTAGGAGTCGACACACTCTGGCTGCATGGAGGATCTGAACTCTGACCCTCTTGGGGCTGTCAGGCCCTGGGCCTAGAGTGCTGGCTTCTGGGGGAAGGGGTGGCAGGCAGCCTCCTGCTCTGGGTTTACTCCCCCACCTGCCTCTGCGGAGCCCTCTGATGGCTCTCAGAGACCAGAGGCAGACCCAACCCAACACTGACTTGTGGCCTTTCCCCAGCAGGCCCCTGGCCTGCGTACATCTCGCCTAGCCTGGAGATCTCCAGGACGCCTCCCAGCTCACCACTAGAGCCAGCTTCGCCCTCTCCCCTACTCACTGGTCCCCAGGTGCTGTGTGGCCTGTCTTAGAGCTCCCCTTACACCCCATCACCAACACCCAGCTACTCTGCCCGCAGACTGAACCCCTAGGAGCCGTGGCCACTGACTTTGTTTCCTGCAGCCTCAGAGAGTGGCACAGAGTAGGTGTTTGAATAAATGCAGGGGGAAGGAGTGAATGGAGATGCTTGGGGGAGGGGCGGCAGGAGCCTGGAGCAGTCAGCACAGTGCCCGCAGGGAGGAGGCCTCAGTAAATTCCAGCCAGCCGCTTCCTCACTACCTCCACTCACCCATGGACCAAGGTGATGCTGACTAGGGCGGCTGAGAGTACACACAAATTAACTGTCCCCCCTCAAAGAATGGACGTCAGGGAAGGACTGGTCAGAGTTGGGTGGCCTCGATCGGGAAATGTTCCCTGAGGAAGGTGAGTTGAGTTCACCTTTTGCTGAGGTGAGGCCCAGGAAGAGGTCGTGAGCACTGGAGGAGTGGAAGGAGTGACAGGGGCAACGGTGGGTGCAGAAAGGGGAAGCTGGCATTCATACATACGGTCGCCCGGGAGCCCGCTCTTCTGCAAGCCGTACACCCAGCGGCCACCAGCAGGGGGCGCCCCGGACCTCCTCCCCGCCCAGCCCTGGTCGCAGCGGCCATCCCCCGGCCCCGCCTCGCCCGGACCCCTCCCGGTCCTCGGGACAACGTCAGCACTCAGCACGCAGAGACGGGTCCCCGGTGTTCAGCGCGCGTCTCACATTAAGTGACGTTTCTGGTGGGACGTTTATTGTTACTTGTGTATAAAACAAATGTATAGTATATATTTCAATGAGTATAAAATGAGTCCATGTGTTACACCATTGAAGATAAGAAAATCTGCCTTGCAGAGCTTCCTTGCAGGTGTCCTTGAAGGTGACCCCTTGAAGCTCCCCAGGTAAGCGCAATGCTGACTTTTACCATAATCATTTCCTTGCCTTTCCCTGCAGTATACCATCCAGGTACGTAGCCCAGAGCAGTATGTGTTGATTTGGCCTGGGGTCGTTTATTGAATCAGTGGAAACTTGCGGCTGGGTCAAGTGGATGCCAAGTGGTTCCTGGAGCTGTATTTTGTTCCCATTCATTCACTGCCCACAGTGCTCCATTGCATGAGTAGAATCCAGTTGATTATCCGGTGGACTGTAAAGGTACCTTGGTACTACTAGGTAACGAGGGACTAGATACTGGACAAGGCCACATGGTGCCTGAAAGACGGGTGCCTTGTTACAGCGCAAAGCGGCTGGCTTTCAGGAGCTTTCAGATCTTCGTTCTCCAACCAGGGATTGAACCTATGCCTGACTTCCAGGGAATTCCCTTCTTTTTGTTTTTAACAGTCAAGAAACTTTCAGAAAAGCTGCGAGAGAAGTACAATGAACATCCATATACCCTTTGCTCAGATTCACAGTAACTGTCACTTAGCCACATTTGCTTTCTGTCTCATACACACACATTTTTTTTCTGAACCATTTGGCAGGAAGTTACCTCAAGTATTTCAACATGTATCTCCTAAGAAAACTGACATTTCTTATACAACCACAGTAGTTACCAAATTTAGGCCTGGCATCCGTGATGCAACACTGATGCAACCCTGGGATCTGATATGCCGGCCCCTTTCCGGTGTCTCTGATTGTCCCAGTGCACTGGGATCATGCCTCACGTTTGGTTGTTAGGTCTCTTTAGTCTTTAATCTGGAACAATCCACAGCCTTACTTTGTTATTCAAGACTTTAACATTTGTGAAGGGCAGAAGAGCCTGGCATGCTGAGGTCCATGGGGTCACAAAGAGTCGGAAAAGACTTAGTGAACAAACCACAACAACATTTTTGAAGAGTACAGGGCAGTTGCTTTGTAGAATGTCCCTTAGTTTTTTCCCTCTTCTCCTCTCCCATTAAGAAAATTTTTAAAAGAGAGAATCGAATATGTCCATTATATAAAATTTGGACAATGTAGGGAAGTAAACTAAAAGAAATAAACCAAGGAGATCAAACCAATTGATCCTAAAGGAAATTAACCCTGAATATTCACTGGAAGGGCTGATGCTGAAGCTGAAGCTCCAGTACTTTGGCCACCTGATGCGAAGAGTTGTGTCATTAGAAAAGACTCTGATGCTGGGAAAGACTGAAGACAGGAGGAGAAGGGGACGACAGATGATGAGATGATTGGATGGCATCAACGATTCAGTGGACATGAGTTTAACTCCAGGAGATAATGAAGGACAGAGGAGCCTGGTATGCCTGCAGTCCGTGGGGTCACAAAGAGTTGGATGGGGCTTAGTGACTAAACAACGGCAGCAACAAAACCAAAGTTGCCACAGCTCCTCTGACACAAGAATAGCCCTGCAGGCACTTCCTGTAAGCACTTGAGTTAGTTGCCTTTGCCGTCCTGTGCACTCAGTACACTAACATTAACTTCTAGGAGGTGGGTGCTTTCCTTAGCTCTGTTTACAGCCTGTCCCAGAGACCCTGAGTCTTGCTAAAGATCAGGTTCAGGATAGAACTCGAACCTGGTGATGCACTTGGCCCTTAGGCTACACTGTTTCTCCATAGCGGCTGGTTGTGTGTGTGTGTGTGTGTGTGTGTGTGTGTGTGTGTGTGTGTCTATGTGTGTGAACCTCCACTCTACTGACATTTTGGGTCGGGACCAGGTATCTCTTGGCTGTAGGGGCTGTCCTGTGTCTTATAAAATCTTAGCTGCATCTCTCGACTCCACCCACTTGATGCCAGCAGATCCCTCAAGCTATGACATTCAAGAATGTCTCCAGACATTGCCAAGGGTGTCCCCTGGGGAGAAGAGTCACCTCCAGTAGAGAGTCCCTTTGTGTGTGTGTGTGTGTGTGTGTGAAACCAGGTGACTTTATATTCAGTTTGATATCTGCTTGAATGGCTACCCACTCCAGTACCCTTGCTTGGAGAATTCCACAGACAGGGAAGCCTGGCAGGCTACAGTCCATAGGGTCACAGAGTCAGACACAACTGAGCGACTAAAACTTTAACTTTTTCACTTTTCTCAGTTATTTGTACCCCACGATCACTCTAGTTTCCTTTCATTTTCTTCTCATGTCCTGTTGCCAGGAGTTGCCAATCCAATAAACGGTTGGTTGACAAAAAAAAAAAATCCGTTGCAGTAGGAGTCTTCTGTTGCCACACAGCAAATAACCACAAACTAAGTGGCTCATGACAGTGGTCACTTATTAGCTCACGTGGGTCAGCTTCTGTGGGTCAGAAGTCCAGTCTCGAGTGCTGGCATCAGGTGTTGGCCAGGCTGAGTTCTCTGGGAGCTCTGGGAGGCATCTGCTTCCATGCCTGTTTCTGTCAGCTGGCAGGGATGGTCAGGAGCCTGTCCTTGCGGCTCCAGAAGTAAGATCTCCGTTTCCTTGCTGGTTGTCAGCTGAAGGCTGCTCTAGACTCCTAGAGCACCAACATTCTTCTCCAAGTGGTCCCCTCTAATTCAACCCAACAAGGGCACACCCTTTGCCATTCCTGCACTTTGAGTCTCTGACTTCCTCTGCCACCAGCCAGAGCTCTGCTTTTAAAGAGTTTGTGTGGACCTCCCTGGTGTTCCTGTGATTAAGATTCAGGGCTTCCCTACAGGGGGCATGGCTTCAACCCCTAATCAGGGAACTAAGGTCCTCCATGCTGTGCGGTGTGTCCAAAAACAATCAACCAAAACAACAAACCAAAAACTAAAGAGCTTGTGTGATGAGGTCAGGTCACCGGAATAACCTATCTGAAGTCCACTGTACCATCAAACATGACCAGCTGCAGGAATCATATTAATCATATTCACAGGCTTTATACAGGGTGTGTGCACCAGGGTGGGGGATCTTGGGAACATCTCAGATTCTGCCTACCAAAATTACCAAAGGGTAAAGGGCTCTTACAGGGGGAGGACTTGGGACCAAAGGGGAGGAGCCCAGGCTGGGTGAGCAGGAGATGGAGGCACCACCTCAACTGGATGGTGCCAGTTGGGGTACCATCTGGAGGTACGAATTGGAGGCTCGACCCCAAATCCAGGAAGGGTCCCGTTGCATTCCTGCCCCTCGAGAAGCCCCAGCACGTACTTCTGGGACCGATTATGGAGACTGGACAGACATGAGCCCTCCCTTCTCCCCCACTTCCGGTCCCCACTTCCGGTCCCTTTTCAGAATGGCCTGACCTGTCCTGAAGATCAGGATGAAGGCTAGGTCAGACGAATGTTCCAGCAAGGTCAAAAGGGAGGTGAGAATCCGACTGTTGGCAGGGAAGGTGAACTGGGGCGGCTTTGTGGACCATCCAGCTCTGAGTGACCTGGGTGGAGACCGACTTGGGAGAAGGAGGAGAGAGGTGGGTGTTGGGTAGCAGAAAGGACTGGAGGTGCTCTGGGACACCGAGATGTAGGTGTGAGGGGCTGGGCCAGGGACCAGGGAGGCAGGTTTGTTAAAGACAAAGAGGTTTCTGTGCCATGGTGGCTGAGTGGGGCACACAATTAGAGATAGAATTATTCTCCAGTCCCCAGCCTGTGGGGCCCATGGTGAGGCTCAGGGCAGCCCCCAGTCATGGGGGAACTGGGGAGAGAGGCTGTGGGGAGGGAAGAGGCAGCTGGAGCAGGAGAACACGCTTGGTGAAGACATGAGAAAGGCAAGTGGCGGCACCCCCCCATGAAGGGCTAGGAGCGTGCCCACCAGGCAGCAATATCCACAGCCAGCACGTGCACTCCCAGTCTTCTGAGACTACGGGGACATCGGGGTTACAACCACCATTTTCATCAATGTAGAATAAGGGGATCCCAAGACCCTTTCTTGAGAGTCCCTTAGACTGCAGGGATATCAAACCGGTCAGTCCTAAAGGAAATCAGTCCTGAATACTCATTGGAAGGACTGATGCTGAAGCTGAAGTTCCAATACTTTCGCCACCTGATGCAAAGGGTTGACTCACTGGAAAAGATCCTGATGCTGAGAAGGATTGAGGGCAGGAGAAGCGTGTGACAGAGGATGAGATAGTTGGAGCATCATCAACTCATGTACATGAGTTTCAGCAAACTGTAGGAGACGGTGAAGTATAGGGAATCATGGTGTACCGGCATGCTGCAGTCCATGGGGTCGCAAAGAGTGGGACAGGTCTCACCCACTGAACCGCTGCCCGGGGACCCGGCCAGATGGTATCGCTGTAGAAGGCAGAACTCTCACATGAAAATGATAAACCACTTCCCTGGAAGTCCCCAGACGTGGTGTGTCCACAGCAAAGGCCTGGAGAGCACGGCTGGGATGGCAGCTGAGCTCTCCGGGGAGTTTAGGTAAAAACCACACCTCCGAGATCAGATGGGCAGCTCCTGCAAGATGTGGTCAGAGGCCGCTGAGACTGGGACACAAGTTTGGAAGCCCAGCAGTGGGTGGCTTCCTCCAGCCCGCAGTGTAGTTTCAATCAACAGTGCTTGAGGCCTCTGCAGCTCAGCTCTGCAAAGCACCATGTGGCTATACGTACACAGCACCCTGGCAGGGCCCCCCTGGCTGCAGAGCGAGCACTCCTGCTTCGGGGCAGAGTTCACCCCAGCTGGTACCCGGGCAAAGGCTCTTCAGACCCTCTTGATTTGCTCTGCTACCAGTCCGACCTTGCAACTTCAAATGGTTTGGGTGTGGAAAGAACACAGTGTTAAGATTCCAAAGGTCCAGCTTCTCATTCAACTCGGGTGACTTAAAGCAAGTCACTCAATATCCCCAAACCTCTGGGCTTTTTCCCACTGGGATCTGAAGGCAGAGATCCTGAGCAGCCATGACACCATCCCCTCCAAGCTGGACCACATCCTGACTGATGCCGGACACCTGCAGGGCCTCTGGAGCCCAGCAACCCTCCCAGAGCCCTAGTGTCTGGAGCCAAGTCCTTGAGTCTTCCAAAGAGGGGCCCCGTAGAGGTGGAGAGAATGCCCTCTGGCTGGTGCTGGAGCCCCCAGCCCGCAAAAGAACAGAACTCGCTGGTTCTTTTTTTTTTTGCCACACCCCAAAGCACTTGGAACTTCTCCAACCAGGGATTGAACCTGTGCCCCCTGCCCTGGAAGCTTGAAGTCATAACTATTGGACCACCAGGGAAGTTCAGAATTCTTTATTTTGTTTTGGCAAAAGTGACCTGTTGGCCAAATCTATTCCTCATGACTGAGAGAAAGAAAACTGTACTTATATGCAAACTTTCAGTGGAAAGAATGAACCACTTCTGATCCCGGGGACAAACCTATGTGTTATTGGTTTTTTCCAGCCTGATGCTTCTGCTATGTTTGGAGAAAAATTGTTTTCTTTCTTTTTTTTTTTAAAGTTGTTTTTAGGAGCCATGTAGACACTGCTCTAGACCAGGCCATCATGGGGCTGAGCAGACTGGTTGGAGGGTAAGCAGCTGACCCCTTTCTGCTAGCTGGGAGCAGAGGAGACTTAGCATCACCCAAGACAGAGTTTGGCAGGGGGTGTAAGCGAATTTGAAGGAAGAAACACTGGGAGTGGGGGAATGGCCATCATTTCTGAGCAAAAGGAAAATATTTGAATTCTTCTTTACCCTTTTGCCAGGGAACCAGGCAAAAACAGAAAGTAAAAGGGGAGAAACCAAAAGTGAAATGGTTCATTCATGTTTGATGAAACCTTCCCACCAAATAGAAACTAGCCTACAGAAAAATTAAAAAAGGAAGGAGAGTTAGGACATTTTCACATTCTGATGCATCACTAGATACAGAAGCCACCCAGGACCCAGGTGCCAACTCAGTGAAACTGGGGAAACTAATTTCCACACACTTGAGCCTCATAAGGGAGAGAGATCCCGTCTTCCAATGTTTTGAGTCCTTGGAGAAAGTGTCCATACATAACCAACAGGGGCTGGTTTCATTTATAAATAACCTGGGAACATTTTGTTGTTTTCCGTTTTTTAGGACTGGGTTTTCCCAGCATACAAGGCTCTAGGGAGATGTGAAAACCATGACAGGCCAGTGTGAGAGCTACTGGGACAAGCTCGGGCACCCTCATTCAGGCCATTAGACAACCACCCCTTTCAGGATCCTCCGCCTCAGGCCCTTCCCTGGAACACCCCAGAAGTTGCATCTCCAGGGCGGACCCCTCAAAGTACTATGGAGGAAGCAAATCCTTTTGACTTCTAAGGCTGGCCCCGGAAGTCTGGACGGGTGACAGCCCTGCCTAGGAGTCTCAATATCCTCTTTTGAGGAGAACGCCAGAGTCTCGTGGTTTCTGTGTTTGACTGTGATTGATGAAAAGAATGCTAATGAAGTCCCAAATAAANAGGGGGGCTGGCCGGCATTTGAGGTAGCCTCTGGCCAGCAGGCGAGGAACAAGGGGGCTTGGCCGGAGTCATGCAGAGAGTGGCGGCTCGAGGGCTGGGACCCAAGCTTCCCAAAGACTCTGGAGCCCTTGTTTCCATGGTCTTCCTACCACTCCTTAGTATTCCTGAAAGATAAGCAGAAGTTTTACTTCTTCTGGGGACAGTACAGGTAGAAGCATTTTGAGGTGGTGTAATTGTAAAAATGTGTTACAATGAAACCACTATTGGAGAGACTTACAGAGCCATTGGCTTTGATGAGGCGTCTGATAGTTTGTGTGAAATACGATAGTCCTGTATTCCAGCTCCTGTCCTCACACCTGCATTCCAGGCCTCGGGGAGGGAGACGAGGAAAAAGGGCTGGTGCACCTTTTCGTGGCCTGTTCATTTCTGCAGCAGAGAGGCTGGGAAATCCCGTCTGAAGCTGGGATCTGGGAATTGAGCTGAAACCAGACGGTTCTGTCAGCAGTGCAGCCGCAGACCAACAGCCTTAATTGTTGGTGGGAAACAGCACAGAATAGAGTTGGGAACTGGGGCTTAGTCCAGACGATTCGTTTTAGAGGGGGAAGTGGTTTGCAGCACTTCATAGGCTTATAGAGCAAGGTTCAGCAAGTATTTTCTCTTAGGGTCAGAGTGTTCAAAATGGTTGGCTTTCCAGGCCTCGTGGTCTCTGCCACAGCCAAGCTGCTGTCGTAGGACAGGAACAGCCAGAGACAGTACAGGTGAGCAGGCTGTTCCAATAAAACTTTATGAAACAGCCGGAGGGCCACATCCGGCCCCTGAGCTGTGGCTTGCCAACCTTTGTTGTCAAGAACGAATGACATTCCTGCAGCACATGGAGCCCAGCACGGAGCCCTGGACCAGCGGCAGCTGCAGGTCTTCCTGCTCTTAACTGTGGCTGCCGTGCGGGGGTGCCCAGCTGGGAGCACCCAGGTCTGTTCTCACCGCCTGGTGCTGCTTGGTCTCCTCCTGGCTTTTGCCATAGTTGTACCCATTTAGGACTTGGACTTCGTGAGTTTGTTTCCATTATTTGGGCTTTATTGTGTTGTATTCCTTTTTTTTTCCTATTCCATTATTATTGGCTTCTCTTGTGACTCAGCCAGTAAAGAATCCGCCTGCAATGCAGAAGACCTGGGTTTGATCCCTGGGTTGGGAAGATCCCCTGAAGAAGGGAAAAGCTGCCCACTCCAGTATTCTGGCCTGGAGAATGCCATGGACTGTATAGCCCATGGGGACACGACTGAGTGACTGTCACTTTCCATTATTTGTTTGTAAAGCACCTCTTAGTGCCAGATGCTAAATGGGTGAGGGCATTTACCGTGGTGGGTACGGAAGTAGGGGGTGCCTGACTGACCCACTGCCCTCAGGGTGCTGTGCTGTCCATAGGAGTCCCTTCTGCAAACTTAGGATGAGACGTGCCGGGCCAAGTCAGAGATGGGAGCCACTAGACCCCCGAGCCCCTGACCCACCCTCTCTCTTTTGGCAGGGTATGACTTTGCGGCCGTCCTCGAGTGGTTCGCTGAGCGGGTAGACCGTATCATCTTGCTCTTCGATGCCCACAAGCTGGACATCTCTGACGAGTTCTCGGAGGTCATCAAGGCCCTCAAGAACCACGAGGACAAGATCCGCGTGGTGCTGAACAAGGCTGACCAGATCGAGACACAGCAGCTGATGCGGGTCTACGGGGCCCTCATGTGGTCCCTGGGGAAGATCATCAACACCCCCGAGGTGGTCCGGGTGTACATCGGCTCCTTCTGGTCCCACCCGCTCCTCATCCCCGACAACCGCAAGCTCTTCGAGGCCGAGGAGCAGGACCTCTTCAAAGACATCCAGTCTCTGCCCCGAAATGCTGCCCTCAGGAAGCTCAACGACCTAATCAAGCGGGCGCGGCTGGCCAAGGTAGACCTGGGAGGTGGCGGGGGTGGGCCAGGGCACTTTTGGGGCGGCCGCTCAGGGCCCTGGGACTGGATACCCCAGACCCGGCCCTGCACTCACTGGCCACACCGTGCCATGTCTCGTCTGAATCTGTCCTCTTGTGCATCTGTGGATGCAACCTCTTCCTCACTGAGATTCTTTTTAACACATAAACATCAAAACAAGAAGATGCCACTCTACCGAGGGGTGGCCTAGGGAGCCGCTCGAGGCCTCATCGGCTGACTCCCCGGCCTGCCAAGCACTGAGTGCCTGCAGCACGTGCTGCGTGCCGGGGAAGCAGTGGGAACTACCAGGTTGCCAGCCTCCCAGCATTTGTCCACCACATAGGGGAGAGCAGAGGATGAAAAGAAAGCATAGTTTGTTTGTTTGTACCTTCTTGGTTGCTATGGAAGCATGTGGCTGGAGAGCTGTCCTGAGGAGGGTGGACCAGACTGGGGGGACCCGGGCGGGAAGTGATGCTTCAGCTGGAACAGGAGATAGTTCACAGAGAATTGGGGTGTAGACCTACAGGCCCAGGGAGGCCACTGGGTGGCCTCCACCCCCGAGGCCTTGCAAACCATCCCTGCCCTCCACGGAAGCTTGGGGCCTGCTGGCATCTGCGCACGGCATCTGAATTGCTTGAGTTCAGAGCCTTGGTGCCTGGCTGAGCACTGCACAAGCCTCTGGGGTCTGGGAAGAGAAGGTTAATGCTGCCAGTGGACCCTGCAGACCTCGAGGGGCAGAACTTGCTCCCTGTGTGTCTGTGCTCACACACTCAGTCATGTCCAGCTCTTCGCGACCCCATGGACTGTTGCCCTCTGTGCTCCTCTGTCCGTGGAATTTCCTAGGCAAGAAGACTAGAATAGGTTGCCATTTCCTTCTCCAGGGGATCTTCCCACCCCAGGGATGGAAACCATGTCTCTTGAGTCTCCTGCTTTGGCAGGTGGACTCTACCATGGGATCAATGGCACATCCCCTTAGGACATGATTTTGAGTAATGCACACCGTGAGCATCCCCAGGAGCAGGCCCTGTCCTGGGAGAGCTGGGCAGCCCCCCAGGCAGTGCTCCTGCCCCCGTGGAGCCGACTGCCTGTGTGTAGCCCAGAGGCTTTGGGGCTCTGTTGTGGGCCAAACACAGTGACTCAGGGCACCCACTGTCTTGAGGCCTGAATTCAGGTAGCTCTGAGTATTCCCTGTCCCAAATAATGGGCAGTGACCCATCATCCTTCACCCCTTGGTGTGTCTCCACCCTGGTTACCCAGAGTGCCCTAGGACCAGGAGACTGGAGCTTGCTAAAAGCATAGGTTTCAAGGCCCCACCTCTGCCCTACTGAACGGGAATCTGCATTTGGACACAGTCTCCTGTGACCTACTGTATGCTTAGTAGAGGGAGAACCCTGCCCTGGAGGACTCCGGGTTGGGCTAGGAGAACCGCGCCCTGCAGGACTCGGGACTGCTTTTGGTTCTCTAGCTGTCTCACTTCTGGAACCTTCCTGATAGTGAGCTGGTTCTGAGAAAGAAGCCCATTAGAACATCTACGTAAGTGGCTCCTGGCCTCAAGGGACAAGTGGTGTCCTGAGCTGAGGAAGAAAGCGGTGAATGGATAGGGGTGCTGGCCTCCTGTTTCCGTTCCAACTTCTGCTTGGTCGCAGGAAAGGACCACACCCCCACCCCAGCCTGCCATCCAGCCCCACTCCTGGCAGGGTTCTTGCTCAGCCTCAGGACAGAACGAGGG
>SJYA01003192.1:108623-198498 GCA_006410615.1 Neotragus moschatus | reverse complement strand
CTCCCCCCCCCCCCCCCCCCGTCTTGTTGGTCCTGCCATGCTTTGGTTTTCCTCTGAGGTCCTTGATCACGAGGGTCAAGTTTGTCTCCTGCCTGGAGTAGAGCCTATTTGTTGACTGAATGTAGAGTGAGCGAATGAATGGATGGGTCCTGAGAGGGCCTCTGAGAGGTGCTGACCTGGTGGGAGAGGAGTCCTGCCTTCCTCTGTCAACCCTGACTTCTGTTTCTTCCCCCTCCAGGTCTCAGAACGACCCCGGAGCCTCCCCCCAGCCCCTGAATCTGAGAGCTCCCCTTGATGTCCTCTGGCAGGGCCCAACTCCCGATCCCAGGATCCAGAGAGACATGAGGGAGCAAAGAGCTTGAGGAATGCCAAACTCCGGCTGGTCCGGGACATGTGGAAATTGGACTCAGGGAGGGTCTGGGCTGGGCAGCCATGGCCTGGGTTTCCAGGCCCCTGCAAGCAGGATGGGGTGGGGGTCTGACTCCCAGCCCTCATCCTGCCCTTCCCTCTGCTCGCAACCCCAACCTGTGCTAGCCATGAGGAATAGGATGGCCCCCTCCTGTTCTGAGGGCCCCTCTGCCCCATCGTCCAGGGGTGATTGTGCCAAAGCTCTCATCTCCAGGGCCAAGTCCCAGGAGGCCTATAAGAGTCCGGATCCGGGACAGAGAAAGGCTGGACGCCTGGGAGCAAGCCGGGGTCTTGGCTGTGGACGAAAGCCCAGCAAGGCCAAGTAGGCGCATATCCCAGTCTCCACTCAGGGGCAGGATGGGAAAGACAGTCTCTGATCGTGAGGCCGAGGTAGAGAAGGAGAGAGGATGTCGGTGAAGGTGGTGAGAGAGGCAACAGGGGAGGAAAGGAAGTGCAGGAGGAGAGGACAGTGATCAGAAGGAGGTGAGAGCCAGAGGAGGAGAGGGAGAGAAGGATAAAGGAGGAGCAATGGAGAAGAGAGAGGCCAGAGGAGGGGCTGGAGGGAGTGGGAGCTGGGAGAGCACAGGCCTAGGCCCCTTCTCTCTGCAGGGAGCCGGTGGGGCCTAGAAGAGGGAGGGGCCCCAAGAGCCAGCTAGCGTCCGTCAGTCATCTAATCCGTCCAGGAGGAAGCAAACTCCCAGCCAGGGATGGGATGGGGGGTATTTATAAGGGCTACTTGGTGAGAGGTGGGCACCCTATGGGTCTCCAGGCACACTCTGGCCCTTCCCAGAAAGGGGACGGGTCCTTTTTCTCAAAGCTTCAACCACCTGTGTATTAGGAGATCATAGGAGCATTTTATTATTGATCACAGTCATTATTATTTTATTATATTACTATTTTTATTAAACTTCCCCCTACGGTTGAGTAGGGGGCAAAATAAGTATTTATCTTCTCAAATGCCATATGCCCGGGAGGGATCAACCCTGACGCTCTGTGAGGCAGTAAGAAACCAATAAAAACAGCTTTGTAAGCTGCTTCCCTGCCTGGATCTGTCTTCCTGGGATTCAGAAAACAGAGGGATCAGGGAGGAGGGAGGGGATCAAGGACAGTTAAAGACCAGGTTGTCTTTCTGTGTCTTCACAAATCAGATGATGTTCACACAGGGGGAAATGAGAGTTTAAAAGTGAAGGGACAGGGACTTCTCTAGTGGCCTTGTGGCTAAGACTGTGAACTCCCAATGCAGGGGGCCTGGGTTCGACCCCTGGTCAGGGAACTAGATCCCACATGCTATAGCTAAAGACCCTGCATCCCTTAACTAAGACCCAGGGCAGCCAAATAGGTAATTTTTTTTTTTTAAGTCATAATTTAAGTGAAGGGGCAGTTTACAAAAGTGTGGGCAGCATCAGGGGAACGGACCAAGGAGCAGTGGTACCCTGAGCTCTGGCAGCAGTGAGGAGCTGTAATCGCCCCCAGGTCAGCTGGGCAGGGAAAGGCAGGTGTTACCAGCGGGAGTTTCAGCTCTCAGTGGGTGCACTTGGCCATGGCCAAGCAGGAAGGCAGCTCAGGAAATTAATTCCCATACCTCACTCTACTCCCTCCCTCCCTTCTGTCTCCTGCTTCCTCTTGTCCAAACCCAAGCAGCAACCAGAGGCTCCTAGACCTCAGTTTCTGCAGTTCTAGAGGGCAATCTTTAGGGTACAGAACCGGGAGGTGGGGGGCAAGGGGTAGAAAGTGGATCTGGAGGGCATAGCCTGCTGTTCCACTCAGGTGAGGCTGCTGGGGAGGGGCGGGTGTCTGGGAGGGGTCTCCTTGTTCTGAGCTGGGGTGTCCATGACTGGGCAGGACCCTGGCCTGGAGGTGGGGCTGGGTGAGGCAGGAGGGTAAGGCTTGTGCACCAGGATTAGGGCAGGTCTGCAGCTGATGGCTGTGTCCTAAGTCTTGTAGATGGCCCTAAAGCTAGGAAAAGTAACCAAAAAAGGGCCTGGGTCTTGCTAGAGATTGGGGCCCCATGAAATTCCAAGGCCTGGTTAGGAGTGTAGCCTTGATTCCAGTCTAGTACAGAGGATGAGATGGTTGAATAGCATCATCAACTCAATGGACATGAGTTTGAGCAAACTCAGGGAGATAGTGAAGGACAGGGAAGCCTGGCACGCTGCAGTCCATGGGGTCACAAAGAGCAGCTGAGCAACCGAACCACAAGAGCTGCAGTCATGGGCCAGTTACCTGACCTAAGCATCAGTTTCTCATCCTGTAAGTGGGATCATAAAACCCGTCATGAGAGGTTCTAGTAAGACTTGGCGAGCAATCAGTATAAAATGCCTTCACTTCCCTCAGGAGATGTTTGCTCTGCCTATGGAGATGCCAAAACCTGAAGACAGAGCCTAGAGCAGGGATGCCAAGGCCTCTTGCAAGCTACAGCCTCCAGCCATCCTCACCAAATTGGAGAAATGGCCATTTCCCTAGCACCCTTCAACAATTTAGCCAACAGGTTTTCACAGTTCTACATTTAAAAAAATGTTTTTTCTCCCAAAGTTTTATGTTGACAAATTTCAAAGAAGGTTGAAAGATTACAACCTCCCCACCCTCTTCTCCTGGATTCACCATTGTTCACACTTTGCTGCTTTTGTATCTCTCATGTACCTGATGATGTATTTCGCTGCCATCTGAAGGTAAGTTACACACAACCTGAACTTTGCTAAATGCTTTGCAGACATCTGTTAAGAAAAAGGAACCACCCCCAAGGGAATTCCCTGCCGATCCATGTCTTGAACCCATGTCCTTGGCAGTGGAAGCGTAGAGTCCTAACCATTAGACCTCCAGGAAGTTCCCAGGGCATATCTTTTTTTTTTTTTCTGGCTGTGCTTTGGCAGTCCAGTGGTTAGGACTCCATACTATCACTGCTGAGGGCCCTGGTTCAATCCCTGGTCAGGGAACTAAGATCCTGCAAGCTGCGTGGTGAGGCCAAAAATGAGGGGGGAAAATAAAAGAATAAGGAACCACCAGAAGTCACTCTCACAAGATTTAATATTGATACTCTGAAAAAAAAATATTGATACTCTGTATTAATCTGTTATGGGTTGAATTATGACCCCTAAAAATGAAGTCTTATTCCCAAATACTTCAGAGTGTGACCTTATTCGGAACTAGAGGCATTGCAGACGTAAGTAGTTAAAACGAGGTCATTAGGGTGGGCCCTAATCCAATATGACTGGTGTCCTTTAAAAAAGGGGGAAATGTGGATGCATACACAGGGAGCTCACCAAGTGAAAATGAAGGCAGAGATTAGGGCAATGCTTCTGTAATCCAAGGAATGCCATAGATTTGCCAATAAACCACCAGTAGCTAGGAGAGAGGCCTGGAATAGATTCTCTCACAGCTCTCAGGAGTAACAAATCCTGCAGACATTTTCTTTTTATTTATTTTTAATCGAAGGATAATTGCTTTACAATATTATGTTGGTTTCTGCCATACATCAACATGAATCAGCCATAGGTATACTTATGTCCCCTCCCTCTTAAACCTCTCCCCTCCCACCCCATCCCACACTTCTAGGTTGTCACAGAGCCCTGGTTTGAGTTCCCAGAGCCATACAGCAAATTCCCACTGGCTCTCTCTTTTACGTATGCCAGCGTGTATGTTTCCACGCCACGCTCTCCATCCGTCCCACCCTCTCCTTCCCCCACCCCACTCCCGTGCCCATAATTCTGTTCTCTATGTCTCCTGCAGTCATTTTTATCTTGGACTTTTAGCCTCCACATCTGTGAATTGATACATTTCTGTTTAAGTCAACCAGCTTGTGGTATAATCCTGTCAAAAAATATTCTTTATAGCATTGAAAAAAAGTTGAGTATCCAATTCTAGATCACATGTTGCGTTCAGTTCTTGTGTCTCTCGACTCTCCTTTGACCTAAGACAACTTTCTCCTCCTTCCTTTGTAAGTCATTGTTTTGTGATGTTACCATCTTTGTAACAGTCCAGGCCAGTTTGTTTTTGTAGAATAACTTGCAATTTGCATTTGTCTGTTTCCTCATTAAATTCAGATTTAATACTTTTGTCAAGACATAGCAGATGCTATTTTAAATTAATTTTGATTACAACAATAACACATTTGTTTTTCTGGTAAATTAGAGGCTAAACTCCCATTTGGCTCCCTGCCCTCCCCTCATGATGTTAATTTATGTCAGTGTGTACCATGTCATTGGCGGGCATCCAGAGGGACCACCCTCCCCTAGCCTCCTTCTCTCCATCAGCAGGAATCAAGTTGGATCTTCTGGACCCTCCCTGTCCTCGGCAGGAAGCCCTGACCTCCGTGCTTGCAGCTGGCCCACCGCCAGACCCCTGCCTCAAGACCCTCAGACCTGGGCCTACTCCTGTCCCTGTTGCTTGGTTCCACTGCAGGGGCTGAGGCCTCTAGGTTCTCCATGGCTCTGGCCTTCCCTTGTTCTGACCCCGTCTCCACCCTCAGCTCCTGAAAGCTGTTCACCATGTTCTCTAGAGCTGATGGTCCAACTGCAGCAAAATGCCCTGCGCCCTCGCCCCCTTTTGCAAGTGGTCCTTAGCTCTCCTGCTCTGGTGGAAACTCTGTCCTTTGGGGTCATGCTCACTGCCTTGTGTCCCTTTCCACAGCCCTCCTGCCTTGTGGCCTGGAGATGGGGTAGCTGTCCTTCCTGAGGCCACTGGTAGACATCCTCCTCCCTCTTCCTCTCAAACACTTAGGTTTGAACTCAAATTATCAGCTTTTACCACTCACTTTGTCTCAATGTCTCTCAAGCCATGCATGGCTCATTTCTTAATAATTCTAGCTCCTGGCTTGTTGCCACTCTCTCTGTTCAACTCCTGTTTTATTACATTCATTGATTTTGGCTGGCCATGCTGTGCAGCTTGTAGGACCTCAGTTCCCTGACCAGGGATCAAACCCAGGCTTTGGTAGTGAAAGCACTAGTCCTAACCACTGGAGCGCCAGGGAATTCCCTCTATCCTACTTCCCTGGTGGCTCAGCTGGTAAAAAATCCCCCTGCAATGTGGGAGACCTGGCCCTGGGGTGGGAAGATCCCCTGGAGAAGGGAACAGCTACCCACTCCAGTATTTTGGCTGAGAATCCCATGGACCGTATAGTCTATGGGGTGGCAAAGAGCTGGACACAATTGAGCACTTTGATTTCACTTCACTTACTACTATTTTAAATCTTAGAGACTTTGATATACACGTGGATGATCCAGCTGCCAGGCCTCTCTGTTCCTTGAGATCATCTTGCCCCATGATCTTACCTTCCAGTCACTCACTCACAGCCATAGTGGAGAGCCACACTGTATTATATGGGAGCCACTGGTCACTTGTAGCCATTGAACATTTGAAATGTGACTGGTCAGATATGCTGTGTCTATAAAATGCACACCAGATTTCAAAGGCTTTGTTGTTCAGTTGCTAAATCATATTAATGAATGGCAGAAACCAATACAATATTGTAAAGCAATTGTCCTTCAATTGTTGTGCAGTTGCTAAGTCATGTCTGACTCTTTGCTGGCAGAGATGACTCCAAGGACTCCAGCACGCCAAGCTTTCCTGTCCTTCACTTATCTCCCAGAGTTTGCTCAAACACATGTCCATTGAATCAGTGATGCCATCAAGCCATCTCATCCTCTGTTGCCCCCTTCTCCTCCTGCCCTCAGTCTGTCCCAGCATCAGAGTCTTTTCCAATGAGTTGACACTTCGCATCAGGTGGCTGAAGTATTGTAGCTTCAGCTCCATCATCAGTCTTTCCAGTGAATATTCAGGGTTGGATTTCCTTTAGAATCAACTGGTTTGACCTCCTTGCTGTCCAAGGGACTCTCAAGAGTCTTCTCAAGCACTACAATTTGAAAGCATCAGTTCTTTGGGGCTCAGCCTTCTTTATGGTCCAACTCTCACATCCATACATGAGTACTGGAAAAGCCATAGCTCTGACCATATGGATCTTTGTTGTGTACAGAACTAAGTCTTATGTGAACCGGACTTAGTGTAGAAAAACATAAATTGTCCTTAATAATTTTATATTGACTGTGAGTTGAAATACATTTTGCTATATGTGATTAAAATTAATCTCACTTGTATCTTTTACTTTTTTAATGTAGCTACTAGAAATTTAAAATTTATATATATATATATATCTATATCCTGTTAGGTTTGTACAGGAAGCACTACTGTTATTATTATTATTATTTTGGCCCTTGTTGCATGACTTGTGGGATTTAGTTCCCCAACCAGGGATTGAACCTGGGTCCTCAGCAGTGAGAGGGTGGAGTTCTAACCACTGGACCACCAGGGAATTTCCCTCAATATTTTCACTGCCAGTAATGACAGCAACCTTCTCCCCATAATTTCAATGCCAAGCATTCCACTCTCTAACTAACACTCTTATCTTTTCAGCTCTATTACCCCAACAACAATAAAGTTTTAACCCCAGTGGAATCTACAATCCACTTATTTATTTATTTTTGTCTGGGCTGGGTCTTCATTGCCTCATGGACTTCATGCAGCTGGGACGGGTGAGGGCTGCTCTCTAACTGTGGCGAGCAGGCTTCTTATCGCCGTGGCTTCTCTTGTTGCTGAGCATGGGTTTCAGTAGCTGCGGTGCATGAGCTCAGTAGCCGTGGTTCCAGTCTCTAGAGCACCAGCTGAGTAGCTGTGAATGGGCTTAGTTGTTCTACAGCATGTGGGATCTTTCCAGACCAGGGATCAAACCCATCCTCCTGCCTTGCCCATGTGTGTGCTCAGTCCGACTCTGTGACCCCATGGACTCTAGCCCACCAAGGCTTCTCTGTCTATGGAATTTCTCAGGCAAGAATGCTGGAGTGGGTTGCCATTTCCTCCTCTAGGGCGTCTTCTCAACCCAGGGATCGAACCTGTGTCTCTTGCATTGGCAGGCAGATTCTTTACCACTGAGCCACCAGGAACGCCCTGGCAGGTGGATTCTTAACCACTGGATCACCAGGGAAATTCAATAATCCATTGACTTTGCCACACTTCTGCTGTCCCTCATTCCTCTTGTGTCCTCCATACTTCTGTCCCCCGCCTCAAACAGCTTAAATTCTGGGCCAATGTTTATAGTCACTCTTATGAATGAGTGTTATTTGTTCATTTATTCAGCAAATAATTGTTGAACATCAGTTATGTACAGGAGACTATTCTAGGAACATGGAACACATCCATGAATAAAACAGACATGTTACAGACAAATAATAAATAAGTCAAGCTATGGTTTTTCCAGTCGTTGTGTACAGATGTGAGAGTTGGACCATAAAGAAGGCTGAGTGCCAAAGAATTGATGCCTTCAAACTGTGGTGCTGGAGAAGACTCTTGAGAGTCCCTTGGACTGCAAGGAGATCCAACCAGTCAAACCAAAAGGAAATCAGTTTCCTGAATCAATTCACTGGAAGGACTGATGCTGAAAAGTTGAAGCTCCAATACTTTGGCCACCTGATGAGAAGAGCTGACTCATTGAAAAGACCCTGATGCTGGGAAAGACTGAGGACAGGAGGAGAAGGGGACGACAGAGGACAAGATGGTTGGATGGTACCACCGACTCGATGGACACGAGTTTGAGTAAGCTCCAGGAGATGGTGACGGACAGGGAAGCCTGGTGCACCGCAGTCCATGAGTTGCAAAGAGTCAGACACGACTGCGTGCCTGGGCAACAACAATTACGGAGGACCCTGGTGGGCTACAGTCCATGGGGCTGCAAAGAGTCAGACATGACTGAAGCGACTCAGCACTTATGAGATGCTGGAGAAGTGGTTCTCAGCAGGGAGCAGTTTGCCCCTCAGATATATATGGCAACGTTTGGAGACATTTCTACTGTCACAGCAGGGGGAGGGACATCTAAAAGGGGGAGAATCCAGGGAGGCTGCTAAGCATCCTACAGGGCACAAATCAGTCCCCAACTACAGTGACGCTAGTGGTAAAGAATCCGCCTGTCAGTTAAGGAGACGAAGGAGACATGGGTTCGGTCCCTGGGTTGGGAAGCTCCCCTGGTGTAGGAAATGACAACCCACTCCAATATTCTTGCCTGAAAAACCTCCTGGACAGAGGAGCCTAGTGGGCTTCAGGCCATGGGAGCTCAAAAGAGTCAGACACAACTGAATGAGCACGTATATGATACAAATGTCAATAGTGCCCCGGTTGAGAAACCCGGTTCTTGAAGTTGTTAGTGCTTTAGAAGAAAACGTTTTAGAAAGCAGAGTGCAGGGGAGGGGTTAGAAGAAGCATTTTGGTTGGAGAGGATGATTTTAAGTAGCCTGGCTAGGTCTAGGTCAGCCTCATTGAGAAGGTGGCGTTTGGGAGGAAGACCAGCTGGGCTTCCTATTTCGTTGAGAAAATGAAAGTACCCATGTACTCTACCGTATCTCCGATTACTGTGACTGGAACTGTTCATGCTACTAGCAAAGGACAAGCCTGCAAATTGTGGGGGTTTTTTAGTTAAAAAAAATTTTTTTTCTACAGGCCTGCAAATTAGGATCACCCATCTTCTCTACTTGTTCAAGGTCATCAGTCCTGCCTTCTCTCCTATTAAACAACAGCCACGTTGCACTCGCCCTCTGGGATGGCCCACACTGTCTGTGGAGTGTGATTCTCTGTATCTGAATAAATCCACTCTTCACCTATCACTTTGAATTCTTTCTGCAGTGAGACATCAAGACCCAGCCTATAAAAACCAACCAGATCAAATTTGGGGGCTGCACTCACCCTCTGTGATGGCCCAAACTCTGTCTGTGGAGTGTGCTTCTGTCTGTATCTGAATAAATCCACTTCTTACCTATCAAAAAACCCAGAAAACAGCCACAACACCAGGACCTCCTTTGACCCTCTTCTACCTCCAGTTTCCAGCTTGGTTTTTTCTTCTCTTCTGCAAAGCTCCCTGAAAGAGTTGTATATTATCACTGTCTCCCATTTCTTCCCTCTCATTTTTCTTGAGCCCAAGAACTCTGGGCTTTTGTTCCCAAACTACTCCTAAGGTTGTCGCCAGGGGTTCTCACAGAGCTAAATGCAATCAGTTCTTGGTGCTCAGCTTGCTGACCTGTGGGCAGCACGCAACCCTGTGGATCATTCCTCTGCCTTGGTCTTCTAAACCAAATGCCCACGTGGCCTTTCTCCCATCTCTCTGGCTGATTCCTCTCAGAATCCTTTGCTGGTTTCTCCTGGTTTCCCAACCTCTACATGACGGGGTACCCCAGAACTCAGTCCTTGATGATCTAATTCTCATATATGCCTCACTCAGCTTCCCTAAATGTTAACGTCTTACACAACATGGTCTATTTATCAAAACTTAGGGATGAAAAATAAACAAAGCTACAGATATTTTTGAATTTCATAAGTAGTGCTCACAGGTGCCCAAGACTTGACTGGTCTAGTTTTAAAACTGAAAGTTCCACTCCCCTGAAGTCCCCTCAGACTTGGGCAAGCTAGACCAATCAGCCACCCTCTTCACCAGTTTTTCCACTAAATCCTTCTTCTTCTGGTCTAGGATTCAATCTAGAACACCACGTTGGTCCTGTCTCCTTCAGTTCAGTTCAGTCTCTCAGTTGTGTCCGACTCTTTACGACCCCATGAATTGCAGCACACCAGGCCTCCCTGTCCATCACCAACNGAGCTAAGAGCTGGGTACGCGCTCTGCGTCTTGCTGCGGGAGCTGGCCCCCGGCCCCGCCTCCTCATCATCCCTCCTCACCCCCTCCTCATCCCTCCTCACCCTCTCCGCCCCTGCAGGCCCGCGACGCGGTCACGTCCGAACTGGCCGCGGTCAAAATAGTCAAGCTAGACCCAGGTGAGGGCCGGGAGCCAGGGCCTCAGCGCTGGAGGGAGGGCAGAGCGCGGCGCGGGCGGGCGCGATGTGAGGGGCGGAGAGTTGCCGTATCAGAGGCCCCCGCTGAGAGGCAGGCCCCAGGAGGTACTGTCGGCTGGCACCTGTCTGGCCTGAAGAGAGGAGGCACTCTGTGCCCATTTTGCAGATGGGGCACTGAGTTAAGGCGGCGCTCTTCATGATGCCCTGTGTTTCCCAGGGGACGACATCAGCTCCCTTCAGCAGGAAATCACCATCCTGCGTGAGTGCCGCCACCCCAATGTGGTGGCCTACATTGGCAGCTACCTCAGGTGAGGCTGCTTTATCTACCCTTGCCCGCCCCCAGGCAGCCCCCATGTGGCACTGCCATGTGCCCACCCCAGCTCTGTGTCACCCCAGGAATGACCGCTTGTGGATCTGCATGGAGTTCTGCGGAGGGGGGTCCCTGCAGGAGATTTACCACGGTGAGGGCTAGGACTCCAGGCCCCAGAGGGCCACAGCCTTCTTCCCATCCCCCTACCCCAGCATAGGGCAGGAGGAGAGCGCTGAGGCCCTGCACTTGGGCCCCTCTCCACTTCTTCACTGGCTTTGTGACCTTGAGAAAAATGCTGTCCTTCTCTGGGCTGTATATCCTACCCTATGTTGGGAAGGGGTATGGCTAACTCCCCTTTCACCAGCAGTGCCTGCTGCTTCCCCTACACAGGGTGGAGCCTGGGTGGGTCAGCATAGCCCCCCTAGACCCCCAAACCAGCCCTTACCCCTTCCATTGCAGCCACCGGGCCCCTGGAGGAGCGGCAGATTGCCTATGTGTGTCGAGAGGCACTGAAGGTAGCTGGGCCCGTAGGACTGCTCACACCCCTTGTCCCTGGGAGCAGGGCAGGCAGCCCAGCAGGCCCCTGTGTGTGTTGGGGTGGGGTGGGGTGGGGTGGGTGGAGTCCCTCAGGCTGAGCTGCCTGAGGGGCTGTGGGTCCTGGCGGGGAAGGGGCCCCAGCCCTATTGCCGGAAGCAGCCCATTTCCCTTCTGGCTCAGTCACTTCCTGTTTGGGGAGAGGGGTGGAGGAAGCTGCTTGGGTGGGGGGCCCCAGGCCTGAGGGGGTTCAGGAGAGGGGAGATACATAGGGTAGCTGCTCTCAGGGGCTCCTCTTTGTCCACAGGGGCTCCACCATTTGCATTCTCAGGGGAAGATCCACAGAGACATCAAGGTAGGGGTCTGGCCAAGGGGATCGTGGGAGGCAGGAGGGAACTCTTGGTGGCACCAGACGGGATTCTCTCTCCTCCATTCCCACAGGGAGCCAACCTTCTGCTCACCCTCCAGGGAGATGTCAAGCTGGGTCAGTACCTTGGGGACACCATCAGGGCAAGGGTTCTGTGGGAGCTCCTGGAGTCTGGGAGCCTGCTTGTCCTCGGGCAAGTCGTTTTACCACTTGAGCCTCGCTTTCCCCATTTAGAACGTGGCACCATTCTCCCTTCCTGCTGGAAAGTTGGATGTGGTTGGGTCTGTATGGAGTCTAACCCGGGACCGGGCACTGGGTCAGGGCTAGAAGGTGGTCGACCCCTCCCAGGAGGAAACCTGGCCTTGCCTTGTGCCTGTGGCTGCTGTAGCTGAGCCTGGCCCACCCGCTGTCTGAGCCCCGCCAGCTGCATCCTGAGCCGGTGCCCCGGCTGTGGGTGGGGAGTGGCAGCCTGAGGTGGGGTGAGAGCAGCTTTTCTCCCTGCAGCTGACTTTGGGGTGTCAGGCGAGCTGACAGCGTCTGTGGCCAAGAGGAGGTCTTTCATTGGGACTCCATACTGGTGAGGCTGCGCCTCTGGCTGAGGGGGTGGGGACTGTGAGTGGAGGCCCCTGGCCATCTCATGTGTGACCTTGCCTGCAGGATGGCCCCAGAGGTGGCCGCTGTGGAGCGCAAAGGTGGCTACAATGAGTTGTGTGACGTCTGGGCCCTGGGCATCACCGCCATCGAGCTGGGCGAGCTGCAGCCACCTCTCTTCCACCTGCATCCCATGAGGTCAGCAGAACACTTGCCCCTGGCCTGGCCCAAGAACCCTGTAACCCTTGACCTCTGACCTGTAGTCTCCACAGGGCCTTGATGCTCATGTCGAAGAGCAGCTTCCAGCCACCAAAGCTGAGAGACAAGACTCGCTGGTAAGAGCCACATCACCTGCTGGGGCCCCCTTTCAGTCTTCCAGCTCCCCGGGTGCAGCCTTGAGGGTCTGCCCTTCCTGAGCCTCCACAAACCATCTGCAGGAGCGGGGCCTGGGCCTTGTCTCTGCGCCGGGGACCCATGTGGACAAGGAAGAAAGGTGGATGGCTGATAACAGAGGCACTGCTGTGTCGCAATAGCAGCGTTGCTCAGGCCAGCTGCCGCGGCCTCAAGCTGGCCCCTTCCTGGGCAGGCTCAGCAGAATCCTCTGGAGTGGGGGCAGGATGCTCTGCCTGAGGGCTAACTTGGGCTGGGATTGGGGCGGGGGTCTCTTGTACCCACTAGGACCCAGAATTTCCATCACTTCCTCAAGCTTGCCTTGACCAAGAATCCCAAGAAGAGACCGACAGCAGAGAAGCTTCTGCAGGTGGGAGGCAGGAGGGTGGAGCAGGGGGCCTGATGCTCAGAAGCAGGNGGCTAACTTGGGCTGGGATTGGGGCGGGGGTCTCTTGTACCCACTAGGACCCAGAATTTCCATCACTTCCTCAAGCTTGCCTTGACCAAGAATCCCAAGAAGAGACCGACAGCAGAGAAGCTTCTGCAGGTGGGAGGCAGGAGGGTGGAGCAGGGGGCCTGATGCTCAGAAGCAGGGACCGGAAGCCAGGAACCAAGCTGCGCCCCCCTCCATCCTCTAGCACCCCTTCACCACCCAGCAGCTGCCTCGGGCTCTCCTCACACAGCTGTTGGACAAGGCCAATGATCCCCACCTGGGAACCCCCTCTCCAGAAGACTGTGACCTGGAGGTAAGTGAGAGCCCCTGGGGACTGGGTCGTGGCCTGGTCTGAGGTGAGGAGTACACAGGTGGTACAGTCACGTCCCTTCCGCTCATGTGTTTGCAGCACAGGGGGCTCCGGTCTGGTTCAGCCCACCCGTTAGGAATCTTCCCTGAGCCAGTATGCCTCCCTGTCACCCACTCCACAGGTGCTTGCCCTTGGCCCTGTGAAGTTAAAGGCTACCTTAACTGAAGGTGCTTAACTTCAGCCACCTTCTGTTTCCTCTGTGATCTTTGGCAAGTTCCTTGCCTCTCTCTGCTGGTTTTCTCATCTGTGAAAGGAAGGTGTGTTTAATCTCACGGTAATCTCAGAGCGTTATTGTGAATACAAACATGTCAGTGCGTATAAAGCACCTCAAGGAATACCTAGTATGAGGTGAGTGTGGGCGTGTGTCCACTGTGTGTGTTCCCTTGTAGACTTATGACATATTTCCGGACACCATTCACCCCCGGGGGCAGCATGGCCCAGCCGAGAGGACCCCCTCGGAGATCCAGTGTGAGTCTCTTTTTGGGAGGGGGAGCTGTGGGTGGATTGGGGGGCTGTGTGTATGGATTTGGTGGGGGGCTGTGTGGATTGGGAGGCTATGTATGTGAATTTAGTGATGGAGTGTGGACTTGGGGGGGGTGCTTTGTGTTTGCCTGAGGGGGGCTGAATGTATAGAATTGGGAGAGTTGGCAGAGGGCTATCTGTGTGGAGTTGGTGCGGGGCTGTGTGTGGAGTTGGTATGATTTTAGGGATCAGTCCTGAGTCTCTGGCCCCCTAACCCCTGGATCTGGGCCCCCAGTTCACCAGGTGAAATTCGGCGCCCCACGCAGGAAGGAAACAGATCCACTGAATGAGCCGGTGAGGGGCTGGCTATGTGGCTGGGTGGTCTTCGGGGCAGGGCTAGGGAGCTCTGCAGGCGGCCAAGCATCTCAAACCCAGGAGCCTTGACAACCACAGGAGCCTTGACAGCCGCAGCAGCCTGGCCCTTAGGCCCGGGAGAGCCGTCCTAACAGACCTGTCTGCGCAGGGACCGGGAGGGCTGGGGCTCCTTCCTGGGGCAGGTCATTTTGGACAGTTGGTGGAGGGTGGCAGAGAGTGACCATGCGTTTCTAAGGTGTGGGCCTGGGACTTCCCTGGCCGTCCAGCGATGAGGCCTCCACACTTCTGCTGCAGGGGGCGCGGGTTCCATCTCTGGTCGGGGAACTAAGATCCCACGGGCTCCATGCAGCATGGCCAAAAAACACGTGGGCCTGTCACACGTTGGAGGACCCCCCTACCGCTCCCCCCTTCGGCACGTTCCTCTCTGCCTCAGTCGCTGTGGCTGCTGGGTTGTCTGACTCACCGTCTCTGCTCTCCGGCTGTCTCTCGTTATCAGCGCCGCTCTTCGCCCCCACAGTCTCCGGCTATCCGTGCCTGTCTCTCTCACTCTCTCATTCTCTCTCGCTCTTTGCGTTTGTCCCTCTTTCACAGTTTCTTTGCCTCTTGTTGTCTCTCTCCCAATTCTCTTGCCTGTTACCATCTCACTTTCCATCTGTCTGTCTGTTTGTCTGCCTTCTCTCTCTCTTCCCCCATCTCTCCAGCGCCCTCTCACTTTGCCTGTCTGTCTCTCTGCCTCCCTCCCGGCCTTTCTGACTTGGTTTCCCCACAGTGGGAAGAGGAGTGGACGCTGCTGGGGAAGGAGGAGCTGAGCGGGTGAGTGAGGGGGAAGGAAGCTGCAGGGGGCAGGAGCAGGAGGGCAGGCTGACCTCTGACCCCTCCCCATCCCTGCCCAGGAGCCTGCTGCAGTCAGTCCAGGAGGCCCTGGAGGAGAGGTGAGGGCCCGGAGCCTGGAGAGGGGTGGGGACCGGGCTCATGACCCCATCACACCTCACACCTTGTCTCCCTCCAATCTGTCCCCAACAGGAGCCTGACCATCCGTCCGGCCTTGGAACTCCAGGTTCAGAGTGAAGGGGAGCTGGGGGTGGGGGTGCTGCTGGCTGGGAGTAGGTTACAGGGTCACTTGCTAACAGCTGGGCTGGGTCCCCTGACCCTCCCGCCAGGAGCTGGACTCTCCAGATGACACCATAGGAACCATCAAGAGGGCCCCGTTCTTGGGGTCATCTCCCACTGAGCCTCCAGCCGGGGACCTTCACCCCAGCCTACCAGGTGAGCCAGCTGCGGGGGAGCAGGAGGCCAGCCCGGGGGTGGTCTGGGACTGGAATTCACGGCCACTCTGTGCCTGCAGGAACCCCACCCCTGCCCCACCCAGGCCCCGCCAGCCCTCCCCTGCTCCCCACCGCCTGGGCCACCATGAAGCACCGGGAAGATCCTGAGGTGAGAGGGTGCTGAAGTGGGGTAAGGGAGATGGAAGTCTGCAGGGGAGACCCTGACTCCTCTCCTCCCTCCCAGAGGGCATCCTGCCACGGGCTCCCCCCGACTCCCAAGGTGCACGTAAGTGTTTGTCTCATAGCTCTGCCTCCTGGCCGCCTGCTGCCCCACCACCTGCTGCGCCCCCCCCCCTCCACTGCCCCCTGCTGCCCCTTAACTTCCTCATCAGCCTCCTGCTTCCTCTCCAGATGGGCGCCTGCTTCTCCAAGGTCTTCAATGGCTGCCCTCTGCGGATCCATGCTGCTATCACCTGGATTCACCCTGTCACCCGGGGTAGGCAGGGCCAGGGAGGAGGACGGAGACTGGGAATCCCTGGCTTGGGCCAGGGGATGTAGCTGACCTCTGACCCCATGTCCCAACCTGCAGACCAGTTCCTGGTGGTGGGAGCTGAGGAAGGTATCTATACCCTCAACCTGCACGAACTGCATGAGGATACACTGGAGAAGGTGAGGCTGGCTGGCAGGGGCCCGGGGGCCCGGGGCCCTGGGGCCCCGGGGCTGGGGGCTGACACTGTCCGCCTGTTGCTCTGTGGCCTCCAGCTGATTTCGCACCGCTGCGCCTGGCTCTACTGTGTGAACAACGTGCTACTGTCCCTCTCAGGTACCAGCCGGGGCAGGCAGGGGCGGGGCCAGCACCTTGCCACCAACTCTGATCCCCACCCCCTCCCATCTCCCTCCTCAGGGAAATCCACGCATATCTGGGCCCACGACCTCCCAGGCCTGTTTGAGCAGCGGCGGCTACAGCAGCAGGTCCCCCTCTCCATCCCCACCAACCGCCTCACCCAGCGCATCATCCCCAGGTCAGCAACTCTGGCCCTGCGGGGATGGGAGCACCTGGGGGAGACGGAGGGACAGAGCCAGGGCTGGAACGTGGCCTTTCCTGGTCCTGACGCTGCTGGATCTTAGTCATGTCGCTTGGCCTTTCTCTGAGGCTCAGTTTCCTCATTGGTCAGCCCCACTGGTAGCCTTCGCTCCCGCTGTCCCCAGGCCTGTTGGGAGGGAAGGAGATGGTGGATGTGAATATATCAGGTGAGCCCTTGGCACTGTGGTGGGTAGGCTGTGGGGCACATGTCTCCTGAGCACTGGGAAACACCAGTTCTTAGGTTGGGCTTGGGGACAAGTCCCATAAGTCCTTAACACTCAGCTCTGGGGTGAGCCAGAGCTGGGAGGGGCGGGGGGGGCCTCAGAGAGGCTAGGTGAGTTTGTGGGAGTTGACAGCACATGGGGGTCTTCCAGGCAGATGCATCAGAGATCAGCCTTCCAGCGAGGGAGGAATATGTGTGAATTTTCCCAGGTGATCTGGGGAGGTAGAAGGTGTTTGGCCTGAGTGGGGGAGGGGGAGCAGCCCAAGGGGAAGCCGTACAGGCCTTTGATGCCAGGCCGGGATCTGGGCTTTGTCCGACTGGCAGCCGCACCAGGAGCATCTTAGTAGGATCCCTCTGCATGTCAGTCAGGACTCTTCCTGTTGCGGATGATCTCACTCACTGGCTTTAGCACAAAAGGGAATTTAATGCCTCAGGTAGGAGTGGAGTCTGGTGCTTCCCTGGTGGCTCACATAGTAAAGAAACCATCTGCAATTCAGGAGACCCAGTTTCCATCCCTGAGTTGGGAAGATCCCCTGGAGAAGGAAATGCAAGCCACTCCAGTATTCTTGCCTGCAGAATCCCATGGACAGGGGACCCTGGTGGGCTACAGTCCATGGGGCCACAAAGAGTCAGACAGGACTGAGCCATCAAGCACTAACATACAGCAGTAACAGGAGCAGGGCCAGCTGCAGGCCTGGCTGAGTCCAGGCTCCAGCGGCCCCCTTAGGCATCTTCCTGCGTCTCCTGGCTCTGTTTCCCTCTTGTCACCTACACCCTCAAGCAGGCTTTCCTGTCCAGTGATAGCTACCTGTAGGTCCACCCAGTGATCCACTAGCTAGTAAACCCGTGGAACTGGAACCTCTGTTTCCAAGTAATTCCCACCACAGGCTGGGGCCAATTCTCACGGGCCTAGCTGAGGGCTGTGCCCACTTCTGGGCTGGGCACTGCAGCCACGGGATGAGAAGCCAGGGGCCAGGCCTGGGTCACGCTCGATCACGCGCCCTCTCCTGGAGCTGGGGAAGGAGAGAGGGGCTTGTCTGGGCAGCTGGACACGGGAGCACCTGCCGACGGCTGTGGTGACAGCGGGGAGGATGAATGGAGCAGGATACTGATGCAAGGGCCTGGGAAGGAGGCCAGTGTAGTGACCTGAGACGAGGGACCCAAGCAGTGTTTAGGAAGTAGGACGGGTGGGATCTGGGGGCTAAGGAGAGTGCGTGTGAGGGGCAGGGAGGGACTGGGAGACCCCCAGTGAGCAGACTTGAGCTATGTATATGAGGTGGCATGTGCGTGCCAAGTCTCTCCAGTCGTGTCCGACTCTGGGTAACCCTACGGGCTGTAGCCTGCCAGGCTCCTCTGCCCACGGGTGGTAGGGGCCCTCATTCAGCTGCACAGCTCCTGGCATGTGCCAGGCAGCCTCCTGGGCGTGAGACCATCCGGGGAACTAGAGACCCTTGTACTCCTCAGACTCTGTCAAGAGGGACAAACAACAGTGGACACGAGGAAGGAGGCAGCGCCGTGGTGACCTGGAGGAGGGTCAGGAGGTGGTGTTCAAAGGGTGCTCAGGAAGGACGTCCCTTAGACGGTGCTGTGTGAGCAAAGACTTGGGGTGATGGAGTGAGTCCTGAGAATATCTGGGGGCTGGGGGGTGGGAGCTGGAGCCCAGAGGCCAGGCCTGCTTGTGTGAGGAACAGCAAGGAGTCAGGGGGTCCACATGGGGGCAGTGAGAAGGGGCTGGCCTCCGGGGGCCGTGTCGCCACAGAGCGGCCTTTACCCCTGACTACTCGAGTGTGCCCTGACTGAGGTTCTCACATGTCAGTCTGGCTGCTGCGCTGGGAGGAAGCTGGAGGAGATACAGGCGGAAGCAGAGGCCTGTCAGGAGGCTGGTGTGACGTGATGGCGCCTTGGGCCGGGGTAGCGGTGAAGGAGGACAGAGGCAGTCAAATTCCAGTTTTATTTTGAAAGCCAGACCAACAGGATTTCCTGACAGTTGGTGGATGGAAGAGAAAGAGAGGAGTCAAGGATGACTCCAGGGTTTTGGCCTTGGGAACGGAAGGATGGAGCTGTCATCAGCCGCGGGTGGGGCAGAATTCAGTGGTGTCATGTGGAGTTTGAAATGAGCAAGACAGGCTTTGGCTCTTGTCGGGGAGTGGGGGGTGGCCCTGAGATTTGAGCGGGCAGGTGGGCTGTGGGCTTAGACATTGCCGTGACCAGGTGGGTAGTGGAAGCTGGTGGGGTGGGTGGGGGAGGCTGGGCCGTGGCTACACCCACCGGGGAGTTGAGGGGCCCAGGGCCTTCGTGCATCAGGCTCGCTCGAGGACCACACTGGGAACCCAGTGGCCTTGGAGCTTCCTGACCTCAGTCCCAGGCCAACCTCTGCTTTGGCCCAGGACCTGCAGGAAACAGGCCCAATACAGCCCCGAGTCACAGGCAGCTTTGGGTGTGTTCGGGAAGTCACAGTGGAGATTTCAAATTGTTGGAGAAAAAAAACAAAAAAATCTGCCTCTGTTCCATCTGAAGGCCAACTGGGAAGAGAGTGGAAGGAACAGGGGAGAGTGGAGCGAAGGCAGGGAAGGAGGTGCTGGCTTCCTCGGCGGGGCCCACGTCCCAGCAGGGGTGCAGACGGGCTCTGGGTCACAGGGAGAGGCGACCAGGCTGCTGGCTTGCTGCCCTGTCCCTCAGAGCGAGAAACGGGCTCGGAGCTTCCCCTGAGGGCTTGGGGGGCAGCAAGTAACCAGAGCAAGGACCCTACTTCTCCCTCAGCACCAGAGGAAGCCACCCACCGCCACCCCATGTAATAGCCAGCGCAAACAGAAGAGGGCCCGGCGAGTCTTCGTCTCCCCTGGCCAGCTCGCCCACCTGTGACATTTGGCATGTGTGGTGGGAACTGGCCCTGAGCGCTCTGGCTGAAGAAGGAGCTGGAGCCTGAATCAGCTCCCAGCCCTCCCACACCCTCATTTCTTCATTTTGGGCTTCCTCGGTGGCTTAGTGGTAAAGAACCCGCCTGCCAATGCAGGAGATGCGGGTTCAATCCCTGGGTTGGCAAGATCCCTTGGAGGAGGAAGTGGCAACCCACTCCATTATTCTCGCCTGGGAAATTCCATGGACAGAGAAGCCTGACCAGCTACAGTCCATGGGGTCGCACAAAAGCTGGACATGACTTAGCAACTAAACAACAACAGCATTTGCCTCCTTCCTTTCCTTAAAAAGGATTTTCAGTGGAAAATAGGTGGGAAAGCATTAATAGGGGACGAGCAAAGCTAGCCTTCTGTGAGGGCACCTGTTAGGCGGGCTCTGCTGCAAGCCCTCTGCTGAGCTAGCTCGTACAAACCTCACTGTGACCCTGCAAGGTGGGTACCACGGTTGCACCCCCCTCTCCCCCATCTGCAGAGGAGTCAGCTGAGGCACCGAGAGGTCAAGTGCCTTGCCCCCCAGTCACGGTCAGAGAGAATTCTGTGAGCCAAACCCCTGGTCTGGATGTACAGGCTCCAGGCTGTCAATTTGGGTGCTGGAGCCATGGGCCCAGCATCACATCCACTTCTGTTACTCGAGCAAGTGACTTGGCCTTCCAGAGCCTCAGGGAAGGCAGGGAAGGTGTTAGAACCCATCCTTAGGGCCCTGCGGGGGGCGGGCCTTGCCCAGGATGGCGCCCGGGACACCTGCCCTGGTTGCTGTCCCCCCAGGCGCTTTGCCCTGTCCAACAAGATCCCTGACACCAAAGGCTGCCTGCAGTGTCGTGTGGGTAAGAGCTAGGGGGCAGGTGGGACGAGGGCGGGGTGGGGCGGGGTGGGGCGGGGCTAGCTGGGCACAGGCGGGCACAGCCTGGGGCCCACCACCTCCTCTCCCTCAGTGCGGAACCCCCACACGGGCAGCACCTTCCTACTGGCCGCGCTCCCCGCCAGCCTGCTCCTGCTGCAGTGGTACGAGCCGTTGCAGAAGTTCCTGCTGCTGAAGGTGCGGGGCCAGTGGGGGGACCCCTCCGGGCGGGTGGCAGGGGGATCTGGGGGAGGCAATGAAGACCTGAGCGCCGCCGCTGTCCCCAGAACTTCTCCAGCCCCTTGCCCAGCCCAGCAGGGATGCTGGAGCCGCTGGTACTGGACGGGAAGGAGCTCCCGCAGGTGTGTGTGGGGGCCGAGGGCCCTGAGGGGCCTGGCTGCCGCGTCCTGTTCCACGTCCTACCGCTGGAGGCTGGCCTGGCGCCCGACATCCTCATCCCACCCGGTGAGCTGGAGGGCCAGGCTCTGCGTGAGTGAGTGTGTGTGTGCATGTGGCGTGTATACACAGAGAGTGCCCATGGTTTATAGCTCCACGGAGACCTTGGGGATCCTGAGGCTCCCAGCCTCCCTTCAGCTGGGTCTCCCTGTAGAAGATGTCACTAGACCAGAGGGCTCACCAGCTAAGACAACCTGACCAGCCCCACGGGGGCTGCAGGGAAGGCAGGAGCCAGAGGCCTTCATTCTGAGCAAGGAAGCAGGATCCTGGGTGCTGGGGCAGCTCGGGGAGTAGCGGTAGGTGAAGGTAGGGGAGGCGCCCTGGACCGTACGGCGCCCAGACTCTCAGCCTTGGGATTTCACTCTTGATTCTCACAATGGCCCTGTAAGGTAGGTATCGTCATGCCTGGGTTACAGTTAAGGAACCTGAAGCTCAGAAATCCGAGGTCATATAGTGACTGAGTCTTGCAGCCCGGCTCCCATGACTCCCAGGTCCCTGCTCTCCTGCGGCTCCCTGGGGTTCAGCCTGGCTCCCTGTGAACCTGCGGATGGGTCACTTTGGCGCCAAGCCTCAGTGCCCCAGCTGTGCAGTGAGACCTGGCATCATGACACCTCCAGGATGCTCTTGTGGTGAAGGCTGCCCAACAACCCGCCCCCTCCCCCGTGTCTTCCTCTCGGAGCCAGAGCGGGGCTGGTGGCTCAGCCAGGCCATGTCTCCCTTCTCTAACTGCAGAGGGGTTCCCGGGCTCGGCCCAGCAGGTGATCCAGGTGGACAGGGACACCGTCCTGGTCTGCTTTGACCGTGAGTGTTCCTGGGGTCAGGCCCGGGGTGTTAGAGGGGGTGGTGAGGGAGTCCCCCCACCCATCAGCACCCCCTACCCCGCCCCTGTGCAGGCTGTGTGAGGATCGTCAACCTGCTGGGCGAGCCCACGGCCACGCTGGCACCCGTGCTGACCTTTGACTTCCCCATTGAGACTGTGGGTGAGTGAACTGGACGGTGGGGGGTGGAGGTGGGTGCATAAGATGCCAGCCTGGAGGGCATGATGTGGCCCTGGGGCTTGGGGCTGGCAGCAGAACAAGGAGGCAGGTCCCCCAGCCCCTCTTGAGAGTCATCCTGGCCACTTGCAGTCTGGTCTGCGACCCATACCTGGGCCCGGGGCGTCGCTGGGGAAACCAGTGGCCTTGGGCAGGCACGGGGCTGATGGTGGCCCGGCCCTTCCCAGTGTGCCTGCAGGACAGCGTGCTGGCCTTCTGGAGCCATGGGATGCAGGGCCGCAGCCTGGACACCAATGAGGTGAGGGGTTCCCAGGCATTGACCAGGCTGCCCTTGAGCAGAGTCTTTGGGTAGGAGAGGCAGGATCAAGGCTGCAGAGGGCTGGGAGGCCTGGGGCTGGGGGAGGAGCCTGAGCAAAGGTTCAAGGTCAGTTTGGTCTGGTCACCTCCCTTCTGATGTTCAAGTGCTAGACGAGAACTCTGCACCTGTGGGCCTCCCCACCCGGTGGTCCCCACCCTCTAGGAGAGGGTGCGCTGGGGTGGCCTCAGTGCCCCTTTTCTTCCCAGGTGACCCAGGAGATCACAGATGAGACAAGGATCTTCCGAGTGCTTGGTGCCCACAGGTAGGACACGGTGCCCGGCCTCCCCGTCAGTCACCCCCCAACGGATGGTGGTGCTGTGCGCCTTCCCACCTTGCTCACCTCCATTCTCCCTCCCCTCCAGAGACATCATCCTTGAGAGCATTCCCACCGACAAGCCTGGGGCTCACAGCAACCTCTACATTCTCACAGGCCACCAGAGCAGTTACTGAGCAAGTCACCTAGCTGGCTTGGCCAGGGGCACCTCCGCCCACCCCATTCGGCAGTTCTTTCAGGCAGGGGGTCCCGTCCAAGATCAGAGGAGCTCAGGCCCTGGTTCTGCTGGTCTGAAAGGGCAGAAATCCTGAGAAGAGTCTGGGGGCTCTGGGAAGGGAGGGGCCCGCAGCCCACACCTCCGCAATAACTGGACCAGAAGCAGCTGCTGTCATATCCCCCTCCCGAGCGGGCAGCTGGTCCCCAGAGCACCGTGGCAGGGCCCTGGGCAGTTTGGGGGCAGCCTGGGGCTATCCATTCCATTTTGTTCCACTTTTCCTTTCCACTCATCCTGCCAAGAGCCTGCCCCTGCTCTCCATCCTGGGGAACGTGGTATTTAAAAGAGAGACTATATTGGCATTAAAACTGGCTTGATTTTATTGCACCGGGTCAGGGGATGCTGAGCCCACTGCCTCATCTCCTGCCACGTCTCCCTCCGGCGCATCTTTCTTGGCACCAGGGGCTGTGGATGAAACGTGGAAGGGGGGCCACCAGTGTTCTGGTGACTCTCTCATGGGGAGCCAGGCAGAGGTAAAGGGGAGGCCTCGGCCCCCCCGTGAGATCTCAGGGTTGCCGTGTTTTCCTGGGCTCCCCTGCTCAGGATGAGTACCCTGCCTTGCAGTGTGAGGTCTCCTTTGTGGCCAAGGAGTTACGCTGATGGGGTGGGGGGAGGCGCCGAACAATGGATTCATCCGGAGGACCCCTGTCCCAGGTGGGAGCCCATCAGGTAGCCTGTGGAAGGGGCCAGAAGGGGCCAGCCCAGGGCTGCTCTACCCAGCCCCAGGGAGGCTGCAGCCTGTGGAGACAGCCTGTCACGACCTGTATCCCGCACCCAGGCCTGGGGCTGCCTCCCACCTACTGTCTGCTCTGTCTGGCTGGGATTACTAAACACGGGCATGCTTATCAAGCTAGACTCTGGGAAGGGTAGCCTGTGTTCATTGAACAAGAGTTCCTGGGCTCCCAGAGGGATTCCCTACCCAGATGTGGGCCAGCCCCCAGTGAGGGCAGCTGTCCTCCTTGCTGGAGCCTGCATCTCAAGGGTACATCCATCCACCTGTTGCTAGCTTTGGGCTTGCCATGGTCATTCTCCTATGTGTCCCTCTTAGACAGTGCCGTACCCCCAGGCCAGGGAGCCCCAAGTGGTCCCAGGCACTGACCAGGCTGCCCTTGAAAAGAGTCTTTGGGTAGGTGAGGCAGGACCAAGGCTGCAGAGGGCTGGGAGGCCTGGGGCTGGGGGAGGAGCCTGAGCAAAGGTCCAAGGTCAGTTTGGCCTGGTTGCCTCCCTTCTGATATTCAAGTGCTGGATGAGAACTCTGCATCTGTGGGCCGCTGGCAAATATTTGATAAATGAACGAAGTGCTGAGTGGGTGAGTAGATGGCAGCCCAGTCCCTAGTGCTCCTGGCAGAGGACCCCGAGCCATCTTGTGTTCGTCACATTGTCCCCTTGTCCACCCTCCTGCAGAGCTTTGACTGCTCTCTTAGGGACAAGAGAGGGTTTCTCAACTGAAATGGAGGCTCAGATCAGGAGTGGAGACACAGCTCCTATGTTCTCCCTGAGACCCAAAGGAAGGTAAGAGGCACCTTCCAGGTTCTGAAGGTTTGTCTGCACCCACTTGAGGGGCATTTAATGGGCCAGGTGGAGGGGGTGACAGGGATATGATTCCTAACTTCCATTTTTCCAGATTTCTTGGCAGAGGTACAGGATTGAGGAGTGCCAGGGTTGGGGAGGTGAGCTTCTGCTCAGTGGGTATAGACCCCAACCCTTGACGCCCAGGTGCCCTGGAGGACTTTCAGCCCACAGAGCAGCAGGCAGCAGACAGTGCCACCTTGTGGCAGCCCAGTCCCTCAGCACACTACAGCAGTTGAGGGGCGGTCAGACTGTAAAGTGTCAAAAGCAGGGGGCTGGGGAAAAGCAGGGACCTTCGATAAGATATTTGCTGCCAGCAAAGGCTGGCTACCAGCCAAAGAAGGGTCAAGAAGCCAGGGAATACGCACTGAAAGACCAAAATTGTTATTTTATCTGTGTGTTTTTTAATAGATAACCCTTGGCCATGGTACATAGATTTTTTGCGGGGGGGGGGCATAAAAAAAATGGCACCCCACTCCAGTATTCTTGCCTGGAGAATCCCATGGATGGAGGAGCCTGGTAGGCTACAGTCCATGGGGTCACTAAGAGTCAGACACAAGTGAGCGACTTCACTTTCACTTTTCACTTTCATTCATTGGAGAAGGAAATGGCAGCCCACTCCAGCATTCTTGCCTGGAGAATCCCAGGGACAGAGGAGCCAGCTGGGCTGCCGTCTCTGGGGTCGCACAGGGTCGGACACGACTGACGCGACTCAGCAGCAGCAGCAGCAGCATACCACGTGGCCTGTGGAACTTACCCCCTGCTGCCCCCGCCCCAGACCAGGGACCGCTGAGTCTTAACCACTGGACCAGCAGGGAAGTCCCACAATTTAAAAAAAAAAAAAAACTAGATAACAATGACAAGTCTCCTATCCAGGTCCCCGTTACTTATGAACTCTCTGGAAGTACTCATGCATGTTTAAGCAGGTCAGCATGCATTAGTCTTCCCCCTTTCTTAAACAGTGATATATTCCACACAGTGTTCTAATCTTGCCCTTTAAAATCCATCCTGGAGAGCTGGAGAGAATTCCCTGGCAGTCCAGTGGTTAAAACTCTGTGCTTTCACTGCTTGGGGCCCAGGTTTGATCCCTGGTTGGGGAACTAAGATCCCACAAGCTGTACAGTATGACCAAAAAAGAAAAAATCTGTCCTGGAGAACTTTCCATGATCAGTGCCTCCACCTTTGGTCTTTTATAGCTAGTAATGTTCTACTGTATGGGTTTCTCATAACTAATGTGAATTAACCATAGTTAGATGCTATTGATGGAAATTTCAGTTGTTTCTACTAGTGTGATATTACAAATACTGCAGCAATAAATACTCCTAAGCCAGTGCCACTTTGTACATACACAAGTGCCCCGTAGGATAAATTCCTGGAAGTGGCCGTGCTGGGTCAGAGCTGGCTTTGTCCTTGTGACAGCTACTGTCACATTGCCCTCCCTGGGCAGAAGGCTCTGGGATGCCTCAGATCAGCCTCTCTAAGCCATCCTGTGGGTAAGTGGAAGAGGCAAGTCACCCCAGGATGTATGGGTAGCTGGCCCATACCCCGAGTCAAGTGAGGGTCAGGATGAGAGGTGACAACCAGATGGGTGCTTCAGGACAGCGGTGTATCCTCTGTGCTCACAGTGGTATGTTCAGTGCCTGGTCACTGCTTGGTACACAGAAGGCTTTTTGAGTGAAGGAATGAACGTGATATTCTGACAAGGAGGCCCTGGAGTTGGGTCCCTGGAGTGGGTGAGCTTGCTGGGCTGTATTTTCCCCAGGTAGACCATATCCCGTATTGACCTGCAGGCTGTAGGGAGAATTGGAAGTATTGTAATACACACAATCCAACAAGACAGATGAATCATAAAGATGTAATGTCAAGTGAAAACAGCAAATTGCATGAAACGACACACAGCATGACAGCAAAACAAGCAACACTACGCCATCTGTTAAAGAATCCACCTGAAATGCAGGCGTGAGTTTGATCCCGTGGTTGGGAAGATTCCCTGGAAGAGGGCATGGCAACCCACTCCAATATTATTTCCTGGAGAACCCCATGGACAGGGGAGCCTGGTGGGCTACAGTCCATAGGGTCACAAAAGAGCTGGACACGACTGGAGCAACTGAGCACACACACATCAAACGCCTCGGAGATCAGGGGAAGAAAAGCCCAAAATGCAAACGCTGGTCCCTGTGAGGGGAGTGGGGCTGGGGTATGGAAGGACCTCAGGAATTTGCGAAGGTAATGTCTTGGTTCTCAGGCTGGTTGAGGGGGTTCATGGATGTTCAATTTACAGCTCAGTTCCTAATGCATGTGAGGGGCCACATGCTTTTTGCATGTATCAAATCTATGTCAGGGACTTCCCCGTGGCCCAGTGGGCCCATGTTTCCACTGCAGGGGCCTGAGTTACACCCCTGGTTAGGGAATTAAGATCCCCCATGCCAAGTCACAGACTTCCCTGGTAGCTCAGCTGGGAAAGAATCCGCTTGCAATGCAGGACACTCCAGTTCAATTCCTAGGTCTCCACTATTTTTGGCTTCCCTGGTGGCTCAGATAGTAAAGAATCCACCTGCAATGCAGGAGACCTGGGTTGGGAAGATCTCCTGGAGGAGGGCATGACAACCCACTGCAGTATTCTTGCCTGGAAAATCCCCAGGGACAGAGAAGCCCAGTGGGCTGCAGTGTGTGGGGTCGCAAAGAGTTGGACACGACTGAGCGGCCAAGCACAGCACATGCCATGTCAGAAATCCAGAAGAAAAAAACCATGTTATAAAACATAAGTTTAAATATTTTAAGGCAAGCACTCAAAAAACTCAGTAATGGCTTAGAAAACAAAACCAAAAAGCCAAGGTAGTCCTCTCCTAGATGATGAAATCAAGTGGATAATGAAACCAATGTTCTGTGACAAACTCTGGGCAGGTCCCTCCCTCTTTAGCTGCCTTCTTCTGTTGCTTCTTTTCAAACAGCTTTATTGAGGTATAATTGGCAATGAACCACATATACTGAAAATGTACTGTTTGATGACTCTCACACACATATACCTGTGAAGCCATTATTGCAATTGAGATAAATGTTTCCATTGCCCCAAAAGCTTCCTCTTTGTAATCAGACCCTCCTATTCCTCCCGGCCTCCCCAGTCCCAAGTAACCAATGTTTTGTCACTAGGCATGAGTTTGCATAGTTCAGAATTTATGTAAATAGAAACATATGGTATGTACTTTTTTTATTTGACTTCTTTCACTAAGCATCATTATTTTGAGGTTTATCCATGTTGTTTCATATATTAATGGTCATTCCTTTTATTGCCAAGTAGTATTCCATTGGATGGATGTTCCACAGTTTGTTTAGCTAATTGCCTGTTAATACATATTTGGGCTGTTTCCAGCTTTGGACCATTGATTGCAAATAAAGTTGCTATGAACATTCACATACATGTCTGTGTGGATATCAACTTCCATTTCCCTTGGTTAAATGATTTTTGAGTGGAAGGGCTGGGTCATATGGTATGTATTATTTCACTTAAAAATTGTTTTTTGTTCAATTCTGATTTTTTAAAAAAAAATCGTTTCACTTTTTAAGAAAATGTCAAGCTGTTTTGCAAAGTTGTTGGACCATCTGCATTCCAACCAGCTGTGCAGGAGAGTTCTAGTTCCTCCCAGCCTTCCTTAACACTTGGTATTGTCCGTCTTGTTTAATTTTAGCCACTCAAATAGGTGTGTGGTAGTGTCTCATAGTGGTTTTAACTTGTATTTCCCTCATGACCAATGATGTTGAGCATCTTTTCCTGTTTCTTTACCATATAGACACACCTCAGAGATAGTATGGGTTCAGTCCCATGTCACTGCAATAGAGGGAGTCCTGTGGATTTTTTGGTTTTAAAGAACATGTGACCATTATGTTAGACCAAGTCTATTAAGTGTGCGACAGCATTATGTCTTTAATGAATGTACATACCTTAAAAATATTTTACTGCTAAAAATGCTAACCATCATCTGAACCTTCAGCAAATGATATCTTTTTGCTGGCTGAAGGTTTGAAACATTGTGAGAACTACCAACATGTGATGTTCCCTTCTTCAGGGGATCTTCCCTACCCCGGGCTTGAATCCAGGTCTCCTGCATTGCAGGAGGATTCTTTACCAGCTGAGCCACCGGAGAAGCCCTCAGCATGTAACAGCTAAAAAGGAGGCAAATGCTTTTAGAAAAATGGCACCGATGGACTTGCCTGACACAGGGCTGCTACAGACCTTGAATTTGTAAACACAATCTGCAAAGTACGACGTGCAATAAAGTGAGGTCTGCCAGTATACACGTGTGTGGTGTGTTCAGTCACTCAGCGGCATCCCACTCTTTGCGGCCCCCTGGACTATAGCCCACCAGGCTCCTCTTTCCATGGGGTTCTCCAGGCCAGAAGCCTGGACCAGGTTGCCATCTCCTTCTCCAGGGGATCGTCCCGACCCGGGGATGGAACACTCATCTCCTATGTCTCCTATGTTGGTAGGAGGATTCTTTACTACTCATGCCACCTAGGAAGCCTGCTGGTATATTCTTTGGTAAAGTGTCTATTCAAATCTTTTGCTTTTAAAAATAGGGTTGTCGGACTTCCCTGGTGGCTCAGTGGATAAGAATCCACCTGCCAATGAAGGGAACGTGGGTTCCATCCCTGGTCCAGGAAGATTCCACATGGTGCGGAGCAACTAAGCCCTTACACCACAACTAATGAGCCTGTGTGCCCTGACCATTGTAGGTCATGCCCACAAGAGAAGCTCACAGCAACGAAGACCCAGCATAGCCACAAATAATTTTTAATAGAGTTAAAATTCAAGCTTTGAGATACAAATGACATAAAACATATTGAAAGGTTAAAGTGTACCGTGTGATGATTTGATACACATATATTGTGAAATGATAGTTAACACCACGCAAGTTGTCTGTTTTCTTATTGCTGAGTTTTGAGAGTATGGACAAAAGTCCTTTACCAGATATGTGATTTGTACATAGCTATCTTGCTGTTATTTCTAATTTGTACCCAACTCACAAATACCAATACCTATCAACCCCTTGTTCAAATTAATACCTTTAATAGGAAGGTGTAAATGTACATTGTTTTCCAGGAAAAAATTATGAAAAGTACCTGGTGCATCGCGTGTGCTCACTCGCTGGTAGACAGTCCTAATCCAGNCTATCTTGCTGTTATTTCTAATTTGTACCCAACTCACAAATACCAATACCTATCAACCCCTTGTTCAAATTAATACCTTTAATAGGAAGGTGTAAATGTACATTGTTTTCCAGGAAAAAATTATGAAAAGTACCTGGTGCATCGCGTGTGCTCACTCGCTGGTAGACAGTCCTAATCCAGGCAATGAAATCATGTGTGAAGCTCTCCAGAGGCTGGACATGTTAAGGGAAGGGCGGGTCAGAAACATCCATGGATTTGCTCCCTCCAGGCTCAACTAGCTCCACAATACTACCTCTCAATCTTGCCAGGGGCTTGAGGTTTCTGAACTATCAAATTAGAATGAAACGATGGAAAACGCCAGGGATTCATAGGGTGTCAAAACTTCTTTTTGGCCGCACTGTGTCATATGCAGGATCTTAGACCCCTGACTAGGAGTCAAATCTGTGCCCCTGCGGTGGAAACGCAGTCTTAACCACTGGGCCACCAGAGAAGTCCTAAAACTTCTTTACGTTCTGACACCAATTCTCTGACACAACTGGATGTTCCATAGTTCAGTTTAGACATGAACTACCTTGAGTGGGTGAAGATCCTACAGGCGAAGGGGTTCAACCACAAGACCTGGGCCTCCAGGCTACCCATACCTCTGACCAACTTTGCTATAAATTTGGTAGTTCCCACAGCCCACTTCAGGTTCAGTAAGTTGCTAGAATGACACAAAGAACTCCAGAAAGTGCAGGATATATGACTGCTGCGTTATTTTAAAGGCTGCATTTAAATGAAGAGCTAGACAAAGAGATGCAGTGGGCAGCAAGGTCTGGATGAGTCCTGAGGTCAGGCGCCTCACCCTGACGCGTGCAATCAGGGTGCATCACCGTCCTGTTACATTGGTATGTTCACCAACCTGGAAGTTCTCCAAACGTCGTTGTTTAGTTTTTATTGAGGCTTTATTACACAGGTGCGATTGAATACATCACTGGTCATGTGATTGAGTGCAATCTCCAGCCTCTCTCCCGCACTCAGAGGTGGAGGGTAGGGCTGAAAACTGGTTGGTTTTTCTGGTGACCAGCCACCATCCTGAAGTTCACTCAGGGACCTCAGAGCTGGCAGTGAGTCTCCTCCGTGTTAGCATAAATCCGGCGACCAGTCCAAAGGGCCTCATTATGAATAATGAAAGACACTCCCAGCACTCAGGAAATCCCAAGGGTTTCTGAAGCTCTTTACCAGGATCTGGGGACAAAGACCAGATAGATGTGTTGCTGTTTTCATTATACTGCACCCTGGTTTAAAATCAGGAGGCATCTGTGTATAATTCTTGACCCCACAGCTCTGGAGATAGTCCATTAAAACCAACCACGTCCTCCGATCTCATTCAATCAGTGCAGTGCCCTGTACAGTAGCATTAATGTCCATATGCTACAGACAAAGAAGCTGAGATGCACAGACATTAAATGACTTCCCTAGCTGCCAGCTGGCAGGTGGCTGGCCTGGGTCTGTAGGACTCCCAACTTGCCTCAAAACTGGTAAGTCTGTTCCATGGTTCTCAGCCAGAAAGCAGCATGGCCAACATTCTAATCCTGTTCTGCCAAATAGGAGTCTTGGACAGATAGACCACACTGCTAAGTTGTGCGACGCTGGGGTAGTTACTTAACCTCACTGTGCCTGGGTTTTCTCATCTATAAGTAACAGATAATACCCATCTCTGAAGGTGGTTGTAAAGATGAAACTACAAGGGAAAGAATTCAGAACGGATCAGGGAGTAGCCAACGTCCAAACTCTTAACTATTCACCTGTCCTTAGAACACTTACAAAAATTGATCATATACTTGACCACAAAGGAAACTGTATTTTTTAATTAAAGATTAGAGATTTTAAGACCATATTCTGAAGAATCTAAAAAAATATAGATTAGTAAAAGGACAACCAAAATATTTTAACTTGGTCATTTTTTAAAAAACACTCTCACAAAAATCCTAAAGGAAATGACTAGAAAGCAGTGACAGTCACTACCCCGTGAGAGTCAGAGCTGCAGCCTTTACCATTACTAGTACGGTAACATCATTATTAACAGTAATAGTACATTTTTAATTGTGCGTTAGTCTCTCTCTTTTGCTAGACCATTATCTTCTGGAAGCAGGGGCTGAATTTCATTCAGGGTCATATCTGTCAAGCTGTTTTACATCTAGTAGTTGCTCAAACATCGAATCATTCATTTTCTCCCCTCCTCTCTAGAATTTGTTGTATTTACTGATAATGTTTCCTTATTTTTCAGATGATTTAAACATTTCTATTTTTATGTCCACAATATTAACTTTTTATTAGTTACACTTGCCTAGTATAAAAAGTTAAACATCATATATAGAAATAGGAGAAAAAGTAAAAACTACCTGAGATCCCACTAACAGTGGAAATTTGGTGATTGTTCTGTCCATGCATTTTTTTTGTCTCGCACCATGGCTTGTGAGATTTTAGTTCCCTGACCAGTGATCAAATTTGGGCCCCTGGCAGTGAAAGCGGCAAGTCTTAACCACTGGGCCATAGGGAACTCCCTCAATGCATTTCTTTATACAGTTGTATAATGTTATGTAAATGTTTTTGACTTGTGGTTGGAGAAGACTCTTTAGAGTTCCTTGGAGTGCAAGATCAAACTCACCAATCCTAAAGGAAATCAGTCCTGAATAGTCATTGGAAGGACTGATGCTGAAGCTGAAGCTCCAACTTTGGTCACCTGATGTGAAAAACTGACTCATTAGAAAAGACCTTGATGCAGGGAGATTGAAGGAAGAAGGAGAAGGGGACAACAGAGGATGAGATAGTTGGATGGCATCACCGGCTTGGACATGAGCTTGAGCAAACTCTGGGAGTTGGGGATGGCCAGGGAAGCCTGGTGTGCTGCTTGGGGTCACAGTCAGACATGACTAAGTGACTGAACTGAACTGAAATGGGATCACATCATACACTTTTTAAAAATACAAAAAATATTTTAAAAACATGCTGGTTCTTAAAATGTATTGGATAACTTCCAAGTACCTATTTCCCTCTTCAGCGTCTTCAGTGACTTCTGTATCCCCTGTGGCTTTCTCCACACTCATATAATCATGCGCGTACACACAGATGGATTTTGTTTTACAAAAACAAGATCATGTAATAGCTGTTTCTCTTCTTTTCTTATTCAATAACAATATAGCACAGAAGTCTCTCTTTTTCAAGGCTGCCTACTAACCCAGGTTACGGATATCCACTTCATTTAACCAATCACATACTGATGGTAGTTTTCTGTTTCCAGGTTTCTGCAGTTACAAACAAGACCGCAGTAAACGCAATTGAACACATTACATTATGTAATCACATGCCTTGTTTAGGGGCAGATTCCCAGGAGTGGGGTTACCACACTGAACATGTTTTTTATTTTTCCCTGAAAGGGGTACAAAAATTTTTTTAAGCCACACCATGCAGGATTTTAGTTCCCCAACCAGTGCCCCTATGCACTGGGAGTGCCAAGTCTTACCCACTGGACCACCAAGAAAGTTTTGAGAGGTATAATTCTAATAGATAATAGAATGCTTTTCAAAAAAGAATTGACAGTAGTAACTTAGTTTTTCTTTCCTCCTGATTGTTGAAGATGTCTCATATCACCTTTAATCTGCACTCATTCTTAGGAGGTTGGTCCTTTCCATGTTTTTTTGGCTATTTGGATCTGCTCTTCTCAGACTTGCCTATTCAATCTTTGCTCATTTTCTGTTGTTTTTCTCTTTTATTTTTTAAGACTTCTTTGCATATTACAGATATTAGCTCNGGGGATCGAGTGGGTGGTTGGGGTGCCTCATGTGCAAGTCTGGAGGGTGGGAAAGGGTCAACTGATGACGTGAGGCGTCCTCTTCCTGGTTGTAGGAGAGTCCTAAAGGAAGAAGTACCAAGAGAAGCTCCTTAAAACTTCTTTGTATAAGACAGGGCTTCCACTTCAGAATCAAAATGGGTGAAAGTCTTCCGAGGGTGTTTGGGTCCGATTTTTTGTGGCCCTTTTTGGGGAAGGATGTTCCATTCGTTTCCATATCTCACTGTATCTACCTAGGAAGTATGACACGCCGCCTCTTGAGGCTTTTCCGCTGGGTCTCGCCCCTGAGAAGGCACCTTTGTGTATCAAACGCCAGGCAGTTTCTGCTTGTGTACTGGGGAAGAAAGATTTGGCTCCTGTTGTATAGCTTGTTCTTTGTTGAACTTAACGATACATTTTTTAGACCCTAAGTGTCCAACTGGCCAGGAAAATGCTGACCTTAGCCAAACCTCTGAGGAGAAAAGTGATTTTGCTGAAAAATCCAGCTTTTTCAGTTGATAACCATAGGTTTACTTGCGTTTTGTCTCAGGTGACTGGTGGGGAGGTGGGAGGAGCCAGAAGTTAACATTATTGTCTTTTACCCTTGAATATTCAGTCTGCTCTTACCTCCTGGGGCTGTTAAGAGGTTTATGGACAACCATGTGGTATATTATTATCTCAATAGTTTTTATTTCACTACTTGAAACTTTATTCACTGAGATTTCTTGTTTACATATTCACAACATTTCTGTGGACAAAAATTATAAATGTGTAATGTTAACTTTTCAGACCCAAGTCCCCTTCTAGTGACCATGTCGTTTGACTTCCCAGGTTTGTCTTCCATTCTTTGCTGTTTCTTTTTAGGTCAAGTTCTCAGTTTCACAGTCTGCTGAGGTTGTGTGTAGTATCATAAGCATCCTAAACTGCCTGTTGGTAGTTACTCTGCTGGTTTATGTTTGCATCTGACGAACCTTATCTCTTTTAGACTTCCCCAGTAAGAAGCGGAAGAGGAGCCGCTGGAACCAAGACACAATGGAACAGAAAACGGTGATTCCAGGAATGCCTACAGTCATCCCCCCTGGACTTACTCGGGAACAAGAAAGAGCTTATATAGGTAAATACACGTTCTGCACTCAAATGCATTTTCAAATTGTTACTGAACGTTTTATTTGTTGAAAGTTTGGGACTTTACAGTTTTCTCTTTGAGAGGAGCTATGATCAGGTGACTTTGACATAATCCATCAGGTTTTGCTCTGTGAGTCCTGCATTTGTAGCTCCTTGTTTTGGTCTGTTGGTAACAGCAGTGTTCTCCATGAGTGCCAGAAGGGTAGAGGGGCCCGCTTGGGAATGAGAATAGTTCCCAGCCCAGCACCCCGCCCCAACCCTTTTCAGCTGCTGTTCATTACCAATTGATGAGGTGAGTGTTACATGCCTCTCTGGACTTGGCCCGAGTGGAGAACACTGCAGGTATTGTAAACCAAGTACCTTTTTCACAGCCTGGCCTTTCACCATAATTTCATATTCCTCCTTTCCCTAAAATGTGGTCTTTCATTTTTTTATAGGTACTTTCTGAAAGGGGAAAAAACTCAGTTTAATCAAAAAGTGGTTCTGAAAATGTGTTTACCCCCTTTTACCATTTTGTTGAATTTAACCTTTCCTTCAGCATCTTTTCTGGTTTGGTCTTTGGAGAGCTGTCTTAAAATGAGGGCTCTTGTGTTTACTCCTAAGGAACTGCAGGGAAAGGGGTACTGCTTGGATCTGGAATAATGAGGTGGTTAGGATAAAAGATCTTAACTGTTGGGAAATTTTGAGAATTACGAATGTCCACAGTAGAAATGAAACTAACTTCAAAATTACCTTTTTAAAAAAAAAAATAAAAGGTTTTTAATGCAAGTTTTACATTTATTTGTGTACTTGTACAGTTGTCTCAAGAAAGTTTCCTTGATACACATTTCCTACTAACCAAATAAACATTGGAGTAAATTAGGGCAGAAGCCTCCTAGACCCATGAGGTTGTGTCCTTCACGATTAAAGAGCCTCTAGGCCATTGTTGTTCTTGAGGGTCTTCATCTCTTTTCTAGACTGCTGAGAATTTTGAGGTGTTGAAATTGTCTTATCTCCTTTTTACAATACTAATAATTCTTCTTTCCTTACTGTTGAGTCTACTTCCACCCATCCTTTTATGTCTTGTATTTGACTAGTCTGGGTCTTGATAACCTTATGAAAATGTCCCTAGTGGAGTGATAGCCCAAGAACACAGCAGATGTAGAAAATGGGAAAAACAGATTCGTTCTTGACATTTCCAGCTCTCTTCCTTTGGAGGAAGTTACTGCTCTGGGTCCTGAGAGCATTTAAAGGTGTAATCAAAGCCTGGGCTAGTGTAGGTCTCTTCTCCAAGGAAGATGGCAACCTTTAGATTCAGGTGCCAGTGGTCTCAGATCAGAGCCCACATCCCTGCTGTCCAGTTATGAGTACTGCCTACCTCCATGAAGGTGACTTTGACCTTGAGCAGTTGAGCCTAACACCTGACTGCCAAGTCAGAACTTTTCTAGCATAAAACAAGCTGGGGGCCCAAATGTGTCTTCATGCTCTTTTATCTCTCTTACACAGGATGTCCCCAATATCCTCTTTTGATATTAATGTACATTTTCATTTCTTCTGAGTTGGAATGGATGTGTGGGGTATAGCCCTGTGGGGTGTATTTAAAATTAGAAGGGTGTCTGGGGTTAGACACATGTTAATTCTTGGAGTCAACTCAACTTGAACCCAACCCATTAAGACTTGCCCTTGTTAGAGATACCTGCTTAGGACACTCAGATACTACAAAGGTAAGAAACAGGTGGTAATTCAGCATGCGAAGGATCTGGCTTCACATTTCCCATTATCTTGAGAAAATCAGCTGGGTAACACTTACCTGGAGTCACTGAACTTCTGTGAAACCCTCATCTCTTTCATATACAGCCTCATTTGGTCATTTGTCAAGGTCTAAGGGCCCCACATAACTCCTTGACCCACACTTTTCATTCTCTGCACCCCTGCTTTCATTCCCCATGTAAGGAGTGAGTCTAAACTTCTTGCCTTATTACTGGTGTGTTAAGGTATACTGATTGTCATAAAATTTGAATGAAAACAACAGGTATTGGGAGATCCTTACTAGTACGGATCTGGTTTTACAGAACATGCACAAACTTACATATGAGACTGTTGAAATGGTTATTAAATGTTTTGTTTAAGGAATTTTAATCTTGGTATCAGTGAAAATGATCCTTGGTTAACTGGTGTTTTTCCTTGTCCCATGTTAATTGAATCTCATTTTGGGTTATGTTTAAGTTTTGATGAAGGAAAAATAAAATCTAGAGTCTTGCACTCAAGAATGTAATTTGGTGGGAACAGGGTATTCGTGCAACATACATGGTTCAGTTCTGGGTGCCAGTTGCATAGCAGGCCTTGGTGAGAGGAAGAGGCAAAACGCCTCGTAATAATTGTTTTCATGTTAGCCTTAGTGAACAGTCTATACTGCTAACCCCTCTTCCAACAAACTGTTTGCTTCCTTAAGTGATAACCATTTTGAAGTGAAAGATATTTAGAGATGTAAGTGGACTCCTGCCAATAGATGGTTGGGGGTTTTTGTGCCTCAATGTGTTCACTGATCAGTCATCCCTTTCAAAGTCTCCGAGTTCTTCATGCTTGTTGTTGAGATTTGAGATGTTTTTTGGTAACATTGTCTTTTTTCCATCCTTTTTTTTCTTTCCTAACCTGGTTTCTTCCAGTGCAACTGCAGATAGAAGACCTGACTCGTAAACTGCGCACAGGAGACCTGGGCATCCCCCCTAACCCTGAGGACAGGTTGGGAAACAGTTTTAACCAGCTGACAGTAACGCTTTTACCTTTTTCTCAATACGTTTTACTGGTGGCAACATGTTGTGTCAGTTCAATAAAATCCTAGTAAGAAGACTGGTACTGTGACCATTCTGGGAACTAGAGTGTAAATTAGCAGTATATATGGTCAGTCATCAGTTAGCAAATTGGAATGAAATTTAATTACTAGCAGAATCAAGTTACAGGAAAATAGACAACTGGTTTTCAATTGACAAGTATGTAGATTTTAACTTGATTTACCCACTAGTAGGGACAGTGAGGCGGCCCATTAACCAGCAATTTCAGTCCCTCCTTTGGCTGAAAGCCCAGGTGTAGCGTGTTCCTCACAGGTACTACACAATGTAGGAAATAAGAATATTTTTGAGCATTACTGAATTTGAGCAGGCCAGAAACTCAGTCTGGTCAGCTTATGCTGCAGTCTCCTGCTCATAGTTTTGAAACAGACAAAATTCTAACCAACTTCCTTCATCCCTGCCAGTTAATTTTCAGCCTTGGCCATTGCCTGAGGTGTTGGGAGGGGCCAGAATATTTTCACCTGTTTTGGGAAGGCAAGCAACCAATCAGTTACTTTTTTTTTTTTTAAGGGAGTGTGGTCCTCAAACAGCTGTGGTCATGTCGTTTCAGTTTGTAATTTCTCACCTCTAAAAAGTAAAAAGTCTACAAAGTTTGAGGGAAATGAACTTTTTTAACAAGACTTTTATTGGCAGGCCAATATTTGAACAGCTAAAATCTGGTCCATTTAATAGAAAGGCAGTGTGCCGCCTCAGTGAAGTTTCTCTTAGTGCATGCAGCATAGTTGAAAACACTTTGCTTTAAAAAGTAGTGTTTTTGGCTTGCTACCCATTTTAATAAATTGTTAAATCAGGAAGATGATGTAATGGTTTTTGAAGCCACTCACTTAAATAAGCACCTTTCAGGTGTCCTGTGTTGGGAAGCGAAGTAACATATATTGATGCTTTTCATTTGAGTTAATTAAATTNGCATAGTTGAAAACACTTTGCTTTAAAAAGTAGTGTTTTTGGCTTGCTACCCATTTTAATAAATTGTTAAATCAGGAAGATGATGTAATGGTTTTTGAAGCCACTCACTTAAATAAGCACCTTTCAGGTGTCCTGTGTTGGGAAGCGAAGTAACATATATTGATGCTTTTCATTTGAGTTAATTAAATTTTTATTTTTTCACCTGTAAATTTTGGTTGGAGGGTGGTTATGTTTTATATTTTGACTTTTTTTTTTTTTTAGATTTGCTTTATAGATTATAGACCACAACTGTTTAGTGCCTTTTTGGCCTTTTTTCCTTTAATAATATGTCCACAGGTTACCAGGCAGTTCCTCAAAAAGTTGAATTTTTAACAAACCTTTGTTTCCTGAAATATTTGGATTAGAAACTAGATGACCTCTGATACTATTCTTACTCAAAGTGAAGAAGTTGGGCCAGTCTGACCTCTAGAATATTGGTTTTTGCCTTTCACTTCCACATTTTGGAAAGAGGTTATACTGTTGTGGGGCCTTTAAATGACCAATTTGGTACTGGTAAAGCTTCTTTTGGTGATTAGCCAGAAGTGCTTAATTCTAGACAGCTATGAATGAGGTGGGAATTAGAAATGTCAAGCATGTTAGGAATAAAATCAGAGGAGAGTTTTTTTTTCCTCACTTGAATTCAGTTTGAAAGAGGCCCTAATTAATGCCTGATGGTTTTGCTTTGAAAGAGCCCAGGTTGGAGGGAAATGCATGAGTTTCTCACTTAAGGTTATTTCTTAAGAAGGTGTATTCTCAGTATGAAGCCACTTAATGCCATTTTGATGTTACTTAAGTTGCACAGTTAAAAATGTTTTAAAATCTTCTGTAGATTTAAATGTATAAGATGGTAGTCTAATGAGCTGGGGTATGTTTGTCTTTGTTCACTGTTACTGGATTGTGCTAACAGTTTATACAGATGCTAGAAACGGAGGTGTCATTTAGCCGTCATTAGCCATGAACAAACCTGACCTTTTATTCCATCGTGTGTGTAACGTGGTATGACATGGTTCCCTTTAGGCTGAAGACAGTGGGAGCAGCCGAGTTCAGTCCTTGCTCTCCAACTAGGCAAGGTTCTCTCAACTAAACAAAGGGTATAGGAATCTTGACTACTTTCAGGATGTTTTTAAAATAACCTGATCCACATGGTCTCTTCCCTTCTTGCAGCTGCTACTAAATTTTCATTCAGAATATCAAGCTATGGTCCTTTTTGTAATCTTAACTCAGAATTCTAGGAGTGTAACTTCTCTTTTTTTTTATTACCGCAAAATCCAGCTGTGGTAAACTGATCATTTTATCATTGCTATTTTTTACTTGTAGCAACAGCATTTTACTCCTTTAAAAAAAAAGAGAGAAAATCTGCTTTCTGGACTTGTAAACTCTGGTGGAGAATCATAGGTTTTCCCCTTGCTGTTTGCAGGTTCAGACCCTAGACAAATACTTGACCAAATCTGCATTTGCAGCCTCTCAAAGAAGCTGCTTTAGCAATTTAACGGTTTTCTCTACCCAGACTCCCTAACCTCGAACAGCCAGAAAACAGGTTGACTCCTGGGCCTTGGACACAGCCAGCCAGGCCATTGAAGGAAAAGCAGAGACGAAGCCTTGAACCATCTCTCTCCATTGTGGGGGCCAAGTAGCTGCAGTAGCCTTGAGTCCCAGTTGTATTGGGTTAAAGAGCTCATACTTAACTATGTGGTAGGGGTACAGCCTCTCTTTCTGTTATGGCATGAGCTCTGTAAGAGTCATTTAACATTTTACCTAAACTTGGGGTTTCCGTGGTTCATAAAGTTGTAATATGTTGTTTTTTTCCCCAACCAAAAGAAAATTCATATTTGGCAAGAAGACTCCAGAGGATGATGCAGTCCTTGCCATTTACAGTCTAGAGATTTTCCCTTAGAAGGACAGACTTTTTTTCGTCTCATCACTTGTAGAACAAAACCACTTTTTTCCTTTCTCACACACACCCCAGTTCCCCTGATGCTAAGCAAGCTTCCACCTCCCTATTCCACACGATTTTGAATAGCACACGTTATGGTCGGTTCCTCCGAAGAGTGTTGTGTTAGGGTCTTGAGAGGCAGAGGGGCTGGGGAAGACTTATTTTAGCCCGTATGGGAATGAGAATAAAGTGAAGGCAGAGGGGTAACGGTGGTCTGTTTCCCACAGGTCCCCTTCCCCTGAGCCCATCTACAATAGTGAGGGGAAGAGGCTTAACACTCGCGAGTTCCGCACCCGCAAGAAACTTGAGGAGGAACGGCATAATCTCATCACGGAAATGGTTGCCCTCAACCCTGATTTCAAGCCTCCTGCAGATTACAAGTAAGCCAGGGGACTGGGTGGTCCAGGATAAAGACCCCAGTGGATTAGGTGTGGTGTGCCTAGAGTATTGTGGATACTAACTTCTCACTCCTTACCTCTGTCACCCATAACGTGGTACAGAAGGTTAGTTCTAGAAGAGGCATTGATTATCTGTGTCACCTCAGAAGTGTGCAGAGTCTATGAGTCTTTTCTTTCTTAGACCTCCAGCAACACGTGTGAGCGATAAAGTCATGATCCCACAAGATGAGTATCCAGAAATCAATTTTGTGGGGCTGCTGATCGGGCCAAGGTGAGTACCTGCTGTGCTATGGAATACAGAATTCCCAAGGACCTGGGAGAAGCTCCCTGGGTGGCTTGGTGTTAAAGAATCTGCCTGCTAATGCAACAGACATGGTTCGTCCCTGGGTTGGGAAGATCGCCTGAAGGAGGAAATGGCAATGCACTCCAGTGTTCCTGCTTGGGAAATCCCATAGACAGAGGAGCCTGGTGGGCTACAGTCCTTGGGGGTCACAAAAGAGTCAGACGTGACTTAGTAACTGAGCACGCGTGTAAACACCTGGGAGACGTGTCTGTTTTGTGCCTTTCTTGGTACCATCTTCCTGCTTTTGGTAGGATGTTCACTTTGGCTGAGTGAGTGCCTTTTGGTGAGAAAATTTTCAGTTTCACTGCAGAGAAGTCAGATCTTGAGGATTGCTGTCTGTGACCTTAACTTAAAGATGGTGGAGCTATTGGTGGGAAAATACCATTCTATATACTCATGGTTTCCTATCACTGCCCAGTGAGCCACTCTCAGTTTCTGTGTTGGGTAGTAAAGCCATCTTTTTCTGTCTCTGGTAGAGGGAACACCTTGAAGAACATAGAGAAGGAGTGTAATGCCAAGATCATGATCCGGGGGAAAGGTTCTGTGAAAGAAGGAAAAGTTGGGCGCAAAGATGGCCAGATGCTGCCAGGAGAAGATGAGCCGCTTCACGCCCTGGTCACTGCCAATACCATGGAGAATGTGAAGAAAGCAGTAGAACAGGTGAGGGAGTCAGGAAAGAAGCCTCCAACCAAAAATCTAGGTGGCAGCCCCAGGACTTACATAACTGTGCCCGTTGCGTCTCTACCAGATAAGAAACATTCTGAAGCAGGGTATCGAGACCCCTGAGGACCAGAACGACCTACGGAAGATGCAACTTCGAGAGTTGGCTCGCTTGAATGGGACCCTTCGGGAAGATGATAACAGGTATGTATGATTGGTTTGGAGGGACATGCACAAAAACCAGAACCTACGGAAGAAGGGTGATTGGCCACAGCCCTTGAGGTGACCTTTTTCTCTCAACAGGATCTTAAGACCCTGGCAGAGCTCTGAGACCCGCAGCATTACCAATACCACAGTGTGTACCAAGTGTGGCGGGGCTGGCCACATTGCTTCCGATTGCAAGTTTCAAAGGTGAGGGTTTCCTGGTAGCCTCTGGTGTATGGGGCAGCTCATGTTAACCTGCAGACCCAAGAGCTTCCCTTCAGTGAGTTTGGTCTATTAACAGTGTGATGCAAAGCCCAGGAAAACAGTTGATGGCGAACGTCCCTACTTTATTATCTTGAGCCCAGGGAACCTGAAAACTTCCCTTCTGGGTATAGGTGTTTTCACTGTGGCTCATTGCTAACTGCTGTTTGTTGCTTATGGTTGGTATTGCAAGAGAGCTTATAGTTTTGACCAGTTGCAATTCAGCTTTTGATAGCGATGTTTTTCTACTTTGATAAATATAAAAAGCCTTGTTAAGGAAGTGTTGGCAGCTGCTCTGGTCTTGCATAGATTTTCCTTTCCTCATACCTGCAATGTGGAAATTGATGAAACTAGCTGTTTTGGGAAAACCTGGACTTTTCCTGGCTTCCTTTCTCCTCTGTTCTTGCCCAAGGGTCTCTGCTGTGGCAGAGGTCCATGTGCTTTTCCCAGATACAGAGCTGAAGAGCTGATGGGACTGTTTCAAGGAAGGGGTGTTAGAAAGTGTGACTGAATTCCTCTGAACTTCCTTTGTGTAAATTCTTCAAAGTAAAGGTTTCCATCCTGATGAGTCTTCCCCACCCCTTTTCTCTTTGTGTCCCTACCTCACCTTTAGGCCTGGTGACCCCCAGTCAGCTCAGGATAAAGCGCGGATGGATAAAGAATACTTGTCCCTCATGGCTGAACTGGGGGAGGCACCTGTGCCCGCATCTGTGGGTTCCACCTCTGGGCCTGCCACCACACCACTGGCCAGTGCGCCTCGGCCTGCTGCTCCCGCCAACAACCCACCTCCGCCGGTGAGTTTCAGGGGGTGGTTTTCACAACCTGGCCCCCTCTTCTCTTCCCGAGAGATGGGAGTATATGGCCAGGTGCTTGGGGTAGGACAGGTGGACATGGCCGGCAACATTGTTCTTTTGGGCCATCAGGAATGTTTGGGGACCTCTCAGTTTGGGGAGGTCTTGGCCTTGTGTTCTGGTCCTGTGGCACAGCCAAAAGAACAGTGTTGCCGCCAAAGGGAGCAGGCAGGGACACTGGCGGGAATGCTCTCACGTAGTCTCTCATGTCCACTACCCAGAGCCGCCCACCCTGGATGAATTCCGGCCCGTCAGAGAGTCGGCCCTACCATGGCATGCATGGAGGTGGCCCTGGTGGGCCCGGAGGTGGCCCCCACAGCTTCCCACACCCGCTGCCCAGCCTCACAGGTGGGCATGGTGGACATCCCATGCAGCACAACCCTAATGGACCCCCGCCTCCCTGGATGCAGCCGCCGCCGCCACCGATGAACCAGGGCCCCCACCCACCTGGGCACCATGGCCCTCCTCCAATGGGTAAGTAAGTGTCAGACCAGAAACCTTGGGGCTTTGGGGTAAGCAGGGCTTTACATGACTGGGAGCAGGTCTCAGAGAGGTTGAGTGTCGGTGCTGAGTCTTGCTGAGGCTTGGTCTCCAGGTCAGGAGGAAGTCTCCCTTACGGATCAGGATGGGATTTCTCTGTGGGGTATACACAAGCCTGCCTTGTAGAGGTAGCATTCAGAACTGCTCTTGTAAGTGGCCATCACTGCCACTGACTGAGCTATTGGTTGGGGGTGTATCTTCCCCGGTCAGTTCCAATGTCCTGCTAAGTCCCTGCTCTTTCCTTCCATCAAGATCAGTACCTGGGAAGTACGCCTGTGGGCTCTGGGGTCTATCGCCTGCATCAAGGAAAAGGTAACAGCCTGGTTGGTGCTTCCTGAGGGGTGCTGCCTGCCTAGGCTGGGGAGGCAGTGGGAACCCTGTGGCGAACCCATCTTGTCTCCTGAGGCCTCACTCTCTCTGCTTCTCCGCCTCTCTGCAGGTATGATGCCGCCGCCACCTATGGGCATGATGCCGCCGCCGCCGCCGCCTCCCAGTGGGCAGCCTCCGCCCCCTCCCTCTGGTCCTCTTCCCCCATGGCAACAGCAACAGCAGCAGCCTCCGCCCCCCCCTCCGCCCAGCAGCAGTATGGCTTCCAGTACCCCCTTGCCATGGCAGCAAAGTGAGTGAAGTATTTGGGCCGGTGGGGGTGGGTGGGATTGGTAGGGTGGGGCTGAGAGGAATGAGAGACCCTCACAGCTCAGACAGGCAGGCAGACACCTTGGGATGAGACTCTGTTCTCTGCTGTGGGGTAAAAAGAAAGGGCCTTGTGGCCCCTGGGGGTCTGGGGGAGGAGAGCTGATGTCTGGCAAGGCTGTGTCTGGAGAGAGGTTTGTGGGGGCTGGAGGGGAGCCCGCCAACGTAGGCTGGGAGCCGCTGGCTGGCCCACGCCTGTGCCTTAGGCCCAGGGTTGCGGGGGGTGCATGCATGCTCTGGAGAGGGATGTGACTGGGGCCTGAGAGACTGCAGGGATGGGACCAGGGAGTAACTGTGGCCTTGAGGTTGAATGTGCCGTTCGGTGGTGGCGGCGGATGGGCGGAGGGATGTCAGAGCCGGTTCTTGTGTCTGGTACCTTTCCCTCGGCCCTTCCAGGGGCATTGGTGACAAAAGGGCTTACTCCGCTAAGCCTAGAGACCTTGAGGCTGACCCCAGGGTAGTCCTGCCCACCCCTCCACCCCCATCGCCAGGACCACCCCNGGGGCACCAGGGTACTGGGCAGAAGTGTTCCTTTATGTTGGGTCTCTGATATCCGCCTTCTTGCACATCCCTAGCCTGCTTTCTGGACTCAATGGCAACACTGGGCCTGGCTGCCTATGGCTATGGGATCCGCTATGAGTTTGGGATTTTTAACCAGAAGATCTCTGGGGGTTGGCAGGTGAGTGACCCTGGGCTCTGACCTTGTGGTTATGATGAAGATGGCTATTTGTTTGTTCATCTGCACATAGATCCAGAAGCAGCCCCAGCAGCCTGGGTGGAGAGCATCTTTGCCCCTTCCCCTGGCCCCAAGCCAGCTGTCAGCTCCTGGGACAGGAGGTCCACGGCTGTAGAATGTTTCAGACTCTTATATACACACCGAGCCCCCTTGATCTTCCACCAGACTGGGGGCACACCTACCACAGATCCAGCCATTCATGCCCTCCCTGTACAGGGCACACCAGGGCTGTGGACTCCTGCTATACCCACCACCTGCTGTGGTGTGAGCCTGGCTCTGACTCTGCCTTCCTTTCTCTCGTGACCCGCCTGTGGTTCAGATGGAGGAGGCTGATGACTGGCTTCGCTACGGCAACCCCTGGGAGAAGGCCCGCCCTGAGTTCACGCTGCCGGTGCACTTCTATGGCCGAGTGGAACACACCAGCCAGGGGGCCAAGTGGGTAGACACACAGGTGAGGGGGAAGCCAGGGAGCAGGGGGAAGATCTAGTGAGGCGGAGGGGAGAAGTGGAGGTTCTGGAGGAAACAGGGAGAAGCAAAGAAAGAGCCTGGAAGCTACTGGACCGAGTGCGATTTTATATTGGAGGCCACTGAGCTCAGAGGAGTTAAATGACTTACTTGAGGTCACACAGCTGGAACCCAGAGAGGCTGGAGACAGGGTCACAGGGGAGCCAGACCACATGAAGAGCTGGGAGCCAACAGCCCAAAAAGGGGGATAGGAGAGAAAACTAAAGCCTAGAAAGGGCAACTGACATGTTCAAGGTCATAGAGCAGGTTGAGGGGAGCCTACCGCTAAACCAGGTGTCGAAACCCCAGCTCCACCACCAGTCCTTCTGCTGTGGCTGCAGCTCACCGGCCTCCGGATGGCTGCACAGCAACCTCGAGGCTTTCAGAACTCAGAGTCTGTTCCGCTGTCACCTGCGCTAAGGTCTGGCAGGGCTCTGGCTTGCCTTCCTCGCCGTATGCTCTTGGGCCAGTCCCTTCCCTGTCTGAGCTGCAGCATTTGCTCTGCTCCAGTCAGGGGCTACTTAATGCTGGGGAGGGAGGTGTGGGTGCACCCCTTTCTCCGTGGTAGCTGTCAGTTATTTGCAGCAATTATTGACGTTTGTGGGCTTTGGTGGCTTAGCAGTAAAGACTGCTTGCCATGCAGAACAGGTTTGATCCCTGCATTGAGAAGATCCCCTGGAGGAGGGCATGGCAACCCACTCCAGTATTCTTGCCTGGAGAAGCCCATGGACAGAGGAGCCTGGCGGGCTACAGTCCATAAGGCTGCAAAAAGTTGGACACAAATGAGCAACTTAGCATTCAGCGTGCATGCACACTGATGTTTGCTAATTGTGGGAGGTGGCGCCGGCATTAGTCACTGCTAATTAGCCCTGTGGTTAACCTTTGGATGGACTTGACCTCTATGACCCCCTCAGCCAGGCCCCATGATCCCCCAGTCCTTCCAGGAGTCCAGAGTGTCCTCTAGATTGTGCTCAGGCTAGGTGGCCAGCACATCCCCACCATGGCAGAGTGGCCATCAACAGAGGCCCATCTTGGTCTCTGAGCTCATCCCTGCCTCCTGGAATCCTCACAACAGCCCAGCAAGGAGGGCCGGCGGGGGTGTGAGGAGGCACTGGGATGTCCTCTCTTTATGGCCGAGGCCCAGAGAGGTTGGTGGGGTTGCTTGTGGTCCACAGTTGGGACTGGAACCCGGGGTTGGGGGTTGGCTGGTNACCGAGAGTCCTGGTCCCCCTTTTTTCAGATGCCCAGTGTCCTCCACTAGCTTCACCTTCTCTGTTCGGGGCACCCTGATGCTCTGCGGAGGTGGCCTTCAGCCACAGCATATGTCCTCCCCACCAAAGGGCAGGGCCACCGTAGCAGCTTGACCAGAGAGCATCCCGCCCGTGGTGTGCAGCCTGTTGTGTGAAAGCCAAGAACTGAAGCCAAGCTGCTCTGCTGGAGGCTCGGCCTCCTGACACCTGTCCTCATCGACAGCCTCCTTGGCCTCTCCAAGGAGCCCTGATTGAGGGCCCACAGTCAGGCCCCATCCTTCATCCATAATTTGAATTCAGGGCAGCCTCAGCCAAAGATATAGCCCAGCCGCTCCAGTCAAATCTCAGGCCTCTCAAGCCAGCACTCTGTCTGCTGCATCCTGACTCTGAGCCTGCACAAGGCAGGCCTGGGGACAGAAGACAGCAGACCCCAGTGCCAGTGCACAAGGCCTGGAGGAAGTGGGTCAGTGCAGGGCTGCGAAAGAGTCAGGCCGGCCCTGGCTCTGCCCTGCCCCTCCTCTCCTCTGCTCACCCCAAAATAGCTCCCTGAGGAGCCGGGCCAACACCCTCCCATCAAGGGAAGGGGTGGGGCAAGCTGCCCGGAGCCGGGCTTTAAAGCACCAGCCGGCTGGGGATCTCCACTCCCTGGCTGGAGGCACCACTCAGGCCGCCCGTCTGCACAGTCAGTCCGGCCCACCCTCCCACAGCCATGTCCCGGCCCCTGACAGACCAGGAGAAGAGAAAGCAGATCAGCGTGCGTGGCCTGGCCGGTGTGGAGAATGTGACCGAACTGAAGAAGAATTTCAACCGGCACCTACATTTCACCCTTGTGAAAGACCGCAATGTGGCCACCCCACGGGACTACTACTTCGCGCTGGCCTACACGGTGCGCGACCACCTCGTGGGCCGCTGGATCCGCACGCAGCAGCACTACTATGAGAAGGACCCCAAGGTGCTGCCTGGGGCACCCCGGGTGGGCAGCGGGCTGGGGGGCCCTGCCTGGGGGCTGGGAGATCTGGACCGAATGACAGGCCCTTTCTGGGGTCAGGACTTTCTGCAGCAAAAGAAAGGGTGCCTCCAGGTTCCTGAGGTTGGACGATCCAGGGGTGCCAGGTGCAATGGGTGCTGGGTCCACCCAGGAGGAGAAACCTGGAGTAGGGGGCAAGGCAGGGGCCTTCTGGTCAGGTAGGCTGGTTGCAAAGGCTCAGCGCTCAGTCAGAATGGAGAGGCTGCTGAGGGTGGGCAGGAAGACCCCATGGCCTGGGTTGGATCCTAAGTGGAAGGACATTCTACTGAATGCGCCTGTGGTGTGCCGGTGTGCCGGGTGGGGCGCAGCTGGGGTGGCGAGATCAAGTGTCTGTTGGGGTCACTGGTAAATGTCAGCAACCTGACACGGCTGGGCAGGGGTGGGGGAGGGGCGGGGAGCGGACCCAGGAAACCAGGAGACCAGGCACCACACCGTCAGCATCCTGGATACTGGAGTCTCTCCGCCCCCCTTCTTGGGACTGAGGCTTGAGGGCCAAGGGGAGCTGGGCACTGCAAGGAAAGGAGATGGCCGACTCTAGCCCTGAGTCATTGTGTGACCTTGAGCCAATGACTTCTCTCTCTGGGCCTGGCCTCCCCTTTTTGGGAGCTCTTGGTGGTGCTTCCCTGTGTCCTGACTTCCTGATGGGCTCAGGACTGCATGCAAAGGAAGGGGTTCCCAGCTCTCCTAAGCACCTCAGCCCCCTGAGGTGGGTATGGCCCCATTTTTCAGATGAAGAAACTGAGGCTCAGAGAAGAAAAGTGATTTGTCCAAAGTCAGAAGAAATGCTAGGACCATTATCTTACCTGCTGGGTCCCAAAGCCTGAGAAGGCAGGAAAACTGGAGGCAGGGCTGGAACTCGCTGGGGCCTAGAAGTGGGGCAGGAGGTATGAGAGGTGCAGGCCCAGTCGGGCCAGGCTGAATGTCAGGGGGCGGCCTTGACCCTCCCTTCCCTCCTCGTCTGTTTCTCCGGATAGAGGATCTACTACCTGTCTCTGGAATTCTACATCGGCCGGACTCTGCAGAACACCATGGTGAACCTGGCGTTGGAGAACGCCTGTGACGAGGCCACCTATCAGGTGTGTAGGTGTGGGCGTGCCTTCAGGACTGGGGGACTGACCTGCTGGCCCTTGGCCCTGACTTCTGCTATACCCTCCCACCTCTAGCTGGGCCTGGACATGGAGGAGCTGGAGGAAATCGAGGAGGACGCAGGGCTGGGCAACGGGGGCCTGGGCCGGCTGGCGGGTAAGTGAGTGGGGCGCCAGGGTACTGGGCAGAAGTGTTCCTTTATGTTGGGTCTCTGATATCCGCCTTCTTGCACATCCCTAGCCTGCTTTCTGGACTCAATGGCAACACTGGGCCTGGCTGCCTATGGCTATGGGATCCGCTATGAGTTTGGGATTTTTAACCAGAAGATCTCTGGGGGTTGGCAGGTGAGTGACCCTGGGCTCTGACCTTGTGGTTATGATGAAGATGGCTATTTGTTTGTTCATCTGCACATAGATCCAGAAGCAGCCCCAGCAGCCTGGGTGGAGAGCATCTTTGCCCCTTCCCCTGGCCCCAAGCCAGCTGTCAGCTCCTGGGACAGGAGGTCCACGGCTGTAGAATGTTTCAGACTCTTATATACACACCGAGCCCCCTTGATCTTCCACCAGACTGGGGGCACACCTACCACAGATCCAGCCATTCATGCCCTCCCTGTACAGGGCACACCAGGGCTGTGGACTCCTGCTATACCCACCACCTGCTGTGGTGTGAGCCTGGCTCTGACTCTGCCTTCCTTTCTCTCGTGACCCGCCTGTGGTTCAGATGGAGGAGGCTGATGACTGGCTTCGCTACGGCAACCCCTGGGAGAAGGCCCGCCCTGAGTTCACGCTGCCGGTGCACTTCTATGGCCGAGTGGAACACACCAGCCAGGGGGCCAAGTGGGTAGACACACAGGTGAGGGGGAAGCCAGGGAGCAGGGGGAAGATCTAGTGAGGCGGAGGGGAGAAGTGGAGGTTCTGGAGGAAACAGGGAGAAGCAAAGAAAGAGCCTGGAAGCTACTGGACCGAGTGCGATTTTATATTGGAGGCCACTGAGCTCAGAGGAGTTAAATGACTTACTTGAGGTCACACAGCTGGAACCCAGAGAGGCTGGAGACAGGGTCACAGGGGAGCCAGACCACATGAAGAGCTGGGAGCCAACAGCCCAAAAAGGGGGATAGGAGAGAAAACTAAAGCCTAGAAAGGGCAACTGACATGTTCAAGGTCATAGAGCAGGTTGAGGGGAGCCTACCGCTAAACCAGGTGTCGAAACCCCAGCTCCACCACCAGTCCTTCTGCTGTGGCTGCAGCTCACCGGCCTCCGGATGGCTGCACAGCAACCTCGAGGCTTTCAGAACTCAGAGTCTGTTCCGCTGTCACCTGCGCTAAGGTCTGGCAGGGCTCTGGCTTGCCTTCCTCGCCGTATGCTCTTGGGCCAGTCCCTTCCCTGTCTGAGCTGCAGCATTTGCTCTGCTCCAGTCAGGGGCTACTTAATGCTGGGGAGGGAGGTGTGGGTGCACCCCTTTCTCCGTGGTAGCTGTCAGTTATTTGCAGCAATTATTGACGTTTGTGGGCTTTGGTGGCTTAGCAGTAAAGACTGCTTGCCATGCAGAACAGGTTTGATCCCTGCATTGAGAAGATCCCCTGGAGGAGGGCATGGCAACCCACTCCAGTATTCTTGCCTGGAGAAGCCCATGGACAGAGGAGCCTGGCGGGCTACAGTCCATAAGGCTGCAAAAAGTTGGACACAAATGAGCAACTTAGCATTCAGCGTGCATGCACACTGATGTTTGCTAATTGTGGGAGGTGGCGCCGGCATTAGTCACTGCTAATTAGCCCTGTGGTTAACCTTTGGATGGACTTGACCTCTATGACCCCCTCAGCCAGGCCCCATGATCCCCCAGTCCTTCCAGGAGTCCAGAGTGTCCTCTAGATTGTGCTCAGGCTAGGTGGCCAGCACATCCCCACCATGGCAGAGTGGCCACCAACAGAGGCCCATCTTGGTCTCTGAGCTCATCCCTGCCTCCTGGAATCCTCACAACAGCCCAGCAAGGAGGGCCGGCGGGGGTGTGAGGAGGCACTGGGATGTCCTCTCTTTATGGCCGAGGCCCAGAGAGGTTGGTGGGGTTGCTTGTGGTCCACAGTTGGGACTGGAACCCGGGGTTGGGGGTTGGCTGGTGGAGCACAGGGACAAAGCACGGAGTTCCGGCTCTCAGGGCCTCTTAGACACAGCAGATGCCCACCTCTTAACAACAGGCGGGGTGTCCCACAGGTGGTGTTGGCCATGCCTTACGATACACCCGTGCCGGGCTACCGCAACAACGTCGTCAATACCATGCGCCTGTGGTCTGCCAAAGCCCCTAATGACTTCAACCTCAAGGACTGTGAGTTCAGCTGGAGTCAGCAGCCCCCTCCCACTGCAGAGCCCCTCGACCCAAGCCTGACCCCGTTCCCACTTTTGTTCCTTAGTCAATGTCGGTGGCTACATTCAGGCTGTGCTGGACCGCAACCTGGCTGAGAACATCTCACGGGTCCTATACCCCAACGACAACGTATGTTACCCTCTGGGCTGGGGACAGGAGGCCAGAGTGCATGGGAGAGGGCAGGAGGGGGAGTGATGCCTGCTGGTGCCCTAGTCACACCCAGGGCATTTTGCTGGCCCCTGAGTGTCCTGTGCTTCCCCCCAGTTCTTTAAGTGTGAGGATGCTTGGATCCGGGGGTGGGGGGTGGCTCTTTGGAGGAGCTCTTCCCTGGAGACACCCACAGCACTCCTGGTCCTTGTAGCCCTCCCTCCTGACCCACCTGCATTGCTGCTTCTTGGTGGGAGAAAGACTCTTGGGTCCCTGAGGTGGAGTAGTTCAGGGCTCAGGATCTCGGGATGGGTGGGAGCCTCTCCTGGCCACACCCACAGAAGTATTATGCCACGCCCACCACATTGACTCCACCCCATCTCTCATTGTCCCCAGTTCTTTGAGGGGAAGGAACTACGGCTGAAGCAGGAGTACTTCGTAGTGGCTGCCACGCTCCAGGACATCATCCGCCGCTTCAAGTCCTCCAAGTTTGGCTGCCTCGACCCCGTGCGCACCAACTTCGATGCCTTCCCGGATAAGGTACCAGGCCCCAGGGAGGGTCGGTCTCTACACCTCCAGTGAGTGGTACCTTCCCTCTCACCTCCAGCCTGAGCTTGCAACGCCCATTTAATAGATGAGGAAGTGGAGGCTGGGGTGGGTGTGAGGGTTATCTGCTTGCGGATCCTCAGTATAATCCGCTCTCCTCTTCCTCCTGATCCACAACTACCCTCTTGAGGGCCTCCACCTAGAACCACAAGAGGTCCTGGGCAGGGGGTGCTCTGAAGGGGCAAAGGACAGTGAACATAGCCTTGGGGCCAGATTGATTCCAGCCGTCCTCCAACCCCCCTCACCCCCCGCGCCAGGTGGCCATCCAGCTCAATGACACCCACCCCTCCTTGGCCATCCCTGAGCTGATGAGGATTCTGGTGGACCAGGAGCGACTGGAGTGGGACAAGGTGGGCTTCGGGGCCCCTCCGCCACTCCTGCCTCACCCTCTCCATCTCAGGGTTCCCTTCCCACTCTGGGGAGGGGATAGATGTGGGTGGAGCCCCCACTGAACAGACAGGGTGTGAGACCCAGAGGTGGGTGTCCTAGAACCTTGCCTGGCAGTGGCAGGGCTGGGGCTCTTGGCTGCACAGTGTGTATGGAGAGCCATCCGGCTTAAGCCCCTGGGGTCCTGCCTCCCCACCCCACCTGTCAGGCATGGGAAGTAACTGTGAAGACTTGTGCCTACACCAACCACACGGTGCTGCCTGAGGCCCTGGAGCGCTGGCCTGTGCACCTCATAGAGACCCTGCTGCCGCGGCACCTCCAGATCATCTATGAAATCAACCAGCGCTTCCTTAACGTGAGTGGAGAAGGCCTGGGGTGGAGGGTGGGCGCGTGGAGGGCCTGGGGAAGGCTATGGGCGAAGATCTGGGGTAGGGGCTGGGGACTGGTGTTCTGGGTCCTCATCCTAGCTCTGGTCTCTCCCGGCACAGCGGGTGGCAGCTGCGTTCCCAGGGGATGTAGACCGACTGCGGCGCATGTCGCTGGTGGAGGAGGGCGCGGTGAAGCGCATCAACATGGCACACCTGTGCATCGCTGGGTCTCATGCTGTCAATGGCGTGGCTCGCATCCACTCAGAGATCCTCAAGAAGACCATGTGAGACCCGCTCCCCAGATTCCGCCCCTCCCGCTGGGCCCCGCCCACTGCCTGGTACTGGCCACTCAGAGCCGCCCTCTGTGGGCTTCTTCACAGGTAGCACAGCTCTTACAAGGGTCACAGGCTTGCTCTCCAGTCCAGCCCTGTTCTGGGATGTCCCCTTTTACACACAGCACCCCCCCGCCCCGGCTTTCATCTCCAGGACCCTTTCATCAAGAAATCAGGGTAGGGGCCCCACGGAGAAGACCCTCATTCCACAGGGGTGACTGATGATCTTCCAACCCTATCCTGTAGCTTCAAGGACTTCTACGAGCTGGAGCCTCATAAGTTCCAGAATAAGACCAATGGGATCACCCCGCGGCGCTGGTTGGTTATGTGTAACCCTGGGCTGGCAGAGGTCATTGCTGAGGTGAGAAGTCATGCATGGCCAGTAGCAGTCAACACAGTCACTGTAAGGCGCAGCCGGGTGTGGTTGCGTATGTGCTTCACTGGAGGGTGCCCAGCTGAGGGCTGAAATCCATTCTGCACTGCGTTCCCAAGCCTTGCATGTGTCTGGAGGAGGGGAACCATCTTTTTATGTGAGCTAATGGAGGCCCTGGCTGTGAAGGCCAACTGAGGAAGTTCACAGCCTAATGGAGGGTTATCAGCAGGTCACATCTTAAGTAAGACCAGAAAGGAGCAGAGATTGCAGGCCCTCGAAGTCACTGCCTGTCAGAGGTAAAGGCCAGGACGAGGGTCTGTGAGGGTCAGATGGGCATCAGCCATCCGAGCTCAAGGTCAGGAAGGGAGGAAAGATGTGCATACTATGCCCTGCCCCCTAGCTGGAAGGCTGCAGAAGAAGGCACTGTCTGCAGTGGACTGTGCTTGGTTGACCTGGAAAAGGACCCCTTTGTGAAGGAGGACAGGGGAGGGCCATGGGCCTAACTGAGCGCCATCTCCCTACAGCGCATCGGAGAGGAATACATCGCAGACCTGGATCAGCTGCGCAAACTGCTGTCCTATGTGGATGATGAATCCTTTATCCGGGATGTGGCCAAAGTGAAGCAGGTGAGGAGCAGTGCTGCAACCTGGGACAGACATGTGTGCTGGGGCCGGAGTGGAGAGTTCTGGAAGGGCCGGACGTCCAGGTCAGGAATGGCCCATGGAGCTCATCTCTCCTGCAACCTCAGGCCATTGGTAGAAGTTGCCTGGAATCAGTCCATGGTGGGAAGGCATCATCTGACCTCACTGAAAGAATGCTGACGTTGCTTAGCAATGTCTGCCCTGATGCAGGAGTGGATGAAGGTGGCACGGAGGCCTTCTATCCTCACCTTTCTGGGAAGGAAATGAGACTGTAGGATTTCCTGAGGCTGAGGCCTATTGGTGAGCTCTTCCCCCTCTCCTGCCTTCAGGAAAACAAGTTAAAGTTCTCTGCGTACCTAGAGAAGGAATACAAAGTCCACATCAACCCCAACTCGCTCTTCGATATCCAGGTGAAGAGGATTCACGAATATAAACGCCAGCTCCTCAACTGCCTCCATGTCATCACGCTGTACAATCGTGAGTGGCAGGCTTCCCTCTGGCTCCTGTTCCTGCCTCTGTGTACCTCCCAGCATACTGCATACTTCTCCATCAACATCTCCTTTGGACTCAGGGCAACTCTTGGGACACGGAATTATCCCCATTTCACAGATGGGTAAACCAAGGCTCAGAGANCTGTACAATCGTGAGTGGCAGGCTTCCCTCTGGCTCCTGTTCCTGCCTCTGTGTACCTCCCAGCATACTGCATACTTCTCCATCAACATCTCCTTTGGACTCAGGGCAACTCTTGGGACACGGAATTATCCCCATTTCACAGATGGGTAAACCAAGGCTCAGAGAGGAGGGGAAATGACAGATATGAGATCACCAAGCCAGCCCAAGTCAGGCCTATTATTGCCCAGCTGGCTGGATGCCGTCAGGTGCTACAGCCCAGAAGGAAAACCTGGCCCACTCACTGGATACCACTGTTTCTCCATAGGTATCAAGAAGGAACCCAATAAGTTTTTTGTGCCTCGGACTGTGATGATTGGAGGGAAGGTGAGAGGCCGAGCCCAGATCATGGCTGTGGTCCTTTGATATCCAGGTTGAGGTCAGCTTGGTTGGGTTGCAGGATCGAGGTAGGAGGCCAGGCTGTGGAGCTGACCTCAAAGTGTGCCCCTACAGGCCGCCCCTGGGTACCATATGGCCAAGATGATCATCAGACTCATCACAGCCATTGGGGATGTCGTCAACCACGACCCAGTGGTGGGAGACCGTCTCCGCGTGATCTTCCTGGAGAACTACCGAGTCTCGCTGGCCGAGAAAGGTAGGGTGCCTTCAGTGGGGACCCTAGGGAAGCTCTGATGAATTCAGTCCCTGGAAGAGATATTAATCTCCTCTTCCTGGGGTACTGGTACTTTAAAGAAGAATCTGGAGAGGATAATACTCAAATAATGAGGATGTTCCCTTAGTGTGGAATGTCACGCAAGATGGGATGAAATTACAGGGGAGAGGGGCCTCAGTAGTGCCCTTCAAATCACACAGTGGAGCTGGAGTGTAGGAGGAGTCCAGGTTAGATCCCAGATGTTCAAGAATCAACAAGAGGTGGGGAGGGGTCAGTGAGAAGGAGACAGTTGGTGAAGACTGGAGGGCTGGAGGGAGGGGACTCTGAATCTGGCCAGGCCTGGGACCAGACGAACTTCAGAGCCTCCAGCTGACATGGGGGCTCTTCCTGGAACTGAGCATGTCCCCTGCTGCCACCCTGCAGTGATCCCGGCTGCTGACCTCTCCGAGCAGATCTCTACTGCAGGCACTGAAGCCTCAGGCACTGGCAACATGAAGTTCATGCTCAACGGGGCTCTGACCATTGGCACCATGGACGGGGCCAACGTGGAGATGGCAGAAGAGGCGGGAGAGGAGAACTTCTTCATCTTTGGCATGCGGGTGGAGGACGTGGAAAGGCTTGACCAAAAAGGGTACGGGCTGCAGAGTTAGTCCACGGGCAGGAGGCACCAAGGTGGGACTGCTGGAGGGTAGAGCTGGGAGCAAGAGGCACCACTGGAAAGGCTGGTCTGGGATGTGCAAGGTCTTTTTTAAAAATCTATTTGGCTACCTTGGGTCTTAGTTGAAACGTGGGATCTTTTGTTGCAGCACACAAACTCTCTAGACTCTCTAGTTGTGTTTCAAGGGTTTGGTTGCTCCAAGGCTTGTGGGATCTTAATTGCCCAACCTGGGATCAAACCCACATCCCTGCCATTGCAGGGTGGACTCTTAACCTCTGGACCTCCAGGGAAGTCCCTGCACAAGGTCTTAGTTATGGCCCATCAGAAGTCTAGAAAACTTTTGAGGTAGCGTAACAAATAAGATCATTGAAATGAGAAGAGACAAAAGTAACACAGAGCTGAAGGAAAAGGAAGAGAAAATAATATCAACCCATAGAAATGATATCATTTCTGGAATTGAGAGTAAAATGAAATTCTCAGCTCCCTGGCAGCCATGGCAAAAAGGGAAACATGAGTATGGTAGTTATACCTGGGTTTGTGGTCAGAAATGCAGCTCTTTAGAGACAATCTTCCTGGCATTACATTTTTAACATTTTATTTAAAAATATGATTATTTTCTTAGCATAGAAGCAGTCCATGCTCATTAATTGGAAAAATACAAAGCCACAGAAAAGAAAACTGTCTTTCATAATCTCATCCCCCAGATTTAAAGCCACAGTTCTCTTTTTCTTCACATATTTATATGTGTGTGTATATATATAGACGTAGTCTTTTAAAAAATTAATTAATTTTTTGGCTGCACTGTGCTGCATGTGGGATTCTTGTTCCCTGACTAGAGGTAGAACCAGTGCCCCCTGCATTGGGAGCATGGAGTCAACCACTGGATCACCAGGGAAGTCCCTGTGTAGTTTTTAAAAGTTGGAAATAATATATGTACAATATTGAATCCCGTTATCTTAACATTGGTGAAGAATTTTCTAAGTCATTAAGTAGTCTTTCAAGTATTTTAAATGTTTGTATAGCATTCCATCCTATGAAAATGCCATACTTATTTAACTAATTCCACGCAGTTGGACGTGAAGGTTGATTTTCCTCATTTGTTAGTATAAATGTCCCTTTGATGACCAATCTTTTACACTGATGTCCACATCTCTTAATTATTTCCGAAAGATCATTATTGTGCTTGCTATGTGCTAAGTTGCTTCAGTCACATCTGACTCTTTGTGACCCTATAGACTGTAGCCTGCCAGGTTCCTCTGTCCATGGAATTCTCTGGGCAAGAATACTGGAGTGAGCTGCCATGCCCTTCTCCAGGGGATCTTCCCGACTCAAGGATCAAACCCTTGTCTCCTATGTCTCTCTCATTGCACACAGGTTCTTAATTGCTGAGTCACTGGGGAAGCCCAAGATAATTATTAGAAGGGGATATTTCTGAGTCAAAAAAGTATGCATTCTTAAAAGCCCCTGATACACATTGTCAAATCGTTTCCCAGAAAGTTGGTACCAGTTTACACTCAGCTTACAAGAGCAGGCACTGAATATTGAGAGGAATTTCTCCTGTGGGGCTTGACTAGAAAGTTCAGACTAGGCCTTTTGGACAGGAGGGAAATGTGAAATGTTTTGAGCGAAGTCCAACATGTTCGGAACTAGACTCCAGACAGACACCTTTGGCTGCAGGATGAGGCTCGACTGGAGGGAGGAATGTCCAGTTGGGGGACCAGTGTGGGGCTGGCACCAGATGGCAGGGGGAGTCCCCTACAGCAGGCCAGTGTTGGGGATGGGGGTTAGGGACACTTGAGGAGGAGGCCATGGTTTCTGGTTGGACGAGGGAAAGGAAGGAGACAAAACTGGTCTGGAGAGATTTGAACCTGGGTGGCTCGGGGAGTGATTGTGCTACCCCAGGAAGTCGTTGGGTAAGAAGTAGTTCCTACCCTAGGGGAGGAAATTTGGTGCCAGGACAGTGATGAACGTAGCAGGACAGTTTGAGTTTAGGATGTTCCTCAGGATGTACCTGTTGGCTCCTCCTGGAGCCTGAAAGTAAGGCCAGAGATGGACTTAGGATGGTGGGGAAGAAAAGCCATTTATGGAGGAAATAGACCTGCTGGGAGACAGTGGTGGTGTGTGGGAAGAAGAGTGGAAGGACTTCCACAGCGAGTCGGCAGCTGTAGGGAGGATAGTAGCAGGCTGGACCTGAGTTTTCACCCTGGGGCTTGGAACTTCCTGGCTATTTGCTGGAGGAGGAGCCAGGAACCTCTTTCCAGGGTGCTGACTATGGCTCTTCCCCCACAGGTACAACGCCCAGGAGTATTATGACCGGATTCCTGAGCTTCGGCACATCATTGACCAGCTGAGCAGTGGCTTCTTCTCTCCCAAACAGCCTGACCTATTCAAGGACATTGTCAACATGCTCATGCACCATGACCGGTGAGCTGGCGGGCCAGGGACTGCGTACGTGGGGTTGCAGGGCTGGACAGGGCTCAGGAGCAGTGGAGAGGCTGGACAGGGCTGCAGGGCAGTTGCGACCACATTCCTTTGGAAGCAGCATCACTGTCTAGGTCCTCAGGAATCCAGTAGGACAGGATGGGCTTGGCCCTTGACCCCAGGAGACTTTCCCACTTCTCCATTCCCCTCCAGGTTTAAAGTCTTTGCGGATTATGAAGAGTACATTAAATGCCAGGAGAGAGTCAGTGCCCTATACAAGGTGAGAGGTCCTGGGCCAGGGGTTGGTAGGGCTTTGGTGGCCTTGGTTGGGATGAGGTGGAAGGTGGGGATCCCACCCTCAGAGCAAATCCAGAGCTTCCTTGTGGCCTCTAGAACCCGAGAGAGTGGACGCGGATGGTGATCCGGAACATANGGCGGGGGCGCTGCCGCGCTGAGAGGGCTGGCTGGGTGACAGCGAGGCGGCTAAGCGGCTGGTGGGGGGGGGGGTTGGGGATAGGAGGCTCCCTGTGGAAGGGGCCCTGGCCCCGAGCTGGGGTGAATGGAGGGAGGTGGGAGGGATGGTCACTGAAGAAGGAATGGGGCGAGAAGGAGGTGCATCCGGAGAGCTTGTGAGGGAGGCTCTGAAGCGGGGGTCCCCAGCCTCTGCTAGCCCCAAGGGCTGGAAGCAGTGCTCGTCCAGAGGGAATGGGGAGCTGTTGTGCTCTGAAGGGTCTGCAGGGGAGAAATCAGCGAGGAACTGGGCTTGGGGGGTGGAGAAAGGGCTGGGAGGGGAAAGGAGAGAAGTGGAAAGGCAGGGAGCACAGGGCCAGGCCAAGAGCTCCATACTGGGGGGCACCACGGAGGACCAGGCTTTCCTGGGGGATGGGAGCCAAGGGGAGAGGAGGTTATTGGGAGGGACCAGAGGGGAAGGGGCCAAGGTGCTCCAGGCAGAGATGGGTATGTGCTGGTAGAGAGCCGGGAAAGATAGGGGGCCTGAGGGATAGGAGCGGAAGCTTGTGGGGGAAGGTTGGGGATGATGAGAGGGGGAGACTGGGAAAGCAGTAGGAGGGGGCTGTGCCAGGGTGGGAAGGCGCTGGGGGTGGCGGCAGGGTTATGGGCAGAGAGTGCTGCAGGGAGAGGAAGCTGCAGGGCTCTGGGCTTGCTCCCCACCCCCAAAGAGGAGGGGACCATTCCTCGCGTCCCAGCCTCCTCCCCAGTCAAGGAGCCATCTCTCTGCTCTGGGTTCTTTGGGCTGGGGTGTGAGCCCTTGAAGCCTTGATGGGCCCTTGGAGGCAAAACTGGCTTTAGGGGGCTGTTGTCATCTCTACTCTCCACCCTCACCTGAGTCCTAGGTGAAGGAATTCAGTGCCTCGTTGAACCAGAGGGCTGGGAGGGGACTCTTGGTGCCTGGAGGTGAAGGGGAAAGCTGTCCAGACTGAGAGTGATGAAATCTGTCTTAGGGTGTGGGTCTCAGGTCTCCAGTCCTCTTGACTGCCTCGAGGCTTCCAAACACTTCTGGCTCTTTCTGTGCTGGGGGGTGGGGTCATTCATTTCTGCCCCTCCCTCTTGTCCACGTTGCCAGTCTCTAGGTGTTCCTTTTGGGGCAGGGTAGACTCCTGGGCCTTGCATTCTCTATCTTCTGCCAGAGAAGTAGAGAGAAGGAGGAGAGAGGAGGAAACAGAGGAGGGAGGTTGGCTGATCTGTTCACCGTAAGGGGCTTTGACCACTCAGGTCCCTAGTTCCTCCTGCCTCCAGGAATGCTGGAATCCGAGGCTGGGCTGGATCTTTCTAGGGGCTGGGGGAGAAGGGTCTGGCTTGGGAGGTTCTTTCATTCCTGCTAGAGGAGGTGTTCTCAGATCCATCGTGGCCTCAGATCCACAGGGGTGGGCAGGACTGACCGGCAGGCACAGGCCAGGCGGGCAGTCACAGCGTGGCTGGGGATTTCTCTCCAGGAGCCCAGGCCTCTGCTGGCTTCTCAACCTGGGCTGAGTCCACACTCTGAGTTCCTGAGAGGAGGGGGCTGCGTTCGAGAGGATATGGTAGGGATCTCTTTCCCCTCCAGGCCTCCAGTCTCTATCCAGCTACCCTCTTCTGCCCGCCCTTGCCAGTGACACAGACAGCTTGACACGGATACGTATGCTCGGTGACACCCACCCAGACACACACCTACACAGGCACATACACCTGNCTGAGAGGAGGGGGCTGCGTTCGAGAGGATATGGTAGGGATCTCTTTCCCCTCCAGGCCTCCAGTCTCTATCCAGCTACCCTCTTCTGCCCGCCCTTGCCAGTGACACAGACAGCTTGACACGGATACGTATGCTCGGTGACACCCACCCAGACACACACCTACACAGGCACATACACCTGCGTACACAATACACCTCCTAGCAGCACACCGCCTACACTCCCCGCCCAGAGAGACAGCCAGCTTGCTGCCTGCCTCAGAGACCGCCCCCGAGTGCCCTGCTCTGCTGTGACACCCTCGGGGCCCCCACATGCCCCAGAGCCTCAGTGCCACGCTGTCAGCTCTCTCCCTCGGATGCACGCAGCCCCCGCTCAGTCCAGCCGAGCACCAGCTCAGATTCGTGCAGGCGCACTTGTACTCTTCCAACAGACCTTCACTCCCTGAGACACACCCTCGCCTCACAGAGCGCCCCCTACATCACTAAGCACCACGTTCTCTTCTGTGTCCTAAGCACTTTGCCCCAGGCTTTCGTGCGCCTGACCACAGCCCTTTTAGGTCTGACCCGGTGCCCAGCCACACCTGTCTTCCTCAGAACCCTCCCATTTCTGGACCCCCTGCCCCCAGCACTAATCCTCACACGTGGAGGCCCTACCTCCTCGTGCTGCCAAACTGTCCATTTGTTCTCAGCCCCCACGGGGACTACGCACCTGACAGGGAGAGCCCGCTCCACCTGCCCAGCCGCTCCTCCTCTGCCAGGGCGGTCCCTGGCCTGGGCCTGTCCACGCCCGCAGGGCTGCAGCCCTTAGAGACTCATTCAGCAAACAATCTGGCACGTGCACAGCACCTTGCCCATCCTTGCTCCTTCCAGAGCCCTCTCTGCTGCCGCCACGGTGGGGTGGGGTCAGAGAGAGGCCGCCTGGACTCAGCTCTGCCCCTCCGTGAGCCTCAGTTTCCTCACCTGTAAAATGGGGGGGTCCCCACCTACCTCGTGGGGTTCTTTCGAGGAGTAGGCCGGATGGTCATGATGACAATAATAACCACAATGTATTCACAGGCATTCTTTGTTTTATTCTGTTTATTGCAAAGTGAAGGTTTGTGGCAACCCTTCATTGTCAGATGGTGGTTAGCGTATTTCAGCAATAAAGTATTTTAAAACGAAGGTATGCACATTGCCTTTTTAGACACGGTGCTGTCACATGTGGGACTGTAGGATCATAGGCTATCGTACAGTGTGACTGGGAAGCAAAAAATTCGTGTGCCTTCCTTTATTGCAATATTCGCTTTCTTGAGGTGGCCTGGAATTGAACCCGTGGTATCGCCCAGGTTTTGGAGTAGGCACACTCTCCCTGCCACGAGCCTGGCTCTCTGTTAAGCACTCTGTGAACTTTGCCTGATGTGTTTGTCTTGCCCCCAGTAAATGGCAGCTACTTCCACGTTCATCACGACCTTCCACATGCGCACATACGCCTGTCATGGGCACTGTTAGGAACGTTCCCAGGCACCTCCCGCTTACTCACAAGGCCACCCCTGGAAGCCATCTGTCTCCTCTGAATTGCTGGGATGTACCCACCCGGGGCATCATCCCTCAGCTGTGCACAGCACGGGATGGGCATGGGGGTGAGCTCACGCCTTTCACTGCCTACCTCAAACTCCCTCACTCTGGCCCCCAGTGCGTCGAGTCATTCATTTGCACCTCAGTCCCCAGCCCACCCATCTCCTCAGACCCACACACCTGGCAACTGCCTCGTCAGGCACATCGTGAGCTGCCACTCTGGTGCCCAGGCCCTTGTAGGCTTCTCTCCATGTACATGAACACCTGCTCAGGGGGACCCTCGCACACACCCACCCACTCCCAGCCGTGCTGCTCTGGGACCTCTGCTAGTCTCCAGACCCATTCATCTCTTTCCCACCTTCCTAGGTAGGAAGAAGTGCCCAGCAGTGTGGGGAAGGGTCCAGGGGGCAAAATCCTAGTCCCAGCTCTGCCCTGACAAGCTGTGTGACCTTGTGGAATCTGCCTTCGATCAGTACCCTAGCACCTGCTACCCACAGGTGGACTGCAGCCTTGAGCCAGTGGGGATGGAAGCTGGGAGGTGGGAGTAGGGGTGACTCAACTGCTCTCAGGATCTCCACCCTCTCTTCGCCCACAGAATTCTGTCCCATAGAGATGGCCGCTCAGAGGCCCCTTCTCTGAGTGTTAGTTTCCCCATTTGCAAAAGGGGGGCAGTTATAAGGTCTGCCTTGCTTATTTCTCTCATCCCGCTATGGTGAGAATTGAAGGAAACAAGAAACACATGGAGTTTTGCACACTGTAAAATGCTGAGATGGGTTTTTTAAGTGATTAATACAACACAGACTTCTCCACGTTAGTCTCCTAGGCACTGTTTCAAGTGCTTTACATATATCAATTCACTTTTGAAAACACTGCTAAAATCTCTATTTTACACATAAGGCAACTGAGGGCCAGAGAAGCTAAGCAACTTGTCCGAGGTGGCACAGCTGGAAGGGAGTAGAGCCGGCATGAACCCAAGCTCCTGAGTCAGCGCCTCTGATCCCTGCACTTTCTCAGGTTTGCTTTTGCCCCCTGCCGAGATGTGTCTCAACATGGACTTGCCGGAGGTCTTCCCTTGTCACTTCCAGGTCATCAGAGCTGGAAGGAGGGAGCAGGAAGAGGGGGTAGGACTTAATCTTTGCTTACTGATCCTGCCTGAAGCTTTAGGGAGGAGAGAGGACCCTTCAAAATACACCTTCTGCCACTGAAAGGGCCCTCAGAGCTCGAGCTGTCTGATGCCCCCCTCCCCTGTGAATCAGGAGCCCCCTGCTGAACATCTCTGAGCCTTAGTCAACCTTCCTCAGCTCATGCACCTCCACAGACGGGGAACTCACCCCTCCCCCCGACCGGAGGCAGCCTACTCCACTGTTGGCTGCTCTAGATTGCCGGCAAGTTTCTCTTTTGCTTGAGCCAAAAATTCCCTCCCCATAACATACACTCTCCCACCTGTCCACAGGCTGCCTTCTGGGGCCACCAGAATGTGTGCAAACCCAGCTCTTCCTCCCTGATGCCTGGGGGAGGCCCCTGCTGTCACACTCCCAGCTGGCGCGAGAGAGAGCTGGCTTGAGGAGAAGAGAGCCAGAGAGAGGCTGGCGTTCCCATGGCTGGAGGGTGTGTGTGTGTGTGTGTGTGGTGTAGACATCAGAGAAGGGGCTGAGTGTGTGTGTGTGTGTGTGTGTGTGTGTGTGTGTGTGTGTGTGTGTGTGGTGTAGACATCAGAGAAGAGGCTGAGTGGATGCCAGGAGAAGACCTCTAGACAGGGGCTCTGCCAGAGTGGATACAGACAATCTAACCCTGAAATTCACAACCATTCGTTCAGTTTGTGCTGGTGGTATGGGGGTGGAGGACTTTGGTCAGACTAGAAGGCCCAGGGGTGGAATAGTGGGTACATGGGAAGCATCTAGAATGGAAGTCCAGCAATCTTGATTTTAGTCTTGCTCTTCTTCATGGCCCTAGGGCTATGGTTGCTCCTCTCTGGGACTTGAAGGATGAACTCTAGGANTATGGGGGTGGAGGACTTTGGTCAGACTAGAAGGCCCAGGGGTGGAATAGTGGGTACATGGGAAGCATCTAGAATGGAAGTCCAGCAATCTTGATTTTAGTCTTGCTCTTCTTCATGGCCCTAGGGCTATGGTTGCTCCTCTCTGGGACTTGAAGGATGAACTCTAGGAGCTCTGCAGTCTGTGTCTTTTGGCCCCCTGTGGGGCAGACTCAGAGTCTGCATTATCTGAAGAGGTCAGGGCCTCAGCGAAGGTCAGGTCAGAGAAGGGTGAGCTCTCTGAGCCTGACACCGCCCTGTGGCCTGTGGCCGGTGCAGGATAGAAGAAAGGCCACAGGTGTTGGAGCCAGCTGACCCCCTCACCTGCTCTTGAGCTTGGGGAAATGAATCCATCATCTGAAGCTCAGGGTCCCTGTTTGTAAGCCTGGGGTAAACAAACCACCTCCTAGCATGGGAGGATATATAAGACAATGCTGTGGTGGTCCAGCCTGGCACTTGATGCGCAGTGGAAAGCCCCAGAGTCACAGCCCAGATGTCATGCTGGCACTGGTCTGGTCGTGGGAAGATGAGGAGGAGGCTGTCAGGGCCCAGAAAGAATCTATGGGACAGGATTCTGTGGAGATGAGAGTGGGCTGAGGTCCTGAGAGCAGCTGAGTCACCCCACCCCCACCCCATCTAGCTCCCATCACCACTGCAGAGTCCATCCGTGGGTAGGGGTAGTGGGTGCTAGGGAGCTGACTGGGGGGCAGAATCCTGGATGGCAGGGGAGAGGTCTGTTCCCTGGAGGAGCAGTGGCCCTGGGCCAGCAGTGGCTGGCAGTGTACTCTACACTGATGTCACTCAGGAGGCAGGATATCCCAAGGCTGCTCCGGGCCAGTGTCTCCGCTCTGGCAGTGGGCACTGGAGAAGCATCGATCTTGGGGAGCAAAGCCTGGACACTGTGGGTGCTGGGGGTGCTTCCACTGCAAGGCATGAGTGTGGGGGAGGGGCCGTGCTCAACTCCAGGGACTGTTTAATTGATGTAGCTGTGCAAGGCCCTGGCCCTGGCCCATGGGGAGGAAAGCTGCATGCCAGATGTTGAAGAAGGATGGAGCATCCTAGGTTAGCAGGAAGCCCCTGTGTCCAGGGAAGAAGGGTGGGTTGGAGGCAGAAGCTTGGTCCTGGACTGGAGGAGGCTGAAGGGAGGGGACAGGGGTGGTGAAGAGCAGCAGGTACTCTAGGGTGGGGTGGGGTGGAAGGACTCAGGTGTCCACTTAGCTCACACTTCTCTTGGGGTTATCTTTGCCTTGCAAGCCTGAAGCTGCCCCAGTGTTCTCTGGAGAGAGGACACGGGGAGGGCGGGGGCTTTCTCCCGGCCAGCCCTGCAGCCCCTGTGCCTCGGCGCTGAGCCAGGCTGGCCTGTGCTGCAGAGCTGCGGGCTGTGGGAAGAATGAGTAATGAGCCTTGAGGGGCCGCAGGCCCAGCCCCTGCCCTGGCCCCTCCCAGGGGCACCGCAGAAGCCCAAGATCTGCCCCCACAGCTGCTGCCAGGCACCTGCCTGCCCACAGCACCCGCTCCATTGCCACACTCTCCTTCCACATCTGGACACACAAAGACCTGTAGAGTCATCCCCTGTACTCTTATCCACTTTGCCACCGCCACCGCCACTGCTGCTGCTGCTGCTGCTAAGTCGCTTCAGTTGTGTCCGACTCTATGCGACCCCACAGACGGCAGCCCACCAGGCTCCCCCGTCCCTGGGATTCTCCAGGCAAAAACACTGGAGTGGGTTGCCATTTCCTTCTCCAATGCAAGAAAGTGAAAAGTGAAAGTGAAGTCACTCAGTCGTGTCTGACTCTTAGTGACCCCATGGACTGCACCCTACCAGGCTCCTCTGCCCATGGGATTTTCCAGGCAAGAGTACTGGAGTGGGTTGCCATTGCCTTCTCCGGCCACCGCCATTTCCATCCCCCAAACAGGTAACATTCCTCTGATTTTTAGGACCCTGGCGGCTGCCTTCCAGCCTCTGGAGGCCTTCTCCACCATCCTTCACTTCCTGTCCTCCGCTGACTTCCTGAAATAGGGAGACCCTGTCCCCAGCCTCTGTCAGCAGGGACCCCCTCTGCCGCTCTGCAGAGTTGGGGATATGAGCAGACAGGCACTGGGTTGGGGGGCGGGGCCGGGCAACGAACCCCCTCCCTTATCCCCGCGGCCGAGGCAGACTGGACAGCAGCACGAAATCCTATTCCTTCTGCCAGCAGAAATCGATAGCTAATTAATTCCCGCCCCAAAATAGTGTCCGGAAGTGGAGGTGGGGGCTGGGAGAGAGGCCAGGCCAGACTTGAGACCCTGGGTGGGGGCAGGTGGGGGAGGGCGGGAGGATGCCATTCTCTGGAGTCTGGAGCTGCGCCTCTGCTGAGGGGTCTCTGGCTGCTCCTTCTGAAGAAGAGGGGGTTTGGTCTTTCCCTTCCCCAAGCCTGAGAGGTCCCTTTCCCCTGCCCTGGGCTGGGGTGAGGGTGCATCTGTGTGTGTGTGTGTGTGTGTGTGTGTGTGTGTGTGTGTGTGTGTGTGTTGGGGGGGGGTAAGGGCGTCAATCAGGCTGGGAGCAGGTGCTGCATTTAATTTGATTGGCTAATTAGCCCGCGCATGTTAATTATCTCTATTACCCAATGAGGAGAGGCAGTGGCAAAGCTATATATAACCAGCGACAGTGTTTGGAGAGAGAGGGGGTTGCCTGCCTGGACCGCCTCCCTTCTTGCCTGGGAAGGGGCAGCCCTTGGAGGTGGGCTGGGACAGGACTCTTGAGACCCTCTTGGAGCCTGTAGGGTTGGGGAGGAGGGAGTTAGAAGGAGCCAGATGGAAGGACCTGAGAGCTGGATTTGAGGGTCTCTTGGAGGTGGCTCCTCAAACTCTACTGCCAGCCACCTGAGGCCGTCTCTGCCTCATCTTCTTTCTGCATATATATCATTCCAACCATCCTGTCCCCCAACTCTCTGCTCACCCTTCACCTGGCTTTTTAGGGGGGCCTTAGCTTTCTCTCTCCATTCATACCCCTAGCTTCCTCCCATGGAGGGAGGAAACACATCCATCCAACCTTCTCTCTCTCCAAGGATCCTTCTTCTCCTCTTTTGGCTCACACCTCTCTGAACTACACTTGTGGCTGCCCTGCCTTTTGTCATGTTGGAGTCAGAGACACATGGATCTAAGTCCCAGTTCCCCACTGACTTGCTATGCGGCCTTGGGCAAGTCCCTAGACTTTAATATGTGGGATTCTCCAGTGGTTAATGGGAATAATGGGACCTCCTAGACTGATTAAGTAAAATGACATTTGTAAAACTGCTCAGCATCCAGGGCATTGATAAATGCTGTCGGAATTTGGAATTTAATTTTCTCCTCTTGCTCTTTTTCTCCCCGTCAGGCCTTCTCTCTCATCCATTATTCTTCTCTTTCATGCGATTTCTCTTCTTCCTCTCCCCTTCAATCTTTCCCTGTCTCTTCCTAAACTCTGGCCCTTCTCTGTTTCTTTCTCAGGCTTCACCCCACCCCTTTCCCTTCCTCCCTCCCCAAAATAAAATCAATGCAATATTCAGGAGGGTTGTTGGATATAAATAATTATGACTAGGAGTTTAACGAGATGCAAATTCCCCTCCCCGTTGTGGGGTATAAATTGCTCTCTGACAGCCAGTTACAAGGGTAATCATTTCAGAAAGGCAATTTTATGCAAATGAGGCTGTCTGCCTCCTGGTGGCTCCCCCAGCCCTGGATGGGTAGGAGGCTGGAACCCAGGGGTGAAATGAAGGCCCAAGTATCAGCCTAGGTCCCAGGTTGAAGCCTGGGAGCTGGAGCTTGAGGGTGACAGACATTTAGATTCAGGAAGGACCCAGGCTGGTGAGCAGGGTGTTGGGGCCCAGAAAGGGGGTGATTGTGGTTTTGGGGGAATTGTAGACACAGAATCAGGTGCCTGAATCCTTGCATAGAAGGAGAGGGCTTGGGGCCTGAAGTCTGGGTCCTGGCTGGCTTCTCTCCCTTCCCTCTTTCCCAGCCAGGTTACCCAGGGATACCATTGACGAATTGGCATTTAATTAATCCCAATGAATTATTTAGCAACTTCATTATCCAGCATCAGGAACTGATGAGAGAGAGCCCATGGCAGGTGGTGGGACCATGCACAAAGGTTGGGTAGCTCAAAGAGGAAGGGGCTGTGGTCAGCAGCTGGAGGAGTCTCTAGGCCTCACCCACAGGAGCTGGCCCTGGTCCTGATAGGAGGTGAGGGTGAGGGCGTCTGGACTGGGCTCCTCCTGGACTCTAAGGTGTCACCTCCCTACCTGTCTGCATCTTAAACCCTAGATGATGCCCCTGCTGCTGCTGCTGCTGCTGCTGCTGTCGCTTCAGTCGTGTCCGACTCTGTGCGACCCCAGAGACGGCAGCCCACCAGGCTCCGCCATCCCTGGGATTCTCCAGGCAATAACACTGGAGTGGGTTGCCATTTCCTTCTCCAATGCATGAAAGTGAAAAGTGAAAGTGAAGTCGCTAGAGGGTGTTATCTCCGCTCCTTCTCCCCCCACCCCACACCCAAGTGCTGGGTCCCGAGTATTCCCTTGCTGGTGGTGAGACCCTCTCCAGGTCAAGGTGGCTCCTCCAGTTTTAAAGGGAAACAGTTGATCTCTTGCTAGTGTGAAGTGGGAGCCAGACACCAACGACGCCTCCCCTCCTCCGAGCTCCTCAGTAACCCTTTCCTCTCCGTTTCCCCGCAGGCCTCCCTCCCCCATCTGCCGTCGGAGCCCGCAACGGGGGAGGGGCGCCTCTGCCGCCGCCCGGGGGAAGCCGGCATCTGGGCCTCTGCGCACCTCGTCCTGCGGCCGGGTCCATGGCACAGTGAGCCGGTGAAGGAGCCCCGCTCGGCGCGGGGATCGCCCGGCCCCCTCCCTGCCCCATGCACCCGCGGCTCTGAAGCCTGAGCGGGGCCGGGGGCCGGGCGGGGCCGGGGCCGCCGGAGGCATGGCGCCCGGGAACCGGTGGCGGCCGCCATCGCTGCCGTTGCTGCTGCTGCTGACGCTCGCGGCAGGTGCGGGCGGCCTGGAGTTCGGCGGCGGCCCCGGGCAGTGGGCGCGTTACGCGCGCTGGGCCGGCGCGGCGAGCAGCGGCGAGCTCAGCTTCAGCCTGCGCACCAACGCCACGCGCGCGCTGCTGCTCTACCTGGACGACGGCGGCGACTGCGACTTCCTGGAGCTACTGCTGGTGGACGGGCGGCTGCGGTTGCGCTTCACGCTCTCGTGCGCGGAGCCCGCCACGCTGCAGTTGGACACGCCGGTGGCCGACGACCGCTGGCACATGGTGCTGTTGACCCGCGACGCGCGCCGCACCGCCCTGGCGGTGGACGGCGAGGCCCGCGCCGCCGAGGTGCGCTCGAAGCGGCGCGAGATGCAGGTGGCCAGCGACCTGTTCGTGGGAGGCATTCCCCCCGACGTGCGACTCTCGGCGCTCACCCTCAGCACCGTCAAGTACGAGCCGCCCTTCCGCGGCCTCCTGGCCAACCTGAAGTTGGGCGAGCGGCCCCCCGCCCTGCTGGGCAGCCAGGGTCTGCGCGGCGCCGCCGCGGACCCCCTGTGCGCCCCCGCGCGCAACCCCTGTGCCAACGGCGGCCTCTGCACCGTGCTGGCCCCCGGCGAGGTGGGCTGCGATTGCAGCCACACGGGCTTCGGCGGCAAGTTCTGCAGCGAAGGTGAGCCCGGGGAGCCGCCGCTGGGCGCCTGGGCGCGGGAGGACTGCCCGGGATCCAGGCCTGTGGGCGGCACCTGCAGTCCGCGGGCTCCGGCACAAGGGCGGGTGTGTGTACCAGCACGCGAGTTGTGAGGGGCATGAGGACCCCTGTCTCAAGGAGAGGGCGCACGTGGTCAGCCAGGGAGAAGGACAGGCGGCGGGGTGCCCCAAGTGGGCGTCACCTGCCGGCCGGTCCGTTGTGGGCGTGGCCGTTGTGGGCGCGGCCTCGTGAGCCCATCCGGGGCTCCTCTCCCTATCCCTAGGGAGGGTTCCGTGGCGACCTGTGGGTAGGACTGTATGTAGTGAGAGCCAACTAGCGAGAAGATGAAGATCAGGCCCTTGAGGGCGTGTGGGTCTGGTGGGTGACCGACTGTGAGGCGCCCGCGAGGGCCGGTGGAAGAGCTCTGTGTGGGCGGGGCCTTGTGGGCAGGGACGGTGGTTGGGGGGCGGCCCTGTGAGAGAGTCCTGAAGGCTGTGTGCGGCTTGTAACCTCTTGGCGGTGGATAGGGCTGTGAGAGTGAGAGAGGGAGCTGGGGCCTTCAAGCGCTGTGGGGAGGGCCGGGGCGGGCGGGGCCTAGGAGGCGGGGGCGTGGTTGGCCCGAGTGGGCGGGGCCACAGCCTGAGGGTCCGCGCGCGGGCGGGAAGCCCTGCCTGAGAGGCCCCGACCTACCCGCGCCTGAGCGCCGGGACAGGAGACCGTTGGGCGCCGGGAGAAGAGCCCGCGGCGCGTGCGAGGGTGGGTGGTGATTGTGAGGCTGTGACTGCACGCGCCAGGAGGGCGGGAAGCGAGTATTTCCAGAGTGAATGAAGCTCGAGGGAGAGAGTGGCTGAGGCCTCTCAGGGCTGGTGACTAGAGTCGCCGGTTTTGATGAGGGGGAAGAAAAATGGCTGGTCGTCTCTTTCGGGTGAGAGACTGCAAGCGGAGGCTGGTTTTGAACAGAGGAGCCCTCGCAAGCGTGGGGTTTGGAAGGGAGTTTGGAGGGCTGGAGAGGACTGGTGAGGACTCTGGAACTGGGTATGAAATCAGGGCTTGAAGGGGTAGTTCTACCAGTACCCGGGATGCAAGAGGCCTTGATGAGCAAAGTGGGGGGACAAGGTCGAGGGTGGCTGAGCCAGGCCTGGGGTGATGTGAGGTTTAGGGGAGTAGGCGAGGGAGGGATTTTGAGGCCCCTGTTGTACTTTGGTCCGGCTGGGGAGTGGGGGAGAGGTTCCCCATCAGTTTCGAGCCTGGGCATAGGCACCTCCTTCCTCCCTGGGGTTTGGAGCGGAGGTGTGCAGTCCTTTCCTTCAGTCCCCCTAGGAGCTGTGGGCTGCTTAGCAGTTGTGGGTGTGTCTACCCTCAAGAGGTAGGGTCTTTGAGGAGTGTGTGTGCCCACAGACTAGTGTGGCCCTGGGACTGCTTTGGGGGTAGTGTCCTCCTGGTCAGGACCTGGGGACAGCCACAGGAGCAGCCACGTTTGCAGGTGAAGTCCTGTACTTTGCCCAGTATTTTGATTGTATATCTGCAGTTGTGGTAGAGGAATACATAAGGGAGGTTTTCAGTGGCTCTTGGGAGTTATTTGTACAAGGTGGTGGGATGTATCTTCAGGAACTGTGTGTATTAAGTCAATCTGGCACCTTCTCGCCTTTTCTCCAAGGAGTGCAGGTGCTCCCTAAACTGTGAAATTGTGTGTCTGTGTGTGTTTGCTTGCATACAGAGGTGCGGGAGTCTGGCGGTGTATCATGTGCGAATGGCCTGTTGGCAAATAAAGTCCCGTGCCTAGTAGAGTGAGTAGTGTGTGAGTGTAAGGGCGTGGCTGCATGTGTAGTTATCCATGTGCGTGTGTTTTCACGGGAGACCTCAGTAAGACACTGGACTTTATGAGGAATCTTTCATGACCTGTAACTTGATTCTCTGGTCCCTATGATCTCTCCCCTGCAAGCCTTCTTAAGAAAATAGCACGAACCATGCTATTTTTTTAAAAATTATTTTTTAGAGATTATTTTTTTAGCTGCACTATGCAGCAGTGTGTAGGATCTTCATTCCCCAACCAGGGATTGAACCTGAGCCTGCTGCAGTGGACGCTCAGAGTCTTAGCCACTGTACTGCCAGGGAAGTCCCTGAACCACACCCTTCTGACTAGATGGAAGGGTAATTTGAGCTACAGAGAAGCCACTGGTCCATGATCTCACTGTGGCAGAATTGGCCTGGGTGTATGAAAAATGCAGCCAGAGTCCTTGTATTCATTCCCTGAAAGGATTCATCGGCCAGAGGCTCCCAGTGAGCCATACAAGATGTGTGTTGTGTGGTTGTGTGTCTGAGATGTGTTTGGGTAACTGTGTGTGATGTGGTGGTTGTATCACGTGTATATATATTGGATGTGTATCAGTTAAATGTTTGTGTCAGCTCTGTTGGAGCTCGGAGAGGCAGCTGTGTATCTAACCCATTTTGTGTGTGTGTTCGTGAGATATCCATTGAGGGAGTTGTGCTTTGTCTGAGATAAAAAGGTAGAGATGTTCATCTCTGAATTCCCTGCACCTAGAATGGTATTTGGCACTTAGTGGGTGTTTGGTAAACATCTCTTCAGTGACTGAATAGATGTTAACAAGTATTTGATAGAATAAAGGCTTGGGGAAGGCTGTATGTGTATGTGGAACTATGTATGTGTATGTTTTCAGCTATGTGTTGCGGGCATGGTGGTGGCCAATGCTGAAAAGCTCTGCTTACATCTATCGATGACAGGCTCAGTGACAGCTCCATTGCTTTTCCTCCCACCCATGACCTCATTCTCTCCCTTTACATTTGTTCCTTATTTCCTGGGTAGGTTTTGTAATATCCTGTGCTCATTACATTTCTTCTAGTACATTCTTATCCAGCCAAGGAGGAAAGGAATGAGCTGCTCCCCCTTGGGTATTGGGTTTGGGGTTGGAAGATTTTAAGGGGAACAGGTCTGCTCCTGATCAGGGCCAGAGTCTTCAACCTCTCTGGAAATTACAGTTACTTCATTCTTATCTGGTTTGAGTGATCCTCAACTTTTTCCGAGATTGAAGACATTTTTAAAAGTCAGTAATTCACAGTACCCCTTCCAAATAGTAGTTATTTTTATATATGTTTATTGTGAAAATAGATGACTCAAAGCTACTGTGAATTCAGGAAAGCTTTTACATGGCTTTGATGTTATATTTGCCATTGTGGTTAATCAAATATACATTAGGAAAAATAGTTTTAGCTTTATATGTAAGACATACTAATCTGCCTTCAGCTAGTTGGTGGATCCTTTGGACACCCCCCACTCCCACCCCTCTTGCCTTCCTGGGTCTGGGCCTGCCCATTGACTGAGAACTTCCGTGCTAGGAAATCTGCTTCTTTTCTCAGGTTCTGGCCACAGGTGATTGAAGACAGGGCTAAGTATGAGTCACTGAGTGTGTGTATTCCTGCTGACTGTCTGCCAAAGTGAGGATCAAGTAGACTGGGATTTTGCATTGATTTTCATGGGAATTCCTCCTCATATCATTTATGTGTGGGGAGAAAGAACTGAAAAGCAATCAAGGAAGAAGAGTGTGCCAGTGTGTGTGGAATATCTTGAGTGGAGTGGGGGCACAGAGGCATACAATGGCGTGTCAGGGGTGTGGTGTGTACCTCACGTGGGAGAGAAATGAAACCAGTGGTGATGCGTGTGTTAACAGGAAGATAGATGCATGGATCTCGTGTATTTCGTAGGTTTGTTGGCAGTTTAATTCAGCAGGATATTGTCAAGGCCTCCTTTGTGACAAACTTCGTGTTGGGGGCTGTAGGTGAGTCAGACGTGGAGAAGACACTGCTCTGGGAGTTGCCCACTTAACTGAGGAAGCAGATGAAAAGCAGGCAGTGTGTGGTTAAGAGCACAGATTCTGTAGTTGGGCTGTCTGGGCAGTGACCTTGGACTTAAGCTGTCTCTGCCCGGTTTCCTTGTCTGTAAAATGGGACAGCAATACTGCCTATCTTAAACAGTTGTAATGGGAATTAAATAAGCTAATTCATATAAAATGCTTAGAATAGTGCCCGGCACATAGAAAGTGTTGAGAAATAACAGCAAGCAAACAGCATGCTATATGCAGCAAGATGCAGTGAGGTAGTGTAGGTTAGTGACAGTGAAGCTCTGTCTCCTGAGGGTCAGATCTGGGTTTAAATCTGACTTCTCTATTCACTAGGCCTGTGAGTCACATGAATACCTAACCTTCAGACTGGTTTTTCCTGACCTGCAAAATGGGAACAAGCATGGTTATCTCACAAGTTTCTTGTGGGAATTAAACAAGTAGTGTAAAGTGAAGTGAAAGTCACACAGTTGTGTCTGACTTTTCACGATTCCATGGACTGTAGCCTGCCTGGCCCCTCTGTCCATGGGATTCTCCAGGCAAGAGTACTGGAGTAGGTTGTCATTTCCTTTTCCAGGGATCTTCTCAACCCAGGGATTGAACCTGGGTCTCCTGCATTGCAGGCAGATTGTTTACCAACTAAGCCACCAGGGAAGCCTAGTGATATAAATTATAGTATTATTATAAACAGAGTACTTTTGGGATTTTGAAGAAGGGGAGAGTTTACAAGTTGTGTGTGCATACATGCTCAGTTTGACTCTTTGCAACCCCATGCGGTATAGTCCACCAGGCTTCTCTGTCCCTGGAACTTTCGAGGCAAGAAATACTGGAGTGGGTTTTCATTTCCTTCTCCAGGGAATCTTCCTGACCCAGAGACAGAACCCGCATCTCTTGGGTCTCCTACATTGGCAGTTGGATTCTTTACCATTTGTACCACCTGGGAAGCCAAGTTGGGGGATTAGTAATAAAAGCCATGCTATTTAAGACTAGTCTTGAATGTTGATCAGTAAACTTGGTTTGGGGAGGTCCTGCCAAGCAAAGGAACTAGTAAGAACAACGGTGTAGAAGGGGGAAGCACACATCATGGCCATACAGGGGCACCAAGGAGTGAAAGGAAGACTGAGATCTAAAGCGGGAGAAGCAGCTCAAGGCCAGGTCTTAGGGTTGCTTTTTGTTTGTCTGTTTTCCTCCACCTCACAGCTTGCAGGATCTTAGGTCTCTGACCAGGAGTCAAACCCAGCACCCCCCAGCATTGAAAGCACCGAGTCCTAACCACTGAACCACCAGGAAATTCCCCAGGTTTTGACTTAAATCATTCAACTAATGTGTATTGGATGCTATGTGTAGAATATTGGTAAAAGGAGTCACAAAATACTTTTGAACAGGTGTGTGAATAAGAATGGTGTTTTGGAAGCTGGGAGCGAAGGGTAAAATGCAGTATGGAGGGCGGAGTCATGCAGTGGAGAAATCAGTGGGAGAAAATTCAGGAAAGAGACACTGACGCCCTGAACCTCGGCTGTCTTGGGGAGCAGCGAGGAAGGGTGGTGGCAGCTGTGGCGGCAGCAGCAGTGCGGCTGAGAGCCGTGGTGGCGACTGAAGCGTGGCACTCTGCTTTCCCACGTGGACGGGCAGAGGTGGTGAGGTTTCAGGTTTGCTTGGTTAGAAGGATGGTGGTGGGGGTGACAGGGGAGGGGAAAGTTGGGAGAGGGAGCAGATTTGAGCCACAGATCACAGCCCTGTCTTGCTATTCCTAGACAGAGGTGTCCTGGCAGTCAGAAATGTGAGACCAGAGTTTTGAGTTGAAGGTGGGGCTGCAAGTGGAGACCTGGGAGCCGCGTGTGTGGAGAGTGTATTGGAAACTTTAGGGTCAGATGAAGTGGCCAAGGAGGAGGTGAAGAGACGTCAGGGAGTTTATTTGGGAGGAGGAGGGAAAGCAGCAGCCGCAGACACTGGGAGGGAGCAGTTAGAACAGAAAGGGAATCACAGTCAAGGGAGCAGAGAGCAGGGCCTCACAGCTAGTGGGCGTCTGCTGGGTGTGTTGAGTGCATGACCGCCCCATGAGATTAAGAGCTGGGATCTGAACCAGAACTGACTCTGGGGGCTCCCACCTTCTCCACGCTGCCTTTGAAAAGGAGATTCGGTCAGTCAGCTGTGTCGTGGACGACCTGCATTTGGTTTATTGGAGGTGATTCGGGACGGTGTTTCATCCAAAACCAGTAACCACCCCGGATTCCTTGGGATACAGCTTCTTCTTTCAGCCAGTGTGTGATGAGTGTGTTCCCATCTTTGTTGGCGGCTGTTCTACCACTGAGAGAGGGCAGTGGAAATCGATCGATCGGTAAACTCTCAGCCTTCCGGAGCCCTCAGGGAGGAACTCCTTCTGAACAGGGGGGCGTTATCCCATTAAAAGACGCAACTCACCACCATTTACAACATTTCAGATGGAAATCTTTAAAAAATACGTTGCACACCTCCCTGCCTGCCTAAGCACATTTGGAAGGTGATTTAGCCTTTTTCGGAAGACTCAGGCTGTCGTGATTCCCCTCAGGTATTGCCCTGGACTGTCACTCAGTGCTTCCTTTGTTGAGGTATGTCCCCGCCTGAAATTATGCCGGACTGCTGTACTTTTATGTTCTTATGTTGGCTTTTTCTAGTTTTTCCACCTCCGCCCTTTGGAGGAGTTGTCAGGTGGCAACCCCCCACTCCCACCCCCGCTCTCTGTTTGTGAATTTGGAAATCAGCATTCCCAGCATGTTATAACTGTATGTCACTAACAGAGAGTGGATTCTGGGTTGGGTGTGAGAGGCTCCCCTATGAGAAAATAACAGTTTTTAATGTATAACTGTTATCATGTCGGTTGTGGCTGCTCAGCACTATTTCTTTTCTTTGGTTTTGGTCTTTATCACTGTCCTTGATAATGAATCTGCCGGAATCCTGAATTCATGTTAGCCAAGACAATACCATTTATGCCCTCTGGGGAAGCAGTCAAGACCTGCTTGTATGAAAGTTGAGTAAATGAGGTCACATATGTGGAATCACTCTGTCAGCTCTAGCATCTAATACCTGTGGTCCTGACAGCTTCTGCTGTTGGACAGCTCCAGGCAGACAGCGATGGACAGCTGAGAGAGCTGGGTGGGTTGCAACTGCTGTAAGATCCCAGAGATGAGGTAGGTGTTCCCAAGGAGAGCCTCCTAGGGTGGAATGGTTAAGAGCACGGGCTGCTGGGCTTAATCTTGGGTTTGCGAACTGCTGGCTGTGTGAACCTGGATAAGTTGCTGAATCGCATTGTTTTTCAATGTTCTACTCTGTGAAATGGAGGTCATGTGTTGTTGTGAGGACTAAATAAGTGAATACTTGGAAATATGATGTCACTGACTCAATGGACATGAGTTTGAGCAAACTCCAGGGGATGATGAAGGACAGGGAAGCCTGACATGCTGCAGTCCCTGGGGTCGCAAAGAGTCAGACACAACTTAGCGTCTGAACAACAACAAATGGAAACCCTTAGGTCTTCCCTGGTGGCTCAGATGGTAAAGAATTTGCCTGTATTGCAGGAGACTGGGGTTCAGTCCTGACTCTGGAAGATCCCCTGGAGAAGGGAATGGCTACCCACTCTGGTATTCTTGAATGCCTGGAAAGTTCCATCGACAGAGGAGCCTGGCGGGCTATAGTCCATGGAATTGCAAAGACTTGACCATGACTGGTTGATTAACACTTTTCACTTCACGATGTGCCAGGCACTATTCTGAGTAATCAATAAATGCCGCTATGATTATTAACCCTCGTGGTCAGAGAAGGCTTCAAGGAGGAGGTAGAACTTGGCTAGATCTTGAAGGATGGCTGAGATTTGTGGAGGTAAAGGAAAGGCTAGGGCTTTATCGCCAGGAAAATGGCCTAAGTGCAGAGTCTAGAGGATGTGAGTTGAGTGTTTCAGACCAAGATGGTTGTGCTTTATTATTATTATTTTAAAACTGCCTATTTATTTGGCTGTGCTGGGTCTTAGTTGCAGCATGTGGTATCTAGTTCCCTGACTAGGGATGGAACCCAGGCATTGGAAGTGCAGCATCTTAGCTGCTGGCTGGGCCACCAGGGAAGTCCCTGGTTGTGCTTCATGGGAAATAAGATCGGAACTGCAAATTAAAACCAGCTTCTAGAAATCTTGACTTGCAGGCCCAGAATGCAGCCCATCAGAACTTTTAAAGCCAGACAGCTTTGGTTCAGATTTTGATTCTGCCTCTCTGCCCAGCAGTGTGGCCTTGGGAAAATTCCTTCCATTTTCCGAGCCTTGGTCTCCCCATCTCTCTGAGGGAGTAATAGTATCTATTGATGAAGTATTAACAGTAGAGAAATGGTGCACAGAAAGAGTCAGGCTCACTCAAAGTGCTGGGTAAGTGAGGAGTGTTCACTTTTAACTTTTTATTCATTCAACAAACACAGGCCTGCATTTTTCTGAGCCAGGAACTGTGTGAGCAGCTGGATACACAGAGATGAATGAGACATTGTCCTTGCTCTTGGAGATCTCACAGTCCAGCCAGGAAGCAGACATGGAAACACAATCGCAATAGAGATCCGATAAGTGAAATAACAACCCAAGGTACATCTTGAGAACTGGCACAAAAGAAGGATGGATGGCTAGGAGATCAGCTCAGAACACAGACCCACATAGACTGACCTAGTCTGGAAGCAGGAGTTGACTTCTCAGGCAGCGGAGGGAATAGTATGTATAGACACATGGCACATTAGGGAAAGGTGGAGAAACAGGGTGTGGCTTGAGCCTGGATTGTTGCAAGGAGGGGAGGTTGGAGGGAGGCGTGGTAAAACCTCAAATGGACTTTCTCAAGAAAATTGGAGTGGGACTTCCATGGTGGTCCAGTGGCTAAGACTCTGCCCTCCCAACGTAGGTAGCTGGTGTTTGATCCCTGGTCAGGGAACTAGATCCTGCATGCCACAACTAAGAGCTTGTGTGATGCAACTAAGGATCCTGCATGCTGCCACAAAGATTCTGCACACTGCGACAAAATTCTTGCATGTTGCAACTGAGATCTGGCACAACCTCCCCAAAACATCACAAAGAAAAACAAAAAAAGACTGGACTTGGACTTCCCTGGTGGTCCAGAGGTTAAGAATCCGTCTTGCAATGCAGGGGATGCAGATTCAGTCCGTGGTCTGGGAAGATCCCACATGCCGTGGAGCAACTAAGACCATCTGCCATGACTACTGAGCCTGAGCGCCCGGAGCCCGTGCTCCACAACGAGAGAAACCACTGCAGTGAGAAGCCTGCTCACTGTGACAGAGTAGCCCTTCCAGCGATGAAGAGTAGCCCCTGCCACGACTAGAGAAAGTCTGGGTGCAGCAACGAAGACCCAGTGCAGCCAAAAATAAAAATACACAAAAAAGATTGGACTTGATCTTGTAGGTCCTGGGAAGCCTTGAAGAGTTCTAAGCAGAGTCATGACTTGGTTGACCACTTTGTTGGTGCTTGGAATGTGAATTACAGGGTAAAAAGACTGCCGTAGGGGGAGATCCTTTAAGAGTGTTCTGAGAAGAGGGTCTGAGGAGGGTCTGGCCTTGGGCTGTGCTAATGGTGATCGAGGGTTCGAAAGGGTTTCAAGGAGTCAAGCTGAGCTTTTAGAGTTTTAGAAGCTGGAATTGATAGGATCTGGTGATTCCTATATGAAAAAAAAAAGATCAAGGCTGCTTTCTGGGTGCCTGATCTGATCAGGGAAGGCCAGCAGGAGGAGGGGGCCATTGTGGACAGGAGGACACTCAGCCTGTGAGCCACTCGGGTCACGCTTCTCTGTAGGCAGGTCTGGAGCACAGAAGAGGTTTGTGCCTGAGCCACTGAGAAGTTCTGCCCATGTGCATGTGTGTGCATGTGTATTGATCACGACGGTACTTAGTAAGGTGTATCTGGCACATATATCAAGAAAGCCAGGTGGGGTTTGGGTGGGGGGACCAACTGGCAGGAGACTAAGGCGGGAACCCGGGTCACAGGTGAGTGTGGGGGCTCTGATGACCAAGGAGTGCAGTGGGCAGAGGCAGAGGTGATTTTGTGCTCCTGGGCAAGTGTCCTTTTCTGTGCAAAGGAGGGAGATAACATCCCAAGCTTATGAGGGTTGCCCGGAAGCTGGTNCCAACTGGCAGGAGACTAAGGCGGGAACCCGGGTCACAGGTGAGTGTGGGGGCTCTGATGACCAAGGAGTGCAGTGGGCAGAGGCAGAGGTGATTTTGTGCTCCTGGGCAAGTGTCCTTTTCTGTGCAAAGGAGGGAGATAACATCCCAAGCTTATGAGGGTTGCCCGGAAGCTGGTGCGTGATGGCACACAATGTGTGACTGACTCATGGCCTCTCTGGAGTGTGGCAGCGTGTGGGGCATATACTCCATAAGAATTGTTGGTTGAGGCACTTCCCTGGCAGTCCAGTGATTAAGACCCTGGCTTCCATTGCAGGGGACATGGGTTCAATCCCTGGTCTGGGAACTAGGATCTCACATGCCACTCAGCGCAACTAAAAAATTAAAAAAAAAGAAGCGTTTGTTGAAAGCAGTGCCTTTGCTGAAGGCAGGGAAATGGGCACTTTGTTGCAGAGGGTGGAGATGTTGAGCGTGGCTTGAGCAGGGACTGGATGTCAGGAACTGAGTGATTGCTAAGCGCATGGCCATGGGTGCAGGACTGGCCTGCAGGGAAAAGGCCAGGGCTACAAGTACAGGTTTGTAGTGAAAGTGAGCTCTCACGGAGGAGGGCGGGAGAAGAGAGAGGAGTGTGTAGGGCACAGGGCTGAGCCTGGAGGGGCCCATGATGGCAGGTGAGGGGCACAGGTGGATCAGCAGAAAGTGAAGGGCAGCCAGGAAGAAGAGGCCAACGAGTCCCCAGGTGCCTCGCTAGGAAGCCAGGAGACAGGGGACTCGTACAGGCAGCAAACTATACTTGGTCGTTCGACCTTCCTGAGTGTAGCACGACCCACATTTGTGGCAGGTGGGAATAGGGTTTGCAATCCCCACCATGTTGGATTATCCAGAAACCCCTAGCCTGCTTGTTTGTGCAGAAGCTGAAGAGATGAGTGTGCTGACCAGCCAGGGCCCCAGCACATGGGGGCCGAAGCGATCCCAGACACAGGTCTGCTCACGAGAGCCCAAGGGTTTTCCTGGAGGCCCCTTCCTAGCCAGCTCCCCTCCCCGCCGTAAATGTCGTGTGATTCAGTTTATTTAAGCAAATAATTGTATACATAACTACTGGGGGATGCGGCTGCCAGGTAAAAGAAGCCCTGGGTTGTAGAGAAGTGTGTGTGTAACACATGTAGATACATACAGGCTTGTATGTGTGGGTTTAGAAAATGGGAGATGATAGATCATAGACAAAAAAGGGAGCTGTGTTCCTCACAAGGGGGTGGAGTTGGATGGGTCTCCAGACCCTGGAGGGGGTGGGGGGTGGTGTGTAGTTCATATTATGTATTAGATCACAGGGTGGGTATTGATTCTGCATGGAGCCTGTGTGTGTACTGTGGGGGCGGGTATAAGATGTGACAAATGACAGTGTGTGCTTCTGGAGTTTACCTAACCCTCTGAGAGCGGATGAGACAATAACACAAAGTGTGTGCATGCGGGCATGAGTGTGTCCTGAATAGCTGTTTGCCTGTGCACGTGTGTATCCTGGGGTCCACTTACACACGTGTGCGTATGTGTGTGTGTGTGTGTGTGTGTGTGTGTTTGTGTGTGAGCCCAGCCTTCTTGAGCTTAGTTGAGGGAATTGTCTCTTGGCTCCCTCCCTTCCTTCCTTCCCTCTTGATGTACATGGTGAGCCCGAGGGACAGGCTCAGGCAGGCCCCTAAGCGGTGAGGGCTGACTGCCCAAAGGCTGTGGCATGACAGAGGGGTGGGTTCAGTCTGGCCCCCTGAAATTTGACCCCCTTCTACCACTGAAGTAGCCCATCCAGCCTGGGAGCATTTTGTTTCAGTCAGCTGTTGAAAAGTCATTTATCCAAGAATCACAGAACTAGAGCCAGAAGGGGCCTCACAGGGGCCCTAGTCCACCCATCTCCACTCTGAGAGGCACTGGAGGCTCAGAGAGGCTGAGTGACGGATGGGAGTTGCGCAGCACTTTGTGACAGAAGCTGTGTACTAACCCCCCGACCCCAAGGGTGGTGATGGGGAGAGCACGGTTGGGTCTGAGTGTGCAAAGGCCTCAGGTGTGAGTTGTGTGAGAGATTATACAGGTCTCTGCATCACTAAGTGCCTATGTGTGTCAGTGTGTCAGAGAGGGTGAGCCCTGTGTGAGCGTGTCCCCATCTGTCTCTGAGACGCGGTGGCATGCAGGGAGGAACGTGCTGGGGGAGGCTGGGCGCCAGACTGCTGCTCCTGGCCTGGCCTCCGATTCTCCACGTGACCTTGAACGGTTGCCTCTCTGTCCTGGGCCTCAGTTTCCTGAAATATGACTTAGGCTCAGGTCCCCTTGGGCTGTGTGACCCTATGTGTGAGGTGCTGACTCAAGGACCAGCTTGGTCTCTCATCCCCCAGGGGCCTTCCAGGTTGGGCGACTTGTGTCCAGGCCTGGGAGGGCTAGAAGACCTTAAACCACCTCCCATCACTCCGCGTGGAGCCCTGTCTTTGGTATCCATGTTAATGGCCCTCTTTTTCTCTCTCTCTTTGCCTCCCCCTTCCTGAATCTCGCTGGCCTATAGAAGAGCACCCCATGGAAGGTGAGTGATGCCTCTCGGTCGCTGGGAGTGGTGGATCACTTTCTGGGGGTCCTGGTGGCCCCCTCCCCTGGCCATGTGGGGGGGCCCAGGGAACAATGTCCTCTTGGCTGCCTTGGCCCTGCCCCTCACCTGTCCCCTCTTTCTGGCCTGCTGGGGAGAACTGCCTGGCAGGGCCAGTCCTTCCACTGCCTGTCCTCAGTACTTCTGTCCACCAGCCTGTCTTCCTCCCTGGGAGGAGGCCAGACTGGGAATGGAGCTGGAGGGGTGGGGCTGAAGATTCACAAGTGTCCAGAAATGACTGAGAAGATATGTTTTTGCTCAGCCCAGGGGAGGAAGCATAGAAGGGCCATACTGCCAGGGCCTGGGGGTGGTGCTTGGGTAGAATTCGCTCCGGGGTCTAAAGAATGCAGGCCAGGGGTAGCGGGTCAGGTCCCTGGGTCAGGGTGTGTGCGCTGGGTGGCCATTTATGCTCTTTGACACACTTGCAGTCCCCTGTCCCCTGGGCTGGCATGAGTAGGTAGGGTGGTCTGCTTCTTCCTTCAGCCCAGGCCCAGGAAAGGGTGCCGAGCATGCCTCGCTTCAGGGTCTCTCTGTCCATTCTTTCCCTGTCTTCGGCTTCATTTGCCTTTTCTCTCTCTGGTTTTTGTCCCTGCCTCTCTTTTTCTCCAGGGCTCTGTTCCTGGACTTCTTTCTCTGTTTCTGTCCTTCCCCGGGCTCCCTCTGGGTTCCTGTCATTTCTCTGAACCTTCTCCTCTCACTGTGCTTTTCCATGTTTCTTTTCCTTCTTCGAGGTGGACCAGATCAGGGAGAAAAAACTGGATTGGATGGTCCAGGCTTGAAGGCAGGGCTGCAGTGGAGCTCATGTGGCCCCCACAGGAGGACAGGCAGGGGGCTGGGAGGGAGAGAGGATCCCGGTTACCAAACCTGTCCCATACTTTCTTCCTGGAGCAGTGGGACTGGGAATCATGTGGACAGCCCACCCTGTCCTGGATGCAAGAGTCTGGGGCAGAAAGTTAAGGGAGGCGTGGCTGAGTGTGGGGCTGGAATCCCCTTTCCCTCATGGTGTCCACGTTTGGCTCATCTCTCTCCCCGATGTCCATTCTCCTTGAGTGTCCTCAGGTCCCCTGATCCCTGTAGGCAGGCACCCACGTGCGCGTGTGTGTGTGTGTGAACCTGCGTGCACACGTGTTCATGCAGCTCTGTTGTATCTGTGTGCACGTCTGTACACGTACCCTTGTGTACACATCTGAGTGTGTGCGGAGCTGTGTGCCTCTCCAGCGTCCTGTCTTCTGTGGCCCATGTCTCCGGAGCCTCTGTAGAAGCGTCTGCATCTGTGTCTGCATCTGTCCTGTCTGGGTCTGTCTCTCCGTGTGTCAGTGTTTATCTCTGTGTGTGTGTGTGTGTGTGTGTGTGTGTGTGTGTAAGAGAGAGAGTGTGTGCGTCTGCGTGGATGCAGCCTTCTGAGGGCTGGAGATAAGATTTAGTGCTGATGTGACTTTTACTTGCTCTTGCTGTCATGTCTCCTCCGGAACAAAGGGAGAGATGCAAGAGGAAGAGGGGGAAAGGGTGGAGGAGAGAGCCTGCGGGGAGGGGCGGACAGACCAGAGGAAGGGGGGCAAGTAGAGGCGGGAAGAGGAAGGAGGCAGCGCAGGGAGGGGCAGGAAGGGGAGAGGCCACGAGAAGAAGCCCTGAGGGCTGGTAGGGGAGGAGCAGTGGCCTGGAGCTGAAGGGGAGAAAACAGGGAACAGTTCTCCAAACAAGTAGACTGGAGGGCCGAGAGAGAAGCTGGGTTGCGGGGACAGTGGGTACTGAGCCCCCTGAGCTGTCTCTTGGGGACACCATGGTGGCCTGCAGGTCTGGATGAGGCCTTGCATGTCAGTGGTTGGGCAGCGGTGTGTGTCTGTGGCTCTGTGTGTGTGTGTATGTGTGTGTGTGTGTGTATGCACATGCGGGGATGTGACGCATCTGTGTGTCTCTGTGGCGTGGCTGCTTGTGTGTCTCCCAGTCTTGTCCCCCGTAATCCTCTTTCTTCTTTCGATGCTGGTCCTCCCTGGGGTTCTGGTAGGAGAGTGAGGGGATGCGGCTGAGAGTGGGGCAGTAAGTCTGCCAGGTGGTGGCTTCATGGGGCTGGACTGGGGGACTCCTCGGTGGCGCTATGCTCTGGACTCTGCAGGTTCCCCTTCAGATTTCTAGTCCTCCATGCCTTTGCCCCCTTTTCCGGTCCTTGGACCCTGTGGCTCAGGCCTAGCTTTCTCCCAGGAACCCAGCCATCCTGCTCCCCAGGCTCTTGTCAAGTATCTTCTTTTGGGGATCCTGGTAACCCTGGCTCCTTTCCCTCTAGCCTTTTGTAGCAGGGACAGGAGGCCCAGAAGCAGCCAAAGTGCCCTAGGAAAGGACCCTTAGTAATGCCATCCGTCACTGCCAGCTCTTCTTCAGGGGCAGGTAGAGGGGCTGATGCCACAGGTGGAAGCAGGGAGAGGTGTAAGGAGGAGGGCCAGGGCCTGGGGAGAGCAGAGAATTCAGGCTGGATGGGGAGGGAGGCTTTAGGGAGGGCACCCTCGGGCCAGGCTGGCCTGAGCTGCGGGTTGATGGGTAGACGATGGGGCAGGGAACCGGCCTCCCCTTCCCCAAGATGGCTGGTGCTGTCACGCCTGAGGGAACCGAGCAGCTGGTTGCCATGGTGACAGAGGAGCATGCCGCATGCTAATGAGGCTGGCGGGGAGCCGGGCAGTGCAAGGGTCTGTAAGGCGGAGAAGCCGCTGCCCCCAGCAGTGGTGCTGGTGCGAGCCTGTGGGGACAGAAGCGGGGTTCACAGGGCACTCGGCTCTTGGGCCTGGAAGGCCTGGATGAGGGGCTAGGGCCCTGGGTCTGGGTCCTGGAAGTAGGCGGTTTGGAAGAAGATGGTAGTTTGGGGGGAAACAGTTGGTGGGGGCATTCGGAGCAAGGAATGAGACTTGGTCCAAATACTTGGGTTCCCTCCAGTTTTGTGGATGAAACCTGTGTCTTCCCAAGAGCTCTTCTGTCCAGAGGCAGCCCTCAGCAGCCGTGCTCCCCTTCCCCAAGTGGCCTCAGACCCAGAGGTGGGGAGAGACTACAAGGGGGCAGCAGGAACCATTTGCCCATTTTGCTCAGGGCCCAGGCCCTTGGCCCTCCGCCATGCCCTTCTGGCCTTTTTGCTATCTTTCTTTCTGGAACCCAGGCATCCTGACCCTCAGCCTTGCCTCAGAGACAGCTGGGGCACTTTCCCCTGTCTTCTGCCCTGGTCCTGCCTTTCTGCCTCCAGGGCCCACATCTCATGATCACAGCCCCTGGGGTGGTTTCCAAGGGTGATGCGGTGCTGCAAGGCCATTCCTTCCTCACTCTCTTGGCCAGACCCCATGGGTGCAGGGGTGGGGAGGTAAGGACAGAGGTTGGTGGGACTGACTGGTTGCCTGGGGGAGCCCCCGGCTCTCAGCTCAGCTGTGGGCCTGGTGCTGCTAGCCTCTCTGGAGAGGAGTTTTTCTTGACTGGTGCCTTTCAGGGACTCAGGTACTGGTCGAGTGGGCCAGAGTCTCTCCCCTCAAGGCCTAGGGGGCCCCCAGATCAGAGCTGACAAGGCTCTCTCAAGGGACCAAGGCAACTCTGAAAAAAATCCCAACCAATCTTGCTCTCAGTCTTGGATGTAGGGCTGGTGTTTCCCATTTCTAAAATTCAGCTCTTGGGGCACCTCGGAGGGGACCTGGCTGGAAAAAGAGGATCTGTAGAATAGGTTTTGTTTTTTTTTCATAAAATAGTTTTTTTTTTTTTTTTTTTTCCATAAAATACTTTTGAGTGAGGTGTGTTGGCCTCTCAGGGAGCTCCCTCCTGGGGGTCCTGGCTGACCTCTTTTGTCTTTGTTGTCAGAGGGTACTGGCCTAGCCTCCCAGGCCTCCCCACTTGGAAGGTCCCAGATTCCCATTCTTTCTTTATTTAATTTTTTAGCCACACCCCAGGGCATGTGAGATTTTAGTTTCCCGACTACCTGGGGCCCCCTGTAGCAGAAGTGTGGCGTTTTAGCCAACTGGACCGCCAGAGAAGTCCCAAGACCCCCTTCTTGATCCAGCATGCCCCTAGATTCTGCTTCCTCCTACCTGCTGCTGCTCTTTGTCCTTCTGAGCCCCAGCTTTCTCGCAGAACCTGGGTGTGCAAGGTCCCTGCTACCCATTCCAAGGCTGTAGGGGGTGCAGCTTGGGCGAAAGGGCCTGGATAGAGGCTTTTCCACAGCCCTCTTTGGTAGGAGAGGCTGTCCAGGCCCAGGCTCCTCATGCCCCAGTCCTTCCATCTCTGCCAGGCTTGTGGGATGGGGTGGAGGGTGGAGATCCCGCTTGCCAGCTCAATCTCATGCTAACAGGACACTCTCTCTCTCTCCAGGTGGCTTTGATTTTTGTGTCGTGTTTTATTTTCTCCTTCATCCGAATCGTTTTTCTCGTTGACTGTTTTTTTTTCTCTCCGCCTCCCGGAAGAAAAAAAAAAGAAAAAAAGAAAAAGGAAAAAGCAGCCCTCCCAGCCTCATGCTTCTCCTCCTTTTCCTTTTTTTTTTCCGGCAAGAAGAAAAAAAAAGAAACCAAACTCTCCTCTCCCCGTGCAGTAACTCCCTGCCCCTCCTCCCTCTGGTTCTGCCTGTACCCGGTCCCCCTTTCCGGCGCTCCCTTCTCTCTCTTCTCTCTCTCCCCCCTTCTCGTGCCCTCCACCTTCTGTTTCGGCATCGGGCCCCTCCCCTCAGCTCTGGGCTGGGGGTTTTCCCCCGATGTCTGTCACAAGTTAAAAGGGTTTTTAAATTGTGGCAGCAAAAGCTTTTTTCTCCCCTCTCTCTGGCTGATTTTGATGACTCGTGTTTTCTTTGTTTCTTTCCCTTTTTCTTTCTTTTTTTCTTCTTCTTTTTTTTCTCCTCTCTTTCTTTCTCTCCTTCCCCTTTCCAAGGTCCGGCTCACCTGACGTTAAACAGCGAAGGTATGGTTTGAAGTTCTGGTTTGGTTTGGATTGGATGGCCCCAACCTGCGCCTGGATTTTTCTGGCCCCGCCCCCTCCCCACCCCTTCCCCTCCCCACCTGCCCCGCCTCCTTCCTGCCTTCCTACCCTCTTCCTCTGCTATATCTTTGTTTTATTGGGTGCTGGGGCAGGGGGTGGGGGGCTGGTCCCGGTGTGTGCTCTCCCCTCCCCTAACTCCCCTGACTCACTCCATCCGTCCTCATCCCACCTTGGTTTCTGACATCAAGAGATGTTTGAACTCCTGCCGTTGTCTCCAGTCACCTTTTTTTGCGTTGTCCTGATAGTGTATCTTGCTTTTTTTTTTTTCTTTCTCATGGTGGTGTTTTATTTCCTTCCACTCATTCTGATCATTCTTTCTCTTCTGTGAATCCAAATACAAAGAGAAAAGCATGGGCTGGAGGAAGAGGATTTTAGGCAGCCTCATTCCCCTCACCTGCTGCTGTGGGATGCCCCCTTTCCACAGCTCCCCCCTGCTGCCCCACCTCGGCCCATACACCCTCACCGGTGACTTGAGGATGTCTCCTGACCCTGTTTGACAGATGAGGGCATTTAAGCCCAGAGAGATGAAGTGACTTGCTAGTGATTACACAGCCTTTAATTGGTGGTACCGTTGGGACTGCTCAGCTATTTTTAGCCTCCCTTCGACCAAGTCCTTACTGTTTTTAAAAGCCCTGGTGTTCAGCAAACCTGGAGACAGAGCCCAGGAGTCCTGACCACGATCCCCCAGCTCTGACCTTCCTGTCACTGACTCCCTCCCAGACCCTCAGGCACTGCTCCCTTGCCCAGGGTGGTCCTCTTTCGGGGCTTACCTTCCAGAGAGATGGGGTGAGGGTCTTAGCCTGTAAGCAGGAGAGGCCTACAGGAGGCAGGCTGGGCTGTGGGGAGAGATTGAGATCTGGAATGTGATGGATTTAGGCCTGGGGCAGTAGAGACCTGGAATTCGTGCAGGGATGTGAAATTATGGCAAGAAATGTGTGAAAGGAGGAAGTCCCAAGTGGGTAGTCAGGGCCTGGCTGGTTGATTCACATTCTTCTTGCCTCTCAGTGCCTGGTTCTGGAGATGCCGGCAATGGCTTACCATTGTTATAGATGAAGGCCTGAAGGATCCCTAAAGCCCCACCTCCACCCCACCCCCGAAAGGCCACAGCTCAGGCATTATTCTAGCTTTAGTTCTGGGGATTGGGGTTGGAGTCAGGGCCTAGACAGGGACTTTTAAACTCTATCCTTGAGTTCCCCTCAAGAACCATCTCCTAGGGGCTGGTGGTAGCTGTGGTGCCTGGGAGTCACTGGTGGGCGGGGAGCTCAAGGCAGCCTGGGGCCCAGGTGTGGTGACATGTGCCTGTGGGGACTTTGGAGTGGAGGCCAGGGTCAGGAGACTGGGCAGCAGGGAGCAAGATGTCCTCCCTGAGAAAGGCCTTCCTGCTCCCACGGTGAGCTCAGCCTGGCAGGACCTGCTGGTGTCCACAGCCCTGCTGAGGGCACCATGCAAGGACCAGGAGCCAAGGGAGCGTGGCCCTGCCCCTGGGAACCCCCTCAGTCTAACTGACCAAGAAGTGGACGAAGGCAACCTTGAGAGCACACACTGTAGTAAATGAACAGGTGTAGAGGGAGAACCAGGCTTGCCTTGGATATGGCAGAGAACAGAAGAGGGGTTTGGTGTGGGAACGGAGGCGGTTTTGGAAGAGGGGTTGCTGTGTCAAGCTACTGCATGAGTGGAAGAGAAGGAACCTGGCCCAGCAGGTCGGGGTCGAGAGTGGCCGTGGAGGTTCGGGGCCCCCAAGACCAGAGGGCTGTCCCATTGGCAGGCTGTCGGGCAGAAGGGGCTCCTCAACCAGCAATGAGGCCTCTGCTCCTCCATCCTAATCTCCCCAGCCTTGGGCAAAGGGTGGAATCAGTGGCTATGAATCTGATGGGGTTCGTGGGGCTGGTGTTCTTGGTTTGTCAACCAGCTCCTTCCCCAGAGGCCCTGAAGCAAATGAGTATCCAAAGAACACTCCCACCCTCACTGTACCTTCAGGCAGGCGCTCTGCCCTGGAAAGGGCCCTCTATCACCTCAAGGCTGGGTGGGACTGCCTGGCTAGCCCCCTGTGCCTGACTCCCCAATTCTGCTTCTCCAGTAGGGTCCTTACTGTTCTCCGAGGGGGGGGCCGGGAGAGGAGGAGCCAGCGATGTGCACCAGTCGTCAAAAGGTCAGTGACCCCATGGTCCCCAGAGAGCCCAGCCCTTACAACCCCCGCAGGCCAACTTCACTTCCTGGAGGGCAGCAGAGTCAACAGAGGCCTCCCGCCTTCTAGCAGCTCTGAGGTCTACCCTGCACCCATAGTACTTGCCCTGGTGTGAAGGGCCACAGAGTTCCATCTCTTTCCTAAAGCCCTGTTGTCCTGATGACCTATTTCTAGAACACAGATGTCTTCTTGTGGCAGTTGTTTAGGCCAAAGAACAGGGATGCCTTGAGAGTACCTGTTGCCCTGGGGGAGTGGCTGGGCAGCAGATTCGAAACCCCGTTTAACTGTCACATTCTGATGGCATGCTCGGTGTCAGCCCAGAGGGATTCTGGTGAAGACACTGGCATTTTTAATAGGTATGTAACACAGGCGTCACTTCAGTGAGCCTTCAACACCCGCCCCCCC
>SJYA01003192.1:75867-104900 GCA_006410615.1 Neotragus moschatus | reverse complement strand
CCCGTGGAATGGCTTGTGGCCCTTGGTTTACAGATGAGACTGACCTCACCAATGCCCCTGAGGCCACCCTGGGGCCCTTTATCTTGTCTCAGGGCTGTAGGTTTCAAGCTCCCTATTTTTCCTGCACTAAGGCTATTTCTTAAGAGAATCTCTTCCTAAGAAGTTTGCAGGGCAGGGAAGCAACCCCTCAAGGAGCTGCAGTGGGTGCCAAGCCCTAGGGCCATCAAGTCCTTTTCTTTAGGACGTGCTGTTCTGTTGACCGGGATTTCTGCCATCTCTGCCCTCTTCCCCAGCCATCTGGGATCTCTTTCAGCTGACTCTCACAAAAGCAGCTAGGCCACCCGCACTGGAAGTCTCCCCCAAGTTCCCTCGGCAAACCCCAGACTCTGCATGGCGTTCCCTTTGTCTGCACGTTCATTATATCACTCGCCACACGGCATCGTAACTGTCACTTTACCTGGTTGCCTCCCCCTCTCAGCCGAGCTCCCTGAGGACAGTGATTGGGTATTTTTGTTCATATACCCCCGGTACTTTCCACGGCTCCTGGCACATATGTAGGCGTGTGCTCAGCAGATTTATTTTAAATGGGTGAATGGGCTCTGTTCTCAAGGGGCTCATTGATGTTCTAACAAATAACTACAATACAGTGTTGGTACATGCAAAGTATAGGCAAAGTGCAGACTTTGTGCAGAGGAGTTAATTTATTCATTGATGGGGAGAGAGAGAGGCAGCGCATACACACACAGAACGTTACATCCCAGTAACACGAGTCGTTTATTTGTGGAATGGTTTACAGTTTGGGAAGCCTCCCCCCATCCAGTCTCTTTCTAGATGCCCACAGCAACCTGGGAGGTAGGCAGCCGATCAGCTTCTTTGTCCTGAGGAGGAAGCTGGGCCTTAGAGATGCTGCCTCTTGGCCAAGGTCACAAAGCTGGTGCAAGAGCCAGCATTAGTGCCCAGGTCTTCTTTTTCACATCATACTTCCTCTCAAGGGAGCAGTGCGAGATGTTACTAGGCAGTAAGTGCCAAATGAGCAGCACAGACAGCTGTAGTGCTTGAGAGCAGGGAGGGGCTAAGGGGGCTGGAGACCTTCCCAGAGGAGGGCTTTGAGCAGGGCCTGAAAAGGAGGCAGCTGCTCTGCCCCTCACGGCCTTTAGAGGTCCAGTACCATAACAGCTGGTCTCCAGGTACATCCAGCTTGACTGGGGACACTGGTGGGACACTCCACTTCCCCGACCCTGGGAGACAAACGAGTGTCAGCAGTGACCCCTTGCCTGGGGACGGTTAGGAGCGGTAATGTTCAAGTGATGCTGGGAGTTGTAGTTCCGGGGCGACCACAGGGCGGGATGGGAGCAAGCGCTCCCTGCTGTTTCAGGTCCCGCTCCTTTCAGATCTGCTTCATGCTCTTGGGAGTTCAGTGGGCCTGGCGACCCCCACATCCTTACCTGACAGCCGGCCCCCCATCCCCACCAATCCCAAGAGGTCCTTCTGCTTCCTCCCCACCCCAGGGCAGTCTCTGTCTGTACTTCCCACCGTTCTTGTGTTTTCTGGTTCACATTTACTCATCTCTTCTCCGTAGCTCCCCTCCAGTTCTTCCAGGTTCCCTCTGGCTGCTCCAAGCCTCTTCCTGTCCCTGGCCTGCTGGGTCTCTGGCGGCGGCAGGCAATGGAGGACACGTTTACTCTGGCTCCTCTCCCAGGAGACCAGAGCGGAGCCCGGAAGAGTCGAGGAATGGCCTCGTTTCTCCACTTTGCCTTGGCAGCCGAGGTCCGGCTCTAGGCCCGCCTCTCTCCTTTTCACAGGGTTCTTTTGTTCTGTTCCAATCACTTTTCCACGTGGTTGCCTTATTCTTTCCTTTCTTTCTGTTTGACTCTCCTTTTAATATTTTCTTTGACTGTGGTGAAGGTGAGGGAGTGGGAGGGGAGGCTGGGCTTTCGGGAGAGACTAGGACGTGAAGCAAACTCAAGGTCAAACACGTTCCCTTTTCTGGTCCTTGAGCCCCCTGGCTCTGCCAGTGCCTGGGCAGCAGGCCTGGTTGCTATGGAAACAGCAAGGCCTTGGCTTCCTTTCCCTAGAGGTCTCTGTCCCCCTTTCCTTGCTGGCCCTCTTCCATCACCCTTACCTGTCCCCTCCTGGTTAGTGCTTGTCTTTACCCAGATTGCTTCCCCATCACCTCTTGCTCGCTTCCAACTCTGTGCTGTCTCCAGACCCCTTCTGTCCCCCATGGTCCATCTTTCTCCTTCTCCACATGGCCTGCCTCCACATCACCATTCTTCCCTACTTTTCCCTCCTTGTCTCTCCTTGACTCCTCCTCTTTGTTTTCCGGCCCTCTCTGCTGGAGCCCTCAGGTGGGCAGAGTGGAGCTTCCAGCTGTCCCCATGTGGCCCGTGCCCCACCAGCCATTGCTGCCCCACAGCCTCAGGAAACCGGGCCTCGCCAGCTGCAGCGAGTGCTGTGCCAGGCTCTGGGGCAGCAGCTGCTGCCTTGGCATCCGGAGGCAGTGAGGACTGAGTCTGCGGGCAGCCTGCCCGGAGGGAGAGCAGGGCTGTTGTGCAGCGGAGGGATATCTGCAGGAGGCGCACCCGGAGAGCCCCGGCTTCCACACGCCGTGCTGATGATGGGGCCTGGCTTACTGCGGGCAGGTGCCTTCTGAGGGCCAAATGCCTTGCCTTTTCCTGGGCCTGGGGGCCTGTGTTGAGAAACTCCGCCCTTCACGAAGGCCCTCAGCCGGCTGTCTTGTTCGCTCCCAGCCTCACCTGCGAGATGGGTGGGCCCAGCTGGGAGGAGAAACGAGTCGCTGTCAGAGTCCAGGTCCTCAATGCTCTCTTGACTCCAGGGCCCGTTTTATTCCCTCGATGGATGTGGGCTCTGGCTTATGAAGGTGTAGGGGTCGTACACCTGCCCTCTGGCCACCCTCAGAGATTCGCTTAACCTAGGACCTGTCAGCACTGTCCTCTCAGGTTGGACTAGGAAGTTGGCGGGGATGGTGATAGCCATCGCGGTGGCCTCCTGTGTAAGCCCCGCCCCCTGCTCCCTGGCACATCTGTCACCCACATCACCCTCCCATGTGTCTTCCCCCTACCCCCCCCCACCTCATTCTCTCTATTTGCTCAGTGCTATGAAGCAGGCCTACTAGTCCTGTCCCAGGTGGTCAGGCTTGAGACTGTTCCCAGGCAGTGAGAATGGCCATCACCGGAAAAGAGGCAGGAGGGGAAGTGGGCTGCACTCAGGAGACCCTTGGTGCCCCGCCATAGGGGGACACTCTAGGAAGTCTTCAGGTGCAGCCTCTTGTTTCTCTTCCGCATCTTTCTGTTCAGGGGAGTGGCTAGGGGAGGGCTGGCTGGGGAGGAGACGGTGAGACTGCCTGTTTCTGTCTGCTTTGCCTGGCCCTGTGGCAGCTTAATTGTCAGCTGTCATTGTGAGAGCTACTTAGCAGCCTCCTGCCTTGGAGATAGGCGTGGAGGAAGCTGTTTCTGACAGCAAAGACGGTGGGGTCCGGAGATGAGGGGGCCAGTGGGGGGAGGGGAGAGAGCCTACAGCTTGCAATTGGGATCGAGAGGCTTTGGGTGCCCTGGACCTATGCCCGGTGGCTGGAGGGGAAGAGGGAGGTCTGGAGTGCCCACGCCGCTCAGCCTCTTCCGTTTCCCCACGGCGGCATCCAGGCAAGGAGGAGTTTGTGGCGACCTTCAAGGGCAATGAGTTCTTCTGCTACGACCTGTCACACAACCCGATCCAGAGCAGCACGGACGAGATTACGCTGGCCTTCCGCACCCTGCAGCGCAATGGGCTGATGCTGCACACGGGCAAGTCGGCCGACTACGTCAACTTGTCCCTCAAATCTGGGGCGGTCTGGCTCGTCATCAACCTGGGCTCGGGAGCCTTTGAAGCCCTGGTGGAACCCGTCAACGGCAAGTTCAACGACAACGCCTGGCACGATGTCCGGGTCACTCGAAACCTGCGCCAGGTAGGGGGAGCAGGAAGAAGGCCAGGGGCCAGCGGCGTCTGAGGCAGAATGGGAGTGGGGAGCATGGCCACCGGGATGCGGGGCCAGGCATCAGGCCAGGCCGCAGGGTGTGGTTCTGAAGAATGTTTAGGCTTTGGGTGGGCTGGCAGGGGCCAGGAGTGTGGGCGCAGTGGGCAGGGTGCAAGGACCAGGATCCATGCTAGGGAGGAGGGTGTGGAGCTGTCCAGGGCCAGAGCCCGGGGGAAGAGGAAGGGCTAGGTTAGGATTGATGCTAGTGACTTGGTGCTGAGGTCTCAAGGGCTGGGGCTGAAAAATCAGGTGAACTGGCAGCAGGGCGATTCAGGACATGGAGGGGTGAGACAGAACCTGAATGATGGACCCTGGGGGTGCTCTGGGATGGGGAGACACTGGCCAGACCCTGGAGGGGCAGGTGTCCAGTTAGGGCAGAAAGTCTAGGACACATGGGGTGGGATGTGGCCTGCCCTTAGGCAAGGCCTTTGGGGCTGGGCTCAGAGCAGGCTCGGGGCAGCAGATGTGAGCAGGGAACCAGCTGGAGAGGTGCTTGGTCCTGCCTCTCCTCTGGCAGCACCCCAATTCTCTCCTGTCCCATCCTGCTCCTCCAAAGGGGCACAGTCTCTCCCAAGGGTTCTTGACTGTCTTGGTGTGGCTTCTAGGCCTGCCCTTGCAGGAGCTCAGGAGCCTCTTGGGGCGGCCCCTTCAGTCAGGACAGGGCTCTTCTCAGCGTCCTCAGACGCCCCCCACCCTGGAGGAGTGCCGATGCTTCTGAGCGTCGACTCTGTCTTCAGTAGCTTTTGCCTCTCACAAGGTGCAGGGAGGCTGCGGCAGGCGAAGCACTCTCTCTGGCCAGGCTCCTGCTCTACAGCAGCCCCCGCAGCTTGTTTCCAGCCCTGAGAAGTTCCTGCTTCAAGCGCGCTCCAAACTAGAGCCTTTTTTGAAAGCAGATGAGGCCGCTGTGCATCCGTGATGGCTTCCGTCTCTGCCTCCGGACTTCTTGCCCTGCTCGGTTGGTGCCTGGGGCCCGGGTGCCAGGCTCCTGCTGGTCCCTTTCTCTGGGTCCACCGCTTTCTCTCATGGCTGGTGGCAGGGATGCTTTCCCAGCTCCACTCTAGCAGGCTAAGTGCAGCCAGGACTGTGAAACCCCTGAGCCCTGGGAGGCACTGTCTGGGCTGGTTTGGAGCTCTTCTCTCACTCGGTACCTTCCCATATTTCCTGGTTCTGGCTGAACTTCTTGGTGAATGGACTTCTGTTGTCTCTCCTCTTCACCATCACTGGCAGCTTCCTTCTCCTCCTCTCCTTCCTCCCACCGAAGGCTCCTGGGGGGCAGGGGCCATCAGACTTCACATTGTTCTTATTGCTCCTCTTCAACCCCCTGAGTCACGATCTAATGGGGCATCCCCCTCAATGGTGACTTCCTCTTGCTGTCGGGACACCGTGACTAATCCACCTGCTCTTTCCAAGCCGCTGCTCCCTGCTGTAGTCGGGCTCCCACCCAGGCACCTGTCCTCAATGCTCCCCAAGCTCGGAAGAGCTGCATCATCCCCTGAGCCGGCTGGAGGGCTGCCCTGTGGCGCCACCCTGTTCACTGCAGGGCTGGGCAGAGTTGCCTTCTTGCCGCTATTCCCTCCCCAGGACAGGTGCTGTCACGGGGCTGCCTTTGGCAACACACTGCAAGCCCAGGGTCCTTGTCCATGTGTCCTCTGGCCAACACACTGCCCATCTACAAGGATGTGTGCTCAGTCGTGCCGTCATGTCTGACTCTTTTGTGGCCCCATGGACTGCAGCCCACCTGACTCTTCTATCCATGGGATTTTCCAGGCAAGACTACTGGAGTGGGTTGCCATTTCCTTCTCCAGGAGATCTTCTTGACCCAGCGGTTGAACTCCAGTCTTCTATGTCTCCTGCACTGGCAGGTGGATTCTTTAGCACCACCTGGGAAGTCCTACACAGGGTACTGAGGGGAAAAAGACATGGTCCCACCCTCCCAGCCCTTTGGCTCTTGAGGAGACTGGATGAGTCTGCTAAAAGTGATCAGAGCCAATCCACACAAGCACCAGCTAAGTGGCAAGAATCTTAAATGTTCTATGAACTTGAGAGACACAGATAAGTGGGAGAGGTTGTGACCAGGGAAGGTGGGAAAGCCACCTAGAAGTGGTGAGGCCTGGCCTCGCAGCACCAGGATGGACAGCGACTCACAGTAGTCTCCAGCGCTCACAGAGTTCTGGGTCGGAGCTGGTGACGGATGCAGACCACTTCCCCTGGCTGGCTCTACCAGATGGCTAGAGCAGAGTCAGGTCATATTGACCCAAACACAAGCCTTTGGGGCTCAGGGGGTATCTGCTTCAATAGTTTGATTGAGAGGTCTTTTTAGAAAGGGTTTCTGGAGAGATGTATTTGACTCAAGTTCACATCCTTAAGTGTGAGCTGCAGCCCTTTATGGGTCATTGTGACCATCAGGGGGATGGCTGTGTTCTGGATTCATTGCCAAGTCCATCCTCCCCAGGCCTTTTGAGTGCCTGGTTCTCAAGTGAAGGAGGGGGTGCCCACAGGAGGTTCTGGAAATGTCTGGAAGCATTTTGGGTGTCACAGCTTGGGGAGGGTGCTACTGGCATTTACTGGGTAGAGGCCAAGATACTGCTAAATATCTCTCAATGCACCGGAAAGCCCCTCAGCAAAGAACGATCTGGCCCCAAGTGTTGGTAGTGCCAAGGAGAAGAAATGGTGCAGACAAGGACCTCGTGGCATTCTGGGATTGGAAAGATCCTTTTGTGATTTGAGGGGTAATGTAGGATCAGGAGGGGCCAGGAGCAAGGACAGGGATGATGTGAAAAATGACATCTGCCCCAGCCTCTGGGAGGGCACTGGGGTTCACGTAGTTTTCCCCAAGTGATTAGAACGATGGGACCGCCCCCTGAGGAAAGCCTGGCCCAGAACTTACACGGAGGGGGTCTCCCTTCCTCCTCTTGGTTCATCAGCTTTGGGTGTTGGGCATGAGGCCAGCTCCTAAGACTGGAAGGAGGCAGAATTTCTCTCCACCTCCCCTGAACCAGATAGTGACCCTGGAATCATCCAGAACCTCTTGGAACAGTGCAGTCAGGGCCAGAGGGAGCCTGGCTGAGACCATACCCTTCTTTTGCTCTGCTTTCCCCCAAATCCAGGCTTGAGGACTCTCTGCCCAGTGGTGTCTGCTGGGTGATCTTGGCAAGAATGATTCCATCTGAGGATTCCCTGAGGCCTCTTTTTTTTTGGTTACGCTGGGTCTTTGCCAGCTTCTCTAGCTGTGTAGAGCAAGTTCTAGAGCGCGTGGTGCTCGGGCTTAGCTGCAGCATGTGGGATCTAGTTCCCCAACCAAGGGTCAAACCTGGGCCCCTTGCATTGGAAGTGTGGCATGTTATCCACTGGACCACCAGGGAAGTCCCTGAGGCCTATTTTTAATCTTGGGCACACTCTCCTCCCACACTGGTGTGCCTTCCCCACCACACATGCCAAGTGCCAATCCATTTCATCTCTGACCAGCTAACCAGCACCGGCTTTGGAGACAAACTGGCCCTTGACGTATCATGTGGACTTCCTCCCACCCAGCTCCTATGAGGCTGTGAACCCCAAGGTGGGAGTCCTCCAAGGATGGCATCCGGCAGGCACTTGGGACTTCCTCCCCGGCCTTATGGCTTGGCCTCCAGGTCTCTCAGCCTGTCACACACCCTGCCTCAGGGCCTAACTGTACTGCTGGGCATGCCTCGTCTACACTGGCTTCCTGAGCTGCCCGCTTCATTTCCATAGTGCTCCCTGAGGACACCACCATTCACCCTCCTTTCCACCGGGTGAAACCCTAGAGCTGGGGTTTGAGTTGGACTGACTGGGTTCAAGTCACTGCGTGACTTGAGGGAAATTACGTAACCAGTGTGAGGTAGGAGGGGCCTTTGAGGAGTGACTGAGGTGATGCCCCTGGCTTGGCACCATGTGAGCATCGTGGGCTCACTGCCGCCTTTACCATTAGTTGTGGGGTTTTCTAGTCGGTTTCACCACCTTTGTAAGGCTTTCTTGAGCCACCCCCGTCGCCATCCCCACCCCTGCCCAGTCAGTCTCCCTTTTTGCTGTATTCTGGCCCTGTCACCACACTCTATCTGTGTGGTTAACTTGTGCTCATCTCTTCTCTGTTTCTAGGTGGTGAGCTCCTTGAGTGCTTTTATTGGTCTGTGTGTGTCTTCGTTGCGGCGCACGGACTCTCTAGTTGTGGCGTGTGGTCCCAGTAGTTGCCACGCGGGCTTAGTTGCTCACAAGTGGGATCCCAGTTCCCTGACTAGTGATTCAACCTGTGTCCCCTGTACTGGAAGGCAGATTCTTAACCACTGGACCACCAGGGAAGTTCCCCTTGAGGGCTTAATACCAGAAACTGAGTGTTTTTATGTTTTCCTACTGGTTTTTCTGGTTCCTTTGGGTTCTGCCTTGAAGCCAGTTGGTGAGGTTTTGGACAGATTAGCAGGTCTAATTATTTCATATGAGCCCGGAACTACTGTTGTCTTCTGGGAAAAACTCCTTCCTTTATGCTCCCTCCCTCTCTTTGGAGTTTCATTAGGACCTATCCCTTTCTTACAGCACTGCTCAGATCACACCCTCATATCTCTCGTTCATGGGCCCCCAAGTTCAAGGGTCTCGTTTCTTTTTTGTATCTCATCTAACTTTTCTAACAATCCTGTGAAGTGGGAGATACCTGCATTCACCAATGAGGGAAAAGCAAGTTGAAGAGCTGGCCCAAGGTTGTCCTGTGGGAATGGGAGGGTGAGAGTCTGTCTGACTCCATTCCTCTGCCTCCCAGGAGGGCCTGGCTGTCGACCTTGGTGTGCAATGCTAAGGGTCTGTCATTTGCCTTGTGGTCCTGCCATTCTTGGCTGTCCCCATGTCTTGAACCATCTAAATGTTCTGCTGTCTCTTGAAAAAGTGGGCCCATCTTATCCAAGTCCTCTTTCCTTTGTTCTGAGTTTCTCTTGCTCCATAGAGACTGCCTTCGTCCAGATTGTTGTGGTTTGTGTGTATAAACCCCTTCTTGACTTTCTTGAGAGCCTGGAGCTACGTCGAGACTTCAAGGTAGAGATGGGGCAAGGTTTTGTCCAAAGGCCCATGGTCGTGGTAAGTTGCACTTGCTGTAGGCACTGGCCTCTTCCCTCTGTGATTGATGTCCTCCTCCCTCATCATGCATGGTCCTCCATGTGCTCCTGTCCTCCAGGGGCCCTCCAGCTGCTTCTGTGGCTGGGGCAAAGCCTTCCTCGCCCAGTTGTTAGTCTGAAACCCCAGCTCTCCAGATCCCAGCATCTGGGAAGGTGTGGGCTGCTGCATCATGGGCGCAAGCTGGCTTCTGGTAGAGCCTCCACTTAGTGTCTAGCCACAGTTGCCCGCTTGGGCATGACCACCGTGTTCTGGATCTGCACTGTCTCATCCACTGCAATGTCGCTGTTTGTCAAAGGAAGCCTGGATCTCTTGACACATCAGTGGGAGACCCAGGCTTTGAACGCTTTGAACGCACAGCTTTTCCCTGTCAGTCTTGTTTCTTAAGTAATTGAAGTTGTCCATGAAGGTTGAAAATGGGTTTTTCCTTATTTTAGTTTCTACAGCCAGTTCTAACTCCTAAAGAGTGTAGTTGGACTTTTACCTGCGGTGCCTCTTTTTATTTTTTTAACCTGCGGTGCCTCTTCTTCCCCTTCTTGCTTGACTGCTGCAGTGGTATCAGCGAACTTGCCCCTATTTGGTGCCATGGGTGTAGCTGTCATGAAGCTAGTGTTTCCTTGCCCTGAGTAGTTGGCCTGTTCATTTCCCAACAGTCCTACTGGCTGATAGGACCAGTCTTTGTATGATGTGTTATCCCAGAGTCCAGTCTCTGCACCTGCGTTTAGACGCTTGTCTTCCTGCTAGGTAAACTGCTTCTGCATCACTAATAATTAATATTGGTCATTCAGCACTCCTAGCTGCTAAATATTGAATTCTGTTATTTTTAATTATACAAGGCCCTTATTAATTGTCTTAGTGAGTTAGTCCTGTGCCCACTGGTTATAACAGCTCTCTAACTAGTGGGTCTGTCCCCAGAAGACCTTTCCTTCTCACAGTCACACTCTTGGGCTTGCAGTTTAGCATTTGATGGACATCAAGCAGTAGTGTCCCAACACCTCTGTTGCACAGGGTGAAGCTGCCTCAGCCCCATTGACATCTCCTCCTCAAAGGGAAATTTTGAAGGTGGTTCTTGCTGACATCTTTGACCATGAGGAGAGGAAATGAACATAGAGGTGCATGGGGGTGGGGCTTCTAGAGTCTTGGGTATAAGGAATTGGCTTCTAGTTTAGAGAGGAGTGAGGGATTTTAGAGGGAGGTGGGTCTTTGTGTTCCTTCTTATGTTGTGGTATGTTGGGGGAGCGGATTTCTGGTGCTGGCTCTGGGGAGTGGAGGCTTGGGGGTCTGTGGGTGTGGGGAAGGAGGGTGGGCTGCTGGGAAAGCCTGACTGATTGCACAGACTTGCACGAGTGATGATGGAGGTGGTGGGGGGTGGGGGGGAGTACTTCATTCTGGGAGAAACAGCTTCCCAAAGGGGCATAAGAATATAGGGTGGGATGATTGAAGAACCAAGGGAAATTTGGGGGCAGTGTGGGCTCTGAAAAGTCAAATTAGGGTTAATTTAGGAGCTCTGGGTGGGAGAGTGGGTGAGGGGAGGAGGGTTTGGGATGAGGTATGATGTGAGAGTGAGCCCTCTGCCAGCCCATGGAGGGCAAAATTTCCTTTTCCCTGTTCTGGTGGTGACTTGCTCTCTCTTCCTTTCTGAAGGAAGAGAAACAGGAAAAAGTATAAAGAGCTGCCTTTCCCTGTACCATGACTCCCTGGGTCTATTTGCTATCTTCCATCCCCAGGAAAAGCAGATACTCATATTCCCTCCTATACTCCTTGGGAACCCCTTCCCTTTTGCTCCAAGTGAAATTGCTTCTCATTCAAGCCAGTCCTGGGATTCTCTGGGGGCCTTGACCATTCTCCCAGTCTGACAGCCAACTGGCCTGTCACCAACCAGTTAACCCATTAACTCAAGATGATCACTGGTCAGCCAATTGGCCAGCACTAACTTGCTCTTTAGCCACTTCTCTGGAAAGCCATCTGGTCGACCAGTTAGCCAACAAACCTCTGCCTTCATTACCTGAGTCAATAGCCCATACCTTTCTTACACCCCTATTCACCTTCCTGCCTTCCCCTCAACTCCCTAACATTTCAGCCCATAGGACTTACTAATACTGCATAATTGGGTCTGCTTCTTAACCCCCTGCCTTCCCTCTCTCACCCTCTGTTGGAAAACTCCGTTGGCAACTCTGTGTGTGTTACTAACACGCTTATAACCCCAGGGGGACCAAGGGATGGGCAGGGACAGGTGGGGCAAGGTATGAGTGAAAAACCGAACTAACCTTTCTGTCTCATCCGCGGAATGTCGCCATCTTTAAGTCTTTGCTTTCCTGGTCTAGTTCTTTCGTTGTCTCCTTCTCTACTAACCAAGGTCTTTAACTGTTCCCCTTCTCTGCAGCCGGCTCTTCTGGGAGGAGATGGGTGGGGGAGAGGACTCCAGGGGTGGGNTCTTGCCACCTCTTCTTAATATCTTCTGCTTCTGTTAGGTCCATACCATTTCTGTCCTTTATTGAGCCCATCTTTACGTGAAATGTTCCCTTGGTATCTCTAATTTTCTTGAAGAGATCTCTAGTCTTTCCCATTCTGTTCTTTTCCTCTATTTCTTTGCATTGATCCAGGCTCCTTCATCCATGGGATTTTCTGGGCAAGAGTACTGGAGTGCGGTGCCATTGCCTTCTCCTACCTGATCCCAAATCTTTTTTTCTAAGATAACCAGCCCCTTCTTCCAAAGAACTCTTACAGCCCAGGAGCTCTGTGCCTGGCTTCCCTTTCCCGGCTGCCCTCCTGTCTCGGAGGCTCCAGGAGCTGATCGGCCTGCCCGTCTGCTCCACCAACCATACAGGGGCTCCTGGTCCAGGGGTAGGGGACGCAGGCTCTAGAATCCTGCCACTTGGGTGGTACTTCGGCTCTGGTCCTTAACTGTGGTGGCACTTCAGGCAGCTTTCCTAGTCTCTCTAATCCTCATCTGCCATTTCCAAGTGGGATTGTAAAGGATCAATTCTTCAGGGTTACCATGAGATTTAAATGATATGATATATGTGAAGTGCTACCATAGGGTCTCAAGAGTCTGACACGATTGATGCAACTTAGCACGCATGTGTCTGAGTGCCTGGTATGCTATGCATGCTAGGTCACTTCAGTTGTGTCTGACTTTGAGACCTGTAGCCCAGACTCCTCTATCCATGGGGATTCTCCAGGCAAGAATTCTGGAGTGGGTTGCCATGCCCTCCTCCTGGAGATCTTCCTGATCCTGGTACCAAACCTGCCACTCTTGCATTGGTGGGCGGGTTCTCTACCACTAGCACCACCTGGGAAGCCCAAGTGCCTGATATACAGTCATAAAAGCCCAGTAAATGTTAGCGGGGGAAACTCTGGATTCAAGTCTTTCAGCCTCCTTGGGGGTCTCTGCCCCTGACTCCTGCCTGTGGGGATGGCTGGGGGAAGGACATGTCAATGATCCAGCCCTCTGGGGGCATGTCCACTTCTGGCACATTCTCTAAGGACTTGCCCAGGTGGGAAGAAGGCGTCTAGACTGAGGCCCACCACACACTGCAGCTGGGCTTTGGCGGCTCACACGGGTTTCTGAACTTGGGGGCTTCGTTAATCAATGTTTGCAGCCCAGGGCTGTCGGGGTGCGAGGGCAGAGCATCCTTTTTTTCTCCTGGGACGTCTCTTGGTCCTGCCTTCACTGAGGCCCACACTCTCCCTCCATCCGATTCGCAGGCTCCATCTCGGTGAACAGCCGCAGCACGCCGTTCTTGGCCACCGGAGAGAGCGAGATCCTGGACCTGGAGAGCGAGCTGTACCTGGGCGGTCTCCCTGAAGGCGGGCGGGTGGACCTGCCCCTGCCCCCGGAGGTGTGGACCGCAGCTCTGCGGGCTGGCTACGTGGGCTGCGTGCGGGACCTCTTCATAGACGGGCGGAGCCGAGACCTCCGGGGCCTGGCCGAGGCTCAGGGGGCTGTGGGCGTGGCCCCCTTCTGCTCTCGGGAGACGCTGAAGCAGTGTGCCTCCGCTCCCTGCCGCAACGGGGGCGCCTGCAGGGAGGGCTGGAACCGCTTCGTCTGTGACTGCATCGGGACCGGCTTCCTGGGGCGGGTCTGTGAAAGAGGTGAGGCTGGTCTGCACGCCTGTGCCCGTCTGTCCCTGTGCCCCATCGAGGACCATCCCTGGGCCTGCCAGCCCTGTATTGATTGGCTTGGTCTTCTCTCCCTTCTCTGGCCCCTGCCTGTACCCCCCTTCTCTCTCCCCTCACTCCTGGGGCAGAGGCTACGGTCCTGAGCTACGACGGCTCTATGTACATGAAGATCATGCTGCCGAACGCCATGCACACGGAGGCGGAGGACGTGTCCCTGCGTTTCATGTCCCAGCGGGCTTACGGGCTCATGATGGCCACCACCTCCAGGGAGTCCGCGGACACCCTGCGCCTGGAGCTGGACGGGGGCCAGATGAAGCTCACTGTCAACCTCGGTAACTGCTCTGTCCGTGCCCCGGGCCCCTTCCCCTACCCTGCCTCTCACCCACACCCCCTCTGTCTGGAGAAGCTTGGTGGTTGCGCCAGCGAGAGATGGGCGGTGGGAGGTGCCAGCCCGGGTCTGAGCCCCGCCCCCCCGCAAGAACTTCCTCCCGGAGAGGACCCACAGTGTAGGTAGATGCCTCGTGCTCGGCGGGGAGGGGCCCCGACTGTGTCTGGCGTGTGATAGTCACCCTCCCAGGGCACTCCTGGGGCTTGGAGGCGTCTGTTCGGCGCGCACACGTAAGGAGGTAGTTCATGCCTTGCTGTCAGCTCATCTGCTTGCTCGTTCCTTGGCTCATTCATTCGCGAAGCGCTTGCAGACGCCTACTGGTGTTCAGCCCGCCTCCCTGCCTTGGCAGATCCAGAGACAGAAGGACCTGGCCCCCCATACAGCCGCCCTCGTCTGCTCTGAATTTAGAGAGCCATGTCTGTGTGTCTGTGTGTGTGCGTGTGCAAGATTGTGTGCATGTAGGTGCACAAGGGGACCCATCGGGACATGTCATCTTCCCTGTGTCCGCTTTCACTTGAGTCCCCATAGCTACCCGGATTTTATAGAGTGGGAATGCCATATACTGACCTACCAGGATCACAAAGCTAGTGACGGTCAGGGAGGAGCCCGGACTCAAACCCAGGCCATTTGCTGAGGTTCAGGGCTTCCTCTTGGTTTCTGACAGAGCTGGGAGGTGGAGGAGTGTCAAGACCCTTGTCACCTGATGGCTTGATGCCTCTGCCCCATCCAGAGCAGGCGTGGCTCCACTTCACCTGGCAGTCCCTGGAGCATCCATGTGGGCAGTACCACGAGGCCTGTCAGACTCTCTGTGGCTTCAGCAGAGTCAAAAAGAAAACAGGAAGGCCACTCATTCGGCTGTCACTTATGGGCCACGTCTTAGTGCCAGAGTGTTCTGAACCTGGGGTGACAGTAGTGACCCCAGGACCCCAAGGCAAGGTCCCAGGGTCATGGAGCTCTCAGTCAGGGCAACCTTGGCAGCTAGAGGTCCTAAGCTGCCCAGGCTGGGTCACATTTGTCCCTTTCAGACTAGCCTTTGGGCATATGGAGGGGGAGCACCCAAAGGCCTGTCACGTGGGAAGATTCAGGCCTCTGGGGTGGTTTGTTGTGTCCTGGATCTGGAGAACTTAGACTCCTCTGAACAGATTAGAATCCTCAGCTGAGGAGAACACAGAGCTCTGAGCTTAAAATATTCACCTGGAGTCTCATCCTAACATTGCTCTCCAGGGCGTTTGGGGGACAGATTGTGGCCTTTTGAGAACCCATTCCCTTGCTAACAAATTTACAGTGTCCTTTCCCCTTTAGGCCACCTGGCCTTTGTGCTCCTAGGACAAAGATTGAGGCGAGGGGCCTTGGAGGTGGGGGACTTTAGGGTTCCCTGAAGCTCTGTTTCTAACCACAGTCAGAGCCTACAGAGTGGGTGGTGGGTGGCAGGGGAAAGCAGGATGGGAGATACCCTTTGCCACCGTCCCACGGACCTGTACAGAGTCCCCTGGCACCCCTCAGAGGGTCATAGGAGGAAGACACTAGCCCAGGACACCATGAGTGGCCCTGTGCTTCTCAGACTGCTCAGGTCTGTGTACTCAGGGTCTGTGTACCCAGGTCTGTGTATCCAGGGTCAGGTACCCTTTGCCCTGGAACATGTGTGTTCCCTGTGTGGTGAACACGTGGCTCTGTACTTGGTGGGGATACTGCAGGGGACATCTGAGGCTTCCATTTGCAGGGAAGGCAGATGCTTCTTCCTCCACTTGGACTGTCTTAGTTTCCCTGCGAAGAACTGTGGATCCCTTGAGATGAGACAGGGGGCAGCAGCCTTGGCCAGGGCAGTGCACTCTGGTGGGCCCTGGGGACATTTCACCCTCAGGCCCTCGCTCCTTCTCATGGACACGCTTTTCTATCTGTGCCACATACGTTCTTAGGAGTTAAGGGACAAGGTGGCCAGCAGGACAGTCCTCCCACCCATCCACAGAGATGCTGTCCCTAGTGGCTTATGACAAGCTATGACCAGATGCTTGGTACAGTCACATCTGTCCACAAATACCAAGTGATGTGCATACAGGGAAGTGTGTGGCTGTTGTGTGAACCACACAGACACATGGGTGGTCCCCACCCTGCCACCAAGCCTTTGGCTATGATGGGAAGAATGCTGGGCTGGGGACTAGAAGATCTGGGTTCTAGTCCTGGTCTTCTAGACTGCTGGGTAAGTTATATCCCCTTTTCTAAGCCTCTGTTTCTTTGTCTGTAAAATGGGGATAAGAATCCTCACTCTACCTCCTTTCTGTGGTTGTTTTGAAGCTTAAGTAGAAGTGTGGAGGTGACAACATTATATGATGCAGGGCACACACATAGAGACTGACTCAGCCAAGGGAAGGGAAGTCACACTAGGATAGGGACTGAAGCTTAGAGCCAGGCCTGGGACTCGCCTCCACATCCCTTGACCCCAGTCTGGCCCCACCTCAGGAGCCCCATCCCGATCCCCAGCCTGCTTGCTACCCTGAGGGCCTGGCAGGCTTGGTCTATGGCCTCGTGGTCTCATCTCATCGGCAGGGAAGCCAGGCTCCCGCAGGCAGCTCCTCAGGTGCTCACTGGATTAACGCAGACTCAGTCCCGAAGAGAATGGAGCTGGTGACCACGTGGTGGGAGAAGGCACTTGGAGCCAGTCTCAGGTGCCTGGGTGTTTGCTGGGCCGAAGAGGGTCAGGAGGGCCTGGGGCTGCTGCCCCTGTCCAGGCAGAGAGCCCCAGGAGTGGATCATGCCTCCTGCCCTGGCCTCCACCGTGTCTGCCAACCCTGAGCCAGTTCCTGGAGCTCTGCTGTCTACGGGCCCTGAACAGGGTGGTTGGTCTCTGTTCTCGGAGTCCCTGATTCGTCACCCTGTTCCAGTGTGATCTGGGTTCCTGGGTTCCTTCTACCTTGGGCATGGCCTGCCTCTTGTCACCCCCCTGGGGTTGTCTTTCCCCGCTATGTGCCTGTCGGTCGTCCCAGTTGCCAGTGAGGCTGACATGAAGGGCGAATTGTAACTGAAGAATCTCCAAGCTGGAGGGGCCCTTAGAAGTCACCTCCTTCAACCCGCTCCCGTGTGTGTATCCACCGTGCCTCCCCCCGTGACGGGAGGCTCTCCACCTCTGTTCAGATGACTTCTGTGTCAAGAGCACCCCACCTCTGAGATGGCCATTCTCATCACTGGGTCATTCTTCCCTGGTAGCAACATCATTTTCTGAAATCCCTACTTGTGAACTTAGTTCTGCTGTCTCCAGCTGTACACAGCAAGTCTGACTCTGGCTCGTGTTGTAAGCCAGGCTTAATGCACATTACATTCCAAAGCCCTTTAATCTCTGAGACCATGGGGCGGTGCCTTGTTCCCACAGGGTGGTACTTTGTTTCCGTGGGGCTCTTTTAAGAGGCTCTTGAGCTCTTTTGAGGCTGAGCTACTGGGCAGATAGCTCTGAACGAGGGCTGTGCCCAGTGCACACTGCCACTCTGCAGTATCGCCTCCAAGATTCCAGCCAGTGGGCTCCTGAGGCTCCTTGCAGGGAGCTCTGGCCCCCTCTCCCCCACCTCCAATTTGCAGGGTGTGGTTGGGGGAGCAGGTGGGATGCAGAAAGCGGAGCCTGGCTTCTTTTCCGGAGTTCCTTTCCACACAGATGACTTTTCCCCACCTGTCTTATCACACATTCATACCATCATCCTGGTCTCTAGGCCCAGCGAGGGCCTTGGTGGGTCTGTGCACACCTATCACTTCTGTGCGTTTGCTGAACTTGAGGCGCAGGTTTCTAGTTATCAGAGTAGCAGTTAAATCTCCCTGAGCTGTGCTCTGGGAGGTGCGGCCACCAGAGGGCGGTCTCTCCCACTTACCGGCAGTTGCTGCTTTTCCTCGGACCGTGCTGGCTGCCTCCTGGGTGCTCATCTTCAAGGGGAGTTTGCTCCCCTGCAATCCCACTGGAGGGGCGCTCCTGGGGATGGGGTCACTTAAAGGGTGGGCCTGGAGCTAACACCTCTTCTCTGGACAGATGGAACCCCCTTCCTGGAGCCCCCATGCTTGGGAGGGGCAGAACTATGCTCCTCCCTAGGCCTTTTCTCCAAAAGGGGTTTGGCCTGCCCTTCCAGCTCCCTTTTTTCTTTTTTGGACCCTTCATTGGTGAAGACTCTGCTGGCCCTGAGAGAGCCCCCGTGGCCCGAGTCCAGGCCTGGCACCCTGCCCTCACCCTGACATCCTCCCCTCCCCCCTCTGTCCAGCTCCCCCTTTCTTCCTCTTCTCTCTCTATACCCTCTCCACCTCCTTCCTCAGACCTGTGACTTGCCCCAGATCTGCCCCTTGACCTCCTTCTGCCCCTCCCTTGGTGCCAGGTGGTGGCTTCAGGTCCCGGCTGCTCCCCCCACTCTTCTGCTGCGGTTGACGACGCGTGTGGGGCTCAGCCGTACTGCCCGCGGAGCCCATGCCCCCAGAGCCACGAGGGAAGCTACCTCCACTGCAGGAACCTTCAGGGGTTTAGGGGGATGCCAGATAACCCCACCCCACTTTGCCTCCTGGGCCTTGGGGTTGTGGGCAGAGCCCGTTCCAGGGGAGACAGAGGATGGCAGGATATACTGCTGCTAAGGGAGGTCTGGAAAGTGCCCCTCCCTGAGAGGTAGGGCTGGCCCATTGGACACTTGGTTCTTATTTCCAGGTCAGGGTGGATTGTTCAAGCCCCTCAGCTCACAGGGAGAGAAGGTGGGGCTGGGAGAGAAGAGAATTGCCCACAGTCACTTGACGGGATAGGATGCAGCATTTCTGCCTGCTTCTGCCCTCTACTGTCTGGGTCTGATGGAGCAGGACAGGCGTCCAAAGACCCCGTCACAGGACTCTAGTGCTCTGTGTCCTTGTGAGGCTGGTGGACTCACATCTTGTGGGTAATGCTTCCACCAGGAGGGGCATGGCCAGAGGCCCCAGGGCTCCGGGCTGCAGGTCCGTGTAGACAAGTGTGCTTTCTGAGTACCCGGGGCCTTCAGCCTGGACTTGGATGCCAACAGGCTGGGGCTGGGGAGGGGCAGGAGGCTTCGCCAAGGGTGCTTGCTTGTCCTGAAGACCTCAGAAGTCACATGGGGCCTCAGTGTCCTCCTGTGTGAACCCTTGGCCCTTGCCTAGGAAAAGGGAATAATGCTAGTTCCTGTTCAGGGTGAAGAGCACCCTGGTTCCCAGGGACAGCCTGGTACCCTCCAGGTTAGGAAGGGTAGCAAGAAGGTTCCTGTAGGGTTGGTGCTAGCCCCCTGGGGCTTTGGGAGGTGTATGGCTGCGGGAAGGGGGCCCTGGGGCAGACCCCTCCATTTAGCTCAGAGCCCAGGGTACATGGGGATGATCTGTGACAGCCTGGGCTCTGAGCGGGGAGTTGTCCCAGAGCAGGGGGAGCAGGGGCTCTGGCCCTCCCCGCCTGTCTCCCTCTCAGAGATGGAGAGATGTGGGGTTGGTCAAGCTCTCAGCCCCTCAGTGATCCCCTGTACGACTGGGATTCCCAAGGTCCCCATCTCCCTCAGACGTGAGAGGCCCAGGCTTCTCCAAGAAGGGAGATGTCAGCCTTCTTCCCATCACCCGGTTGCCCTGCCTCCTGTTTGGGGGAAGGAAGGGGAGGGGGCCGACTGAGGAAGGGGAGAAGGCACCTGAGCACGCGTGGTCCCCGGAAAGTGGCCCTGGGGGAAACCCCTGCCTGCAGACACCCCTCCCTGTGAAGGATGTAAAAAAAAAAAAAAAAAAACAAAAAAAAACCTTGTTCTGCCTTTTTGTCTCCCCTCCCTGCCCGCCCCATGGCCCCCCCAGACTGCCTGCGCGTCGGCTGCGCACCCAGTAAGTGGCTTCCCTCTTCTTCTGCAGAGCCCCTGGGCGCCTGGGATTCTGGACATTGGGGTTGGGGAGGGGTGCAGGGGGAGGGGAGGAGATGGCGTCATAGCCTGCTTGTGCGGGGCTTGGGCAGTGGGGGTGTGTGTGGGGTATGCTTGTGGAGGACAGAACAAGCCAAACGAAGCTGAAGCAGGGGGAGTCGGTGGAGGTCTGGGGTCCGCATGCTCACTGAGACTAGGATAGGAAGGGCCAGAAACTTCGTCTCCTCAAACGCTCTGGAGGGTAGGGCAAAGGCTTGGGATGGCACCGACCGAAGGAGGGCAGGAAGGAGCCGAAGAGGGGCTGGGCTATCCCGCTGTATCTCAAGGTGGCCACAAGGGGGAGGTCGAGGCACGCGGGAGAGAAGACGAGGGCTGGAGGTGAGTGGTCGGTGAGCCAGGAAGTTCAGCCCTCCGCAGCCCCTGTGCGGGGGGCGGGGGGCGGGGGTGAGATTCTGCCAAACGGGGGCTCTCTCGGAGGTGATAGTGAGGCTCTCAGCACGGGTGAGAGCGGGTGTGGACATTTCTGAGCTCCCAGTGTGCCTGGATTCAACCCTCATCTCTGAGTGTGTTTCTGCCTGGTGTGCCCTGAGGTCACGTAAGAGAGCCCAGGGACGCGGCAGTCACAGGCAGAAAGAGAGTACTTAGTTCGGCTCTGTGTGTATTTGGACAGGTGTGCGCATGCGTGGTGAGCCCTGCCCTGCTGGTGAGAGCACTGGGGTGGTGGGCCCAGGAGGAATCTTGAGGGGTGCCGCAATTGGCCTGCAGCACTGTTCTAAAGCTAAACGTTTTTAGTCTCGGAAGCGGTTCATCCAGGTCTTGAATCAGTCAGTTCAGTTCAGTTGAATAAATGGCCGTAATTCCTAAAGAAGACATTTCACTCGCTGGCCGTGCTGTGTATGTGATGTGTATGTCCCTGTGTGGAATTAACCAGGCATGTGCAGAAAAGTCAAACTGGGTCCCTCTAGATCAGGGATCCCCAACCTCTGTGCCATGGACTGGTGCCTCCTGTCAGATCCATGGTGGCATTAGATTAGAAATGAAGTGCCCAATTAATGTAATGCACTTGAATCATCCCCAACTCATCCTCCACCCGTCCTGGTCCGGGGAGAAATTGTCTTCCACGAAGCTGGTCCCTGGTGTCTAAACGTTGAGGACTGCTGCTCTAGATGGGGGAGCTGTGTGTGTGTGTGTGTGTGTGTAGTGCTCATGGACAACCGTGAGGCTGTGGGTGTGCATGCACATTTGGGTGTGTGGTAAGGCTCTTGAAAGTTTGAGGCCTCTGTCTATAGGCTGGGATTTCAGCTGCTGGCTACACACACTGATACCGAAGGTCCTGAGGCGAGACGGGCTGACCATGCTGGTTGTCGGTGTGAGTCTCCAGGTGCAGGGCCTTAGGGCACAACTCTGAAGGCACCCACTATTCACTCATTCCGTGTTCTTTTCCAATGACGCCTTGGGAAGTTGCACCAAATGTGGTGATACCGAGTGTGTCTGTGTTTATGAATGGGTGTGTGGGAAGGCTCTGTGTGTGAGTGTGCGTGGTGTACCTGCATGCGTGGGTGTGTACAGGGGTGAGGCTGTGTGCCTGGGGTGGTACTTGAAGCAGTCACATGAGGGCAGGAGGAGATGCCGGGCTGACTCCCCCCTCGGTGCTGCAGGTAAAGGCCCTGAGACGCTCTTTGCGGGGCACAAGCTCAATGACAATGAGTGGCACACAGTGAGGGTGGTGCGACGGGGCAAGAGCCTGCAGCTGTCAGTGGACAACGTGACCGTGGAGGGTAGGTAGTCTGCAGCCCTGTTCTTGGTGACCCCTGCCTGGGTGCCATTTCTCCCTTAGGGGTGGCATGTCATGGGCTCCTGGACCCCAGGGGCCATTTTGACTCCCCAGAGGCAGCATTGCCCTGCCAGCCTGTTGGCCCAGAGTCCCACAGCTCCCCCTGACCCAGGAGCTGGGTGTGCTGCCAGCGCCTGGGGGGCTTTGCTGATGTCCTTCCCACGTGGCCCTTGAGTGGAGGGGAGGCTCCTGGAGACCCAAGACCCAGCCCCAGAAGTGGTCCTACAGTCTGGGCCCCAAAGCCATAATCCCATCTCTGTCTCCTGTGCTGAACAGGACAGATGGCAGGGGCCCACACGCGGCTGGAGTTCCACAACATTGAGACGGGCATCATGACGGAGCGGCGCTTCATCTCCGTGGTGCCCTCCAACTTCATCGGGCACCTGAGCGGGCTGGTGTTCAATGGCCAGCCATACATGGACCAGTGCAAGGATGGGGACATCACCTACTGTGAGCTCAATGCTCGCTTTGGCCTGCGTGCCATTGTGGCCGATCCTGTCACCTTCAAGAGTCGCAGCAGCTACCTGGCGCTCGCCACGCTCCAAGCTTACGCCTCCATGCACCTCTTCTTCCAGTTCAAGACCACAGCCCCCGACGGGCTCCTCCTGTTCAACTCAGGCAATGGCAATGACTTCATCGTCATCGAGCTGGTCAAGGGGTGAGGTGCTAGGCTCTGCACCGCTGTCAAGGACGTGGTCCCCCCTGTCCCCGCCATGACCAAGAGGCAGCTCCCTCAGCCACTGGCTGCGATGTCCAGTCCCCACAGACCGCAGGTCAAGATTCAGGTCCCCCCACCACCAACCAAGATGGAGAAGCAGCACCCTCTCTTCCACCCTGGCCACCCCCAGTTGCTTCCTTGCCAGGGCTTTCTCAGTCATTTCTGCGCTCCATTCACCATCCTGGCCCTGGCCATCCGGCCCTACTAAAGACAGAAGGCAGGCTGGGTCCCTGTGACCTCTCCGGCCTAAGAGGCCCCCACCCTAGAGCAGCCTTGTCCTTGCCCAGAGGACCCTACTGCCCCCACAAAGCTATACCTCCACGAGCTTCTCTTCGGAGCCTGTCCCAGGAGCCAGGTCCTCTGCGGCCTCTCTCCCCACATCCCCCACGATGGGACCTCACACCTGAGTCCTCGTGTTGTTGGTTTGGGTTGTTCCACTATGAGGTCTCCCTCTCTGCCCCTCCCTCCTGCAGCTTCCAGCCCCACCCCTACCCCGCAGCTGTAGCTCCTCCTTACCCTGCCTTCCCAGCCCCCACCTTGACCCAGTGTCTCCTCCCTACTGTGGGGCAGGTACATCCACTACGTGTTTGACCTGGGGAATGGCCCGTCCTTGATGAAGGGGAACTCAGACAAACCAGTCAATGACAACCAGTGGCACAACGTGGTGGTGTCCAGGGACCCGGGCAACGTGCACACGCTCAAGATTGACTCCCGCACTGTCACGCAGCACTCCAATGGCGCCCGAAACCTCGATCTCAAAGGTGGGGCCTGGGGCCTCTGGAGAAGGCCTGGCCCTAGCCCAGACGCCCCCTTGGCCCTGGCAAGATCGCCCCCGGCCTGGGATGCTCTTCCCCTTGTGTGACTCTGTCCCGGCCCTGCCCATGGTTTCCCTCACTCTTCCCCATTTTCCAGTGTGTCCAGCCTGACATCTTCCTGTCAAAGTTCTGCGAGGCTCCCCTCTCAACACTGAAAGCCTGCCTGCAGGATGTGTCTCACGGGGAGTTTGGTGGCTTCACCCTAGAGTTAGGAGAAGGCAGCTGGGCCTTCTGAAGACCTCTTGGCCCTCCAGGGTTGAGAAGTCTGCCGGGCTGGGGGCTGGAGAGAGAGCAGTGTCCCTGCTGGGCTGGGAGGGGGGCTGTGATGAGGCGAGGAAGGAGGAACAGTCTCCAGGTCCCCACGTGCTGCCCTGGTCGTGTTCCTTGGGCACTGGCGGGACTAGTCTGGGCACTGGTTTGGACCCAGGCCTCCCTGGTGGGCTCAGTATCATACGAGGGTCCTCCATTCCCCAGGGCTTCTTTAGTAGTTAGTGGGGCCATCACTGCCTGCCCCTAAAACAGTGGTGCGTCAAAGAGGAGAGAAGAGGAGGAGGAGTTTAGAAATCCAGGGAGTTGGAACAACAGGAATGAGGACGAGGCCTGTGGCTTCTCCAGAGCCCACTGGGGCAATGCGAGCCACCCTCATATGCCCACAGCAGCCCCCAGTTTCCCTTAGGGATCCCTGGTGTCACTGTAACCCAGACTGTCCGAGCGTGGGGAGGGTTCCTAGAGACTCTGGAATCCACCCTCCTCTTGAGGAGGCAGCAATGGAAGCTCCAAGAAGCTATGTGATTTGCCTGAGGTCACAGAGTGGGCGGGCCACAGAGTTGGAACCAGAAGCTTGGTCAGATCCTGCACCGGCGCTCAGACATTCAGTTGGGGACAACTCTTGGCGACCCTTTGGACTGTAGCCCTCCAGGCTCCTCTGTCCATGGGATTTTTCAGANCTATGTGATTTGCCTGAGGTCACAGAGTGGGCGGGCCACAGAGTTGGAACCAGAAGCTTGGTCAGATCCTGCACCGGCGCTCAGACATTCAGTTGGGGACAACTCTTGGCGACCCTTTGGACTGTAGCCCTCCAGGCTCCTCTGTCCATGGGATTTTTCAGACAAGAATACTGGAGTGGGTTGCCATTTCCTCCTCCAGGGGATCTTCCCCATCCAGGGATCAAACCTGCATCTTGTGGGTCTCCTGTGTGGCAGGCAGATTCTTTACCTCTGAGCCGTGGAGGAAGCCCCTAGAACCGATGGCAAAGTGCTGCAGCCAGTTCTCCCTGCTGCCAGAAGGGGGCGATGTGTCTCAAGTAATTCTCAGTGGCAGCAAACCCAGGGTGGTCTAGGCTGGTCTTGGTTTGCAGAGTTCCCAGCAGGGGCAGCAGGGTTGACCCATCATGTCTTGCTAGAGCTCTGCCACGGGCCAGCCAGGACTTCCAGGGAGTTGAGGTCCCTGCAGCCAGGCAGTGATGTGGAGGACCAGTGTCCCTGAGGAGGACTTCTTGCCGGTGTCACCCAGAATCCCTAGTCTAAGCCCTAGCTGTTGGAAGGTGCCAGGCTTAGAACCGCCAACAGAGAACCCAGAATTGGGAGAGGCTGGCAGAGGCCTGGAGGAGTTCTGGGGATGGGAGACTTCGGAAGGGAGGGAGCTAGGGTGGAAGGGACCAGGCTGCACAGCTATGAAAGGCCCTGATTACGGGCCGGAACTGGCATCAGATGTGTGGGAGAGAGCACGGAGCAGGTTCCTCCAGCTGCTTCCCTCTCCCCTCCCCGGGCATCTGGGTGTCCCTGGGAGGGGAGCAGACAGATGGTGAAGTGGAGAAGGAAGAAGGAAGGGTGGGGGTGGGCATCTGCCCCTCAGAGAGGAAGCTGGAGTCTGGATGAGACCGTGTGGGGCTGCGGGACCCGACACTGGAGGCCCATGTCCTGGGAGGGACCTGGGGATCTGGGGACGGGGATCCAAGCTCTGACCCCAGTCCCTTTACAGGGGAGCTGTACATTGGTGGTCTGAGCAAGAACATGTTCAACAGCCTGCCCAAGCTAGTGGCCTCTCGGGATGGCTTTCAGGGCTGCCTGGCCTCAGTGGACCTCAACGGGCGCCTCCCTGACCTCATCGCCGACGCCCTGCACCGCATCGGGCAGGTGGAGAGGGGCTGTGACGGTGAGTGTGGGTGCAGGAGTTAGGTGTGACCCTGTGGGATGCAGACAGACTGGGGAGCCGGGTGGTCTCGATGGAGCCTGCTGCCACCGCTCTGGGACAGGGTATGGGGAGAGTCAGAGGTCACTTGCCCTCCCTGCTGCCTCTTGTCCTGACCCCTTATCACAGTTCCAGGCCAAGACCAGCTGTCATTGAGCTCCCCTACTCCCACCCCCATGAGTTCTTGGCCCTACCTGCCCGGCAGAACTGAGAGAGGTCTTCTGGCCTGGTCCCGAAGCTTCCTTCTGTAACTCCTGGGGCGGGAGGGGGCTTGGCTGAGTGGGGGGTGTTCCCTCTTCCTGCCTATTCCAGGCCCCAGCACCACCTGCACCGAAGAGTCTTGTGCCAACCAGGGCGTCTGCCTGCAGCAGTGGGACGGCTTCACCTGCGACTGCACCATGACCTCCTACGGAGGCCCCATCTGCAATGACCGTGAGTGCAGGACCGGGAAGCCTGGGGGTGCTGGGGGGGGGCCGGGAGGAGGGAGGGTCTCNACCTGCACCGAAGAGTCTTGTGCCAACCAGGGCGTCTGCCTGCAGCAGTGGGACGGCTTCACCTGCGACTGCACCATGACCTCCTACGGAGGCCCCATCTGCAATGACCGTGAGTGCAGGACCGGGAGGGCTGGGGGTGCTGGGGGGGGGCCGGGAGGAGGGAGGGTCTCTCAGAGCCATGCTGCTTGCTTCCTTCCCGTCCCTTCTTGTCATGGGCGAGACGGAGGGGAGCTACTGACTGCTGTTGCCTCCTGGAATGCCCTCTTGGGCCTTTGCCGGACTCCTGACGCCTGCGTGTCGGGGGTGATGGTTGCTAGATAGCCTCTCCTCTTCCTTCTGAGCTGGTGGGACACTGCTCCCCTCACCCCTCGCTAGAGACGTGTCAGCCTCTGTCACTGTCCTGATGCTGGCCGTGGTCTCATGTGTCGTAGCTCTGTCGAACAGGGCCGGTGGGGCGGTTGCTGACCTGTACCCCCTTGCCCCTGGTGTCATTGAAGTGTGCAGTGGAAACCCATTACTTCCTGCCCAGAACAGGCCTACACCCCCAGGAGCCAGGCTCCCCCGGAGGCCAGCCATGTGTGCTGCCCGGTTTCCCATCCAGCTGCAGGGCGTCCCTTGGACCCACAAGGACACTGCCTCGTGTCCTCGCCTGGCTCTTCTCCCTGGCTGGGCATCTGCTGCCAACTTGCATAGTGCTTGAGGCCCCTTCCCAGAGGGTGGGCTTCAGTAGCGGTCTCCAGTCCCTTGTGGTTGGTGGCCGGCAGCTGGTTAGCGAGGGCTGAGGGAGGGCAGTGGGGCAGGCGTGAGGGAGAGGCAGCCTTCTGCCTGAGGGGTGGGCTGGGCAACGTGTGGCCTCTTTAGGTGTCACTTGAATGGTCTTCCTCGGGGGCAGCTGGGCTGAGAGACCAGGGACACGACGCGCCAGCTGCCTGAGAAAAGACACACGCACACACACTATAAATGGCTTCTTCACTTTGCAAACATGGACACTGAGGCCCGGAGGAGTCGGTGGATTTCCAGAGTGAATAGCAGATCTGGGCTGAGAACAGGGGTCAGTGCCTTTGCCTCCATGCCACACTGTGGAGCCTTAGTCATCGGGCAGAATCCTGAGTTTCTTAAGGGATGCAAAACCAACTGGTTTCTGGGATTGCGCTCTTGATTTTTCCTTCTTTGTAAGAACGCCCCCTCCATCTCCATGAGTGCTTTCCTGGTGTTCTGAGGCGGGCCCGTCCCTGGGTATCTCCACATCCTGTCCGGTCCTACACGATTCTTCCTGTCCTGCCTGCCACTCGCTGTACCTGCCAAAGCCCGCAGACGCCGGCCAGCTCAGGGCCGCTCCAGTCCTGGCTACCGGGAAACAAGGACGGGGCTGGGGCTGGGCCTCTTCCTCTCCAGCTCATTCCTGCTCTGCGCAGGCTATCTGGGGATGGTGGTAACTTTGCTGTTTAATAGTAACTATCCCTACTGACTGTTTCGTGTTTCACGGCTTACAAAGTCCTTTTAATTTGTCCTCAGAGAAGACAGTAAGATAGAGACCAGCTGTCTGATTTAGTTGCTGAGGACACTGAGGCCCCAGTAACAGGCACATCCTTGCCCTTAATCACGGGGCGCTGGGGGCAGGGTGCGGCTGGAACCTAGGTGTTCTTAAGGTTTAGTCCAGGGGTGGTGGTGGTGGAGGTGGAGATGGGGCCCATGGATGGTGGGCATTTCTTGCCGTGGCCTCGGGGTCAGGATGGAGAAGAGCGCTGCCCATCTTCACTAGTGCATTCCCACATGATGGAGCCTTTTGGGAGGGAGCGGAGAGATGGATGTGGGTTTAGGGAGTCAAGCCATCTTTCAGCAGGGATGGGAAGAGAGATTGGAACAACTTCCTTGGGTTCCAGGCAGGTGGGAGGCAGGGAGAATTGGGGCTGGGGAACAGGGACCTCTTGGGAAGTGTGACTGTCCGCAAGACTGGTCTGTGTGTCTGGTGGCAGAGCCTGAGCAGAGCCTTGGAGGTAAAGACAAGGTGGGTGCAATCTGGGAGCCTCTGAACACTGGCCCTGGGGGTGCCTTTGAGATCTCAATCCCCTTTCTCTTGAAGTTGTGCCTCCTCCTGATTCTCCAGGCTTGGCTGTTTGATGCTCTTGCTCTCTATGACGGGTCTTCTTGGGGCTCCACTGATACACCAAGGTCAAGTAGGAACCTGGCCCAGATGCACGTCTGCTTCACCCCAAGTGTGATGGCCCTGGAGGCACCCTGGGCATCAAGGGCCCTTGTGCCTGAAGAGATGGAGGGGATGGGGATGGCCTAGGCATCCTCAGAGGGTTGGGCCTTGGGTGTGGAGCTGTCTGGTGATGAAGAGACTGGGATGAGGAGTCCGACCTTCAGGACAGCCTTTCCCTATGTGTGGCCTCAGTTTCTCCGTCTGGGACATGAGGATTCCCCCTGGGGGTGAAGGCACCATTGTGAGGCTCAGGAGTCTGCCCTGGGAAGGCAGGAGATCAGAGGGAGAGAAGTCATTGTCAGGGTGAGAGAGAGGAAAGCAGAGTGAAAATAAAAAATATGAAATGAGAGAGGAAAGAAGCTGGGCGGAGGCCTGCTTCCTGGCGGGGCCTGAAGCCCCAGGGCTGAGGTCTGGACAGTGCTTCCCTGGGCAGCTCCAGCTCCACCTCCTGGAGCCTGTCCCCAGGCTCTCCCAAGCAGTGGGTTCTTCCCCATCTCTGCCCCTGTCTGTTTCTCATCTCCCTGGCCGCTCTGCTGGTCTCCCCAGCCTCTATTGATCCCCTACACACCTCTGTCTCTCTCTTCTTTTTTACCCTCTCTCTCCCCACCTCACTCACCAGTGTCACCCCCGCCGGCTCTCTCCACTTCCCACTCACTAGTATTGATTGGCCTCTAGGCGGTTTCCCTTCCTCTCCTCTCGCCGCCGGCTCCTCCCTCCCTCCCTCAGGGACCATACATTTTCTGCCTGCTCAGAGCTCTGTCAGTCTCTATCCCAGAGCCAGGGCCAAGAGCGGGCACAGGAAGAGAGGGCAGGAAGCTGTGCTCCCCAGCTTGCAAACTCTCCTCCCTCATGGGGCTACACACCACCTGGACACTTCTTTCTGGGTGCCTCTAAGGACCTCTTTCTTCTCTCTGAAAGGCTGGGGACCAAATGGGGCATTGGCATCTAATAAGTCGGGGAAGGTGGCAGCTGGGGCAGAGGAGCTGTCTCGGGTCCTGACTGCATCCAGGAGCTGGGCGCAGCTCTTCTGGGGCTCCTGGTGACAGGTTTTGCTCCAAAACGGAATCTGGATAAAAAGCAAGAGCCACCTCTGCTCTGCCTCTCCTCCCTTTCGCAGCCCCTTCCTTTTGCCCTTTCTTCGACACCTCTCCTTGTCTGCCTCCTTCCAGGTCCATCACTCCCTCCTTCCGCCTCTTCCTCCTTATCTACGCTCTGCCTCCCCACGCCCCCCCCCCCCCCCCCCCCCCCCCCCCCCCCCCCCCCCACCCCACA
>SJYA01003192.1:42760-75791 GCA_006410615.1 Neotragus moschatus | reverse complement strand
CCCCCAGCAAGACCTCGTCCAAGCAGAACTCAGGCTGATGTCAGTGCAGAGGTGGCATCCAGATGAAGGGATGAAAGCCTCCTTGCTCGCTCTTCCCAGAAGTGCCCCAGAGTCTGAGGGGCAGGTCTCAGTGGAGGGGCCCCCTAGAAGGAGAAATGGCTTCCTCAGCAGGACATAAGTGGCTCAGAAAGGGTTTTGTCCCAAGTGGAACACTCGGTGGATAGGTATCCCAGAACCGCCCCCTCCCCACCCAAGAGGGGGAGGTTGGCATATGGGGGGAGGGGCAGAGGAAGTGGACCGGAAGGATTGGAGGTGTCCAGGAGGGTTGCTGCGGGGAGGGAAGCACCCTTCCGAGGAGATGGAGGGACTGTGTGTGGTGTCTTAACTCTTGAGCGCCTTTGAGGCTCCAGATACATTGTTTGTTTGCATATGGGTGACCCTGTTCTTGGAGGGTGACCTGGAGGGGAGTGTCCGTGTGTACGCTGGCTGTTCGTTCATTGCCTGTGACCAAACACGTATGTGTGTGAGTATGTGTACACACTCGGTTGCGTGTGAGTTCGTGTGCCGGGTGTCTCTGAGCACATGTATGCAATGTCTGTGTCTGAGCCTGTGTGCGTGCGCGCGCACTGGTGCCTGTATGGGCACGTGGGTGTCTCCATACCCGAGCCCGTCCACATCCTGGCGTGCACGTGTGTTCCGAGGGGTGCGTGCAGAGGTGGTGGTAGCCACATCTCTGCGCACTGGGCCAGCGAGCACTATTGGGGTTCGTCCGGGCCGGGGGTGGGAGTTGGTGGGAGGTGGTGGAAGAGAGCGGCCTCTCCGGCTAGCCTCAGTTCTGTTCAATTATTCAGCAGGGCCCCTTCTCCGGAGGGGGCGGGAGGGGTGCGCGCACCCGGGCGTGGGGGAGGGGTGGGGCGCGCGCAGAGGAGAGGCGAGCGCAGAGCCGGCTAGCCAGGTGCCGCGCGGCGGAGCTGCCCAGCGCCGCCCGCAGATCGGGAGCCGCTCGGGTCCCTCCGCCCTGCCCCCTCCTCCGCCCGCGCTCCCCCTCCCGTCCCCTCTCCACCCCTCCTCTNGGTGTAGGCAGAAGGTTCCAGGCCTGGGCCTTTGGGTGGTGGCCATTTAGGCCTATGCATTTTGTGTCTGGCCAGAGGCAGTCTTGCCTTGGGCTTCAGGGGTGTTCCCCATCCTGCCACCCCACAATGTTATCTACCCACAGTGTTATCTGCCGTGTATCTCAGTAGCATTTTCCTGGGGAGGTCAAGAACAGTGGGTCTGGACCACCTGAGGGCAACATAATGGGTCTTGGCTTAGGCCCCCTTCTTCTCTGGAGCCCTTTTGGGAACCCGTCAGAGGTTCTAGCTGTGGTTCGGTGTCCTGGACTCCAGTGTGCCTTCCCCCGCGCCCCGGGGTGTCGGGTGGCCGGGGCCGAGGACGGCTGGCAGGGAGAGAGGCGGGAGGCGCCTCCGGAGCGCAGCGGGGAGGGAAGGGGAGGGGCCGGGCGGAGCCCCGCCCCCCCACCCCGCCCGCGTCCGCCCCAACCCTAGCCCGCTGCCCGGAGGGTGGGAGGCGGGGGGCCTGGGAGAGAAATGCCTCCCCAGGATAATCATTGCCGTCCCCGCCCAATAAACCATTCATCCTTCACCTCTTCGGCCCAAGAAGTGTCTCTCCATCCGATCCCCCACAGTGTAATAAACGCCCTTAGACTTTTACAGTCCCGCCCTGCGTAATAAACTGGTGGCAGTGGGAGAGCCCAGGGGTAGTGAATCTGGGGGAGGCCCGGCGGTCGGTGCGCCGTGGGCCTCAGGGGAGGGGAGGCGTGCGCCCGTCCTGTCCTGCGCGGTGCCAGCCGCTGCCCTCGCCGCCTGCCAGTCTTTGTGTGCTCACCGCCATGTTTCCCGGCTGTCTCCTGTCGGGGTCTGCCTCTCCACACTGGGTCTTTGTGTGCAGCTGGCTGCGGCGTGGCCTGTGTGTGGGTGTGGGGCCTGTGGGTGCGTCACTGGGGACGCGTCGGCCACCGGGCCAGGGGCTGCGGGCACCCGCCCGGCCTCTGATCCCTCCTGCCTCACTGCTCTGTGGGGCCTGGAGGTGGGGGGCGGCTCGCTTCTCACCTCTCCGGGCTCAGGGTGATGTGCTGTCTGGGTTCCTGGGATGGGAAAGTGAGGAGAAAGGGTCTCATTTTCCCGAGACCTGGGGGGGTTTGGGAGGCTCCAGGTAGATGGAGTTTCCTTTGTTGGTGGAGGGACCAAGAGACCCAGTAAGCCACTTCTGCATCTGACTGGGAGGCTCTGGAACCAGGGGTGAAGAGGCCCTAGGCCAGGAGGCAAGGAGTGGTGTTTGTGCTGGAGGGTCAGCATCTCAGCTCCCCTGGCCCTCTTCACCCCCCAAATTTGGACGTGCAGCTTGTGAGTGAGCAGAGGGGGAAGGGAGGACCCTGGGTATTACGGTTACCATGGAAACAGCCGATTTTCCAGAGTGCTGCAGTGTTGGGAGTGGAGAGAAGGTTGCCGGCTGAGGCCTACCCTGCTCCTAGCCCTCACGCCCTGCCCTGTCTTGCCCAGGCAGTGACTGCCAGAAGGCGGGGGTGTGGCTCATGCCCCGATCGGATTCTCCGCCCTGATCTTGGGGCCCTGTCTTGAGATTTCAGATCTTACCAGGGAGGCCCTCAGAGGGGAAGGATACCTGAGTCCGGAGGGGCAGGGCCCAGCTCCCTCTGTCTGCTGGCGGGGGCTTTCCCACAACTGTAGTGTGGCAGACTTCAGTTAACTGACACCCTGGTGGTTCCTTCCCCCGGCCTTGCCCCCTGGGAGTCATCTTCCCCTCTGGCCCTGCCTGGGGGAGATGGAGAGCCCTGATGACGGTGCTCGGGGTGACAGCTCCTGCTCCCTCCCCCCACTCCGCCCGGGCCCCCTGCTGGCCTCACTGCCTCCCTGGGACTCAGACCACACACAGCCTTCCCTAGTCTCCTTGCCTTCTCCTGGGCCTGCAGAAGGTGACTCCCTCCAAGGCACTCAGGGGTCCCCTCTCCTTTTGAAGGCCTAGGAGCTTCCTAGGATAGAGACCCCTGGTCCCATATTTCCCAAACAGGGCTCCTAGTCCCTGAGGTGAGAGACCCCAAGGTGTGTGAGAGGGGTGTCCTTAGTGTTACTAACTCGGCTGCCATTTTGGCAGAGCAAATTTGCTCAGGAAATACCCCAGACTCTCCCTGACCTGGCCCATCCAGGGCTCTCCCACCCCACAGCCACACTTTTCTCCCAGTCCACTCCAGGCTTTCCCCCTCAGGCCCATCTGTCTCTCTTTTCTCTCTGGGTAAGTCCTCCCCTGAACCCCTCTCCCCCAAGAAGTGTTTTGAGAGGAGTCGTTAGTGGCTAATTATTTAATTAAGCATTTTATGAATCTCATCTGCTCCATTTATGTTCTAAACAATGCAAGATTGTTGTCTTCCCTTCTCTGAAGACCCCGGAGCACTAGTCCTCTAGGCCTCCAGACAGAGCTCCCTTCCCAGCAGCTGGGTGACCGGTCCCCCACCCCCAACACGGCCATCAGTCTGCCCCCACCCCCCACCCCCAGGGAGCCCAGGCAGCCGCAGGAGGGAGCGGGGCGACTAATGGGGTTTATTTTGGGGCTGAGATCGTTAGGGACCTCACACCCCGCCCCCGGCAGCCGGATGGCAAAGAGGAGACAGAGGGGGAGAGAGGGTGGGGTGGGGGAGGGGTGGGAGAGGGTTCTCTTCACCATCTCTGGCTCCCACCCTCCTGCTTTCTCTCACCTACCCCCCTCTCTGTCCCTCTCTGTCCATCTGTCTCTCTGCCTCCTTCCTCCTCTGGTTGTCAATCTCTCCCTCCCCCCCGCCCCCTTGTCTGTCTCTTCTTTTCTGGGCAGGGCTCCAGGACCCCTTGTTTTGGCACCCAGGCAGCCCCCTAGTTGGGAGTGGAAGCAGGGAGTCGAGGCAAACTGGGACCAGGCTTTGCAGGGGCTTGGGACGGGGTGGGGGACAGGTGTTGGAGGGGCGCCAGCCTGCGGGCTATGAGTCAGAGCCGAACACAGCCCCTGCTTCTCCCGCCATCGCCTGGGGCTCCTTTGCCTTGGTGGCTGCTCAGCTCAGCCTGCAGAAGCACACACCTCACACCTGTCACCTGGGCCGGGCCTGGGAGCAGTTGAGCGGGGCCCTCTGGGTCCTGCCTGCCCTTGGTGATCATCTCTGTCCCCTCGGAGCATCTCCCCAGGCCCCCTCTCTCTATGTCAGTCTCTCTATTACCTCTCTGTTTTGCTGTAATTAAAACTGGAATTCTTGATGAGGCAGCTACATCTGTCTGTGCGCGTGCACAGGCTCCCAGCCGGGCACTCGCCCGCAAACTGTTCCCTAGGATGGCAGGGCCTGGTGGTCGCTGTGTCTCACACCTGAAGCCCTGTACCCTAAACCCGTTGTCTCAGGGTGCTGGCCACAGCCCCAAGGACTTGTTGACCACGCCCTCTTGATGTCTTTATCTCCCTCTCCCTCTCTTTCTCTCTGCAGCCGGAACCACGTACATCTTTGGGAAGGGGGGAGCACTCATCACCTACACTTGGCCCCCCAATGACCGGCCGAGCACGAGGATGGACCGCCTGGCCGTGGGCTTCAGCACGCACCAGCGGAGCGCCGTGCTGGTGCGGGTCGACAGCGCCTCGGGCCTCGGGGACTACCTGCAGCTGCACATCGTAAGAAGCGGGGCCACCACCCCCAACCCCCAGCCTTCCTACCCCAGGTCCACTCGGTCCCTCCTGCCATGGGACCAGCACCTGAAATCTTTCCCTTCTGTGACACCCCCAGAATCTCTGTTCCCTGACCCCTGGGGTTTCCTTCTGGCAGTTCTGCTCCTGGGACCTCCCCCCACCCCACCGGTTATTCACTGAGGCTCCCTAGCTCCAAGCTGAGACCGTCTGTGTCTCCTGAATATAGTCAGGGACCCCCTGCGGGCTTCCAGGCCATTCTCCCGCAGCCTTCGGGGACGCCTTCACCTCATGACTGCCCTGGGCTGCTGCCCACTCACTCCGACACACCAACTCAGCCACCCACTGTGTCCTGCTCCTCCTTTGGGCTCCCCACCTGGGGTCGGCCCACCCTTGCTTCTTTACCTTGCCTTTTGATACTGTCCTGCCTCTGCCCTGCCCTTGAATATTGTTCCCATGACCTTTGTCCTCGCAGCAGCCACCTTGCCTGGCCTCATGGCCATAGCTACAGCCTCTCTGGCCACAGCCCTGCACATTCCTCTCTGACCTCTTGGCCCAACCCCACATTTCCACCCTGACCTCCCAGCCCCGCTTTTCTGCTTTCTCTGTGCAGCTCCCCTCCTTGCCCTCTGCTCCCTCCCACTGCCTCCCCCAGGCTGCCTCTCCTCACAGTCTGCATCCTAACTCTAGTCTTGAAGCTGCCCCGTTTCCTCTCCATCTCTGGTCCTGCCCCACACTCTTTCCTAAAAGTTCTAAGTGGCTCTGCTCCACTTTTGCTCTAAGCCTCTCTCCCCTGCCTCTCCCCCTGTCTTAAGCCCTGGGCCTCTGACCTGCCTCCATTTCCACCTGTGCAGCCCCTTACAGCCACCTCCCTTCCCTGCCCGCACCCCATGCGCTGACCCTGGCTGGGACCTTGAGCTAGGAGGGCCGAACAGGCTGGCCAGGCTCTGTGTGCTGGAGGGATCTGCATAGGGGACCCTGAGCTTCAGGGGAGCGAGAGGGCAAGGGGAGAGGCTTCTCTGGGCTCTGGCCCTTCCTTACAGGACAGCTTTCTAGGCTCCCCGGGATGCATACCCTCCCCCGACACTGACTGGAAGGAGTGAAGGAATGAGGCCTGAGGGGAGATGGCCTGTGGGCAGAGTGGAGCCAAAGGAGAAGTGGCAGCTGATGGGCACCAGGCGGGGGAGGCCAGGCAGCGAAGCGAGCAGGAAAGGGGTGCAGATGGAGGTGTGGCGGAGAAGGCTGGAAGCTCCGTGAGCAGGTGTCTCCGCCCGCGTGAGAGGCAGTGCGATGGTGCGATGACTGAGTGTGACAGCGTGGGGCTGGTGCGTGTTGATCATGCCAGGAGTGCTTGGGGGGACCATGGGGGAGAGGCTTGTGGCCTCTGATTGGGGGTGTCGCTCTATATTTGTATTCCTTGACCGCGTGGTGTTTGCTGCTGGTTCAGTCTCCTGACCCTGCGTGGCAGCTGTGACTGTGCTTCCGGGTCCTTTGCTGTGAGTGAGGGCAGTCACTCTCTCATCATGTAGTCACAAGAGGCTGTGTGCCGTTCGGAGCAGATGTTTGGGTCTGCGTACCGGCTCCACCACGTCCTTGCCCTGTCTTCGTGGGCCCCCTCATCTCCTGTGCCTAGTGTCCTCCTCTGCATAGTGGCATGGGCAGGAGACAGGGAGCTGCTGGGGAGGTTCGAGATGACTCACATAAAACTCTCAGGACGTTGCCCAGCCCCTAGGAGCACCGTGTCTGGCAATAGCCCGATCACTGTGAGTGTCCCCCCATGAGTTGATCTACAGGTGGTCTGTGTCTGCCTCATTGACGACTTCTGTCTCTGTGCCTGTGGGTTTAGGGGACAGGGTCCCCCCAGTGCTGAGGAGAAGGGTCAGGGGGACAGGGAGCAGGGAGGAGTCTCCTTTTACCCCTCTCAGCAGTTGCCCACCGCCTTCTCACGGTGCTGTGGTGAAGCACACCCGGCCTCTGCTGGGTTACCGGGCCTGGTGCTGTAGAGGGCGGGGTGGGGAGGGGTGGGCTGGCCCTGGGATGAGGAGCCTGGAAAGGGTGGGGGGCCCTGGAGGAAGTGTGGGAGCTGCATGAGGGCTGAGCGGGGCACTCGACTGGCTCAAGCCCCCTGGGGCGGCCCCCAAACCCCCTCTTCCCCTGGTGACACATCAGCTCCCACCGCCACGTCATTAGCAGCTCTCAGAGAGTGGGGAGGCGGCAGCAAAATAAGAGAAAAGCAATTTGACGTTTCTAATAAAGCGTCGCTCCACTTTGCCAAATTAATTTTGACTCCCATAATTATTTGCTGTAGGAGCGGCCTCGTTCTTCCCGCCGCCGCCTAATGAGGTAATTGGGGAATTAGGAATTAATGACTTTAACAGAAGTGACAACTGACTTCACGTGGGGAGCAGCTCTGGGAGCTGCCTCTCCCCCCCGGAGTGCACAGCTCTGAGCTGCCTCCTAGGAAACGGGGGTGTCCTGCCTTCCAGCTGCCCTGGACGGTCTCTGTCTGCCCGTCTCTCAGACCACTTCCGCTTGTTGGCTGCCGTCACCACCCGCTGAGCCTGGTGGGGAGAAACCCTCAGAGGCACCCAAGGGGCAGGCGCTGTTGCATTACTCACAGTAATACTGAGGTCTGTTCCCCTCATGTGAGGAGCCGACCATCACCCCTTCTCCCTGGATGTCATCAGTCTGCAGGTGGTGGGTGGATGCAGCTTGCTAGTACTCTTTGTTAGGCAAGCCCAGCCTCAGTTTCCCTGCTTTGCTGCATCTTTGAAGAGATGCTGCCTGTGTGTATGGCTGTGTGTGTGTGTGTGTGGCTTTCCCAGGTTCTAGGAGGGGCAGAAATGGACCCGCAGTGGGGAAGGGATAGGGCTGTCTTCAGGTGGACCGCAGGTGACTCCCTGCTCCCCAACTCTCCCTGCAGACCCCATGCCTGCCTCGTCTGAGCCACTTGACCCCTCTTTCAGTGCCGCCAAGCCTGTTGACCCTGTTGGATGTAGGAGGTGGCCACTGAATGGCTCCTCATGCCCAGGCTGGACTGGAACAGTCTGTCAGGAAGACTCCAGGAGTGTAGCATGTTCTGGGAGGATCTGGGTCCCCCTGACTGTGAGGGAATCTGTGTGAGTGTCTGTCCCATGCAGAGGAGGGTATGGGAACTCAGGAGGTTGAACTCGGGGTACTGCTAGGAAGCACAGGGGAGTGGAATAGGGGCTCACGTTTAGGGCCCAGAGGGCCTTGTGGTGGCTTCTTTAGATGTCTTTGGTCTTGAAGGAAGGTTGGTCTCAGTAGCTTCTCAGATCACCCCCAGCTCCAACACTCTGAGTTGGTGTCTTCCCAGACTGGTGGGGCAAAGCAGGAGAGGGCACTGGCTTTGGAGTCAGGCCAACTGGGGTTCAAACCTGGGGTTCCTTTCTTATGAGCCATGGAATCTGGGGATATTGTTTACTCTCTCAGGGTCTCAATTTCCTCCTCAGTGGAACATGGATGGTATACATTCCTGAGGGTTGCTGTGGGGGGGTGAAGAGAGCACGTGTGTACTGTACCCACAGAGGGCCTGGCACCATTGAGGGCTTCAGTGAGGCTCTGGCACCATGGACAGAACTCTTCCTGGACTGGCTCCTGGGCAGCCTGTATGGGTTTCCCACGAGGCCCTCTCTGAGGCCTGGGCCTGGGCAAGTTGCTCAGACCGACTCTCTGCTCCCCTTCTCAGGCTCAGTCCCTGTCTTTCCTCTTCCTATCCGTTCCCACCTGCCTGCAGCATCCTCTACCCTTACACTCCCATCTCACCTTTCCTTAATAACCCCAACATGGTTTGTTTCCTGGATCTCTTTCTATACCCAACACCCTCCAAAACACGCAGTCCAGACCCTCTACCTCTGCCCCCTTGACTGTAGAGGGGATGCCCCCACACTCAAGCCTGACCTACACAGGCTGATGCCCTGGAGACAAAGCCCCCAGGGACTTGCCCAGTGCTGAGCATTCAGGGGAGGGGAGGCTGGAGCTTGGAGGGGCTGGCTTCTGTGGACCCCCCTATTGGTCGTGCCTTAGGGAAACCTCTACCCTCGGTGTTCCCACTGGCCCTAGCTTGCTCTTGATCATCCCTGTTTGGGGCCTGCAGGCCCAGTGGCCCTTGCATGGTGTAGGTGCCCTGTAAACATTTTGAACATTTTGACTGAACCTAAAAGCAAGAGGTGAGTGTGGTCAGTTGAAGTGCTCCAGGTCCATGCTCTGCACCCCACAGTGGCTTCTCCAACCTCTCTGAACCTCAGTTGCTCCCTCATTCGCATATGGGGGAGGGGGCAAGCCAACCTCCTTGGGCAGGTAAAAGGGTCCAGTAAAGACATGGCTGGGAGAGGTGTGTTGTAAAGCTGTTAAATGCAGCAGAGCTGGACCAGTGGTGGTCACAGGAGGAGTTCTAGCGGGAGTGAATGGTGGTTCTCTCTCAACCCCTGATCTCTGCCTCCCTGTCCCCAGGACCAGGGCACCGTCGGGGTGATCTTTAACGTGGGCACAGACGACATTACCATCGACGAGCCGAACGCCATCGTGAGCGACGGCAAATACCACGTGGTGCGCTTCACTCGAAGTGGCGGCAACGCCACCTTGCAGGTGGACAGCTGGCCGGTCAACGAGCGATACCCGGCAGGTAGGCAGCGGGGCGCAGAGGTGTGGTGGGAGGGGTGGGGCGGGGCGGCCAAGGCTGCCTCCAATAGGAGCGCTGCCTGAACCATGGGCGGGGCTAAGTGGCGAGGCTTCCCGCTGCGGGAAAGGTGTGGCTTGTAGGGGCGGGACCAAGGTGGGGCGGGGCTAAAAGAAAAACTGGGATTTGAAGGGTAGGGGCGGGACTGTGGGAGGTCAGCTCGCAGAGGGTTGGAACAGCTGAGCCAAGGAAGGATGCAAGGGCAGGCTCCCGTTTGGGGGTCGGGGAGGAGAGAATCGAAGGAAGGTAGAGGTAAGGAGAGTCTGACGTAACTGAGGAAAGGATGAGCTGAGAAAAGAGGGACAGGTGGAAATGGGGCGGCAGATGCAGAAACCAAAGAGAGAAGATTCAGAAGTAACCCAAAACGGATCTTGGCAAGGAAGCAGGGCTGTTCCCAAGGATAGAACCAAGGCAAGAACCAAGGTCTTTACAAAGAGCAAGTTGAAGGTTCATATTAGGTGAACTAGATAAAGAGAAGTAACCATGGAGACCTGGAGAAAAGGAACCCCAGTGTCTCAAAGAGTAAGGGACATCGTGAAAGGGAGAGAGCGACAAGAGCGAAAAATAGGTCAAGTGCCTTCGACAAGGTTTCACCAACAGTCTGCTGGTCTTAGGTCCTGTGCTAAGCCCGGAGGACACAGGGCACAGCCCCTGCTTGCAGGGAGCTCATAGTCGTGGGGGTGGGGAAGCGCAGGGGTGCAAACAGACCCGATTCAACAGTGTGACAGCTGTGGCAGCCGAGGACCCTCTAAGATCTGAGGAGCACAGGGCAAGGACAGGAATGAGGACCTGAAAGACATGAGGAGGCAGAGACTCTGCGAGAATCTGAGGGAGGCAGAGAAAGAGCCTCAGAGTGAGAGGAAACAAGGGAGGAGCGATGGAGAGATATGGGAATAGTCACCGAGGCAGAAGCAGAAACGGAGGCAGCGCCAGGAGCGATGCAGGGAGATATATGGAGCCGCTGTCTCGCAGATGCAGCCAGCAAGTTGAGGTGGCCAGAGCCTGAGGAGGGAAACCAAGGGAGCCCTGGTGCGGGAGACAACAGGGAGGGGAAGTGGAGGTCCTGCAGGAGAACCGCAGACACCCCAAGACACGGAGATACAGGCTGAGTGACATTGCAAAGTCGCATGCACGGGGGCCACTGAGGAGCGGAGAGCACCTGCAGGCTCAGCCCTGCTTCTCGGCCAAAGTGACGCACGGAGAAGCTGCCTGTGCTGGCCGAGGGGGCGGAAGGACACGAGAGGTTCATGTGTGCAAACCCTCACAGGCCCACTTACTCTGGGATGAAAAGGCTCAGGTGGGCTTACGGCTCACCGACACGTGGGCTTGTACCCAGACACTCTCAGGCAGCCTCTGAAGACAGAACCCCAAAGCCCCCTAATAAACACAGAGACTGACACACATGCAGGCCAGCCCCAGGCACACAGACACTGGCAAATATCCATGTGGTCAGATAGACACAGGGGGAAAAAGCCCTACAGTGGGATGCCGGCTTATGCCAAGGCCTGGGCATGTGTAGGGCTACTCAGGCACGTAAATGTTCCCATTCCAAGTGCCACAGACACACCGACACCCACAGGCCCGGCTGTGGGCCTCAGACGTCGCTCTTTCCTAGATGCACACACCAGGGTGACCCTTGCAGCAGTGAAGACACCAGCCCTCCCTGGACAGGGCTGGACTCGGGGAGCGTGAAGCATTATGCCAAGCCAGAGCGCCTCCCCGTGGATCCCAGTGGGGCAGATGCAGGATTAGAAGAGTCACATCTGCCCTCCTCTGCTTGGGATCCCTGGCTGGGGTTGGAGAGACTGTGAGGTGCCTCCTTGACTGCCAGGCAGAGTAACCTGAGGGCCTAGTGCCCTGTGAGGGCAGGTCACCTACGAAATCTCACGTCCCCTGAGCAACACCAGCAGGCCAGAGTGGAGTGTGCATGGCCCAGACTCTCAGGAAACACAGCCACGTGGCCCAGGGCCCCTGAGCCAGCAGGACCTGGCTTTTCATCCTGGATCTGCTGCTGACAAGCTGGGTGACCTTGGACAAGTCATCTAGCGCCTCTGCATCTCAGTTTCGACCTCGGAAAGTTGGGCATAATGTCTGCATCATAGCCACACTGTGAGAGTTCTGTGAGGTGACCTAAGTAAAGTGCTAGAAGGCATGGCATAGCAGAAGTGCTGTTGAACTCTTGTTAGAATTGTTGTGTGTGCCAGTGAGGCAGACATACATCTTCCCTCCTTCTCAGGACACACATACGGACAAGTATATGACCACACAGACACAGACACACACATACACAGCTCTCTGGTAGGCGTAGGTGCTTGGATGCCTCCTGCCCTCGTGCCTCTGCTCAAGTGCTCCCTCTCCCTCCCTACCCCCGCTTGTCTCCCGTCTGGCTGCTCCTCTCCTCCTCCAGAGTCTTCTTTGGCCCCTCCCAGCCCCAGCCCCAGTGCTGTGCTACCTCTGACAGAACCCTTGCCAGCTGCAGCTCGGGGGTGGGGGCTCCCCCGGGCAAGGCCTGGGCCTTTGTTTTTGCATCCCCAGCACCAGGAACAGAGAAGACACTCAGGAGATGTTTGTTGAGTGACTCAACGAGTGGATGATCCATTTTTGTCTAAAACACAAGTGACCCGACTCTGGATTCAGAGTCTGCGGAATCTTCAGGAGGGCAGGGTCTCACTGCCTCGTAAGCATCCAGGGAGGCCCCATCCCTGCTGGAGTGAACATACCATGGGAGGTTCATGGGAGGTGAACACAGGCAGGCCCAGGCCCAGGTCTCACTGGGCAGGTAGCACGGTTGTGCAGTGAGACATGAGAAGGAACACGCCCCCAGAGTGCATGTTACTGAAGATCGTATCAGTGGTTTCAATGGGTAGAGTGGCCAGGTGCCCAAAGGAAATAACTTACATTTCCACAGCTACATTTGGGGTCACCCACAGCCTTGGGGGAGAACTCACAGAACACACAGACACACACACACACACACACACATCCTCCTTCCTCCCTGTGAGCAGAGAAAACAGTTGTGTATGGATGGGCAGCCAGGATTGAGAGGAGGGTCAGGTTGGGGCTGGGATGGGTCCCCAGGGCTGGAACGGAGCGGGGATCTGAGCGGAGAGGAGTCCGAGGGTCTTGGAGTGAAAATGAGAGAGGGGGATGAGAGCCAGATGCCACCAGGTGGAGGAGGGCCGTGGGTGCCTGCGGGGAGCCCGGGGATGGGCCGGGGTGACAGAGGAGGCGAGATGCAAGGGTTGGGCGGGGCCGTTGGGGGACATCCAGCTGCCACACTCAGCACTGTGACCAGGGTGAGAAGCCTGAAATGTCTTCAGTGAGAGTGGTGGGGGCTTGGCGGGGGAAGTGCAGGTGGAAACCAGTGGTGGGGTGGGGTGTGATGTGGGGTGGGAGGTGAGGGGAAGCTGGGAGTTGATCACAGAACGTAAAGGAAACCAAGGGGACTTTGAGAAGAGTTTTAAATCTCATTAAATGTGTGTGCCGGACCACCCCCTAAATGCCGCATAAACCACCACTTAACCCGTCCCTTCCACTTCTAAACCTCCCTCTAAACACAGTAACCAGCTGGGTCACTAAGGCCTTCCACCCCTAACTTAAACCTGCTAAATGCCCCTCCCCGCCCCTTTACCCCACTCTGGGATGGGGAAGGAAGCGGGCAGACAGATAAACCTGTTTAACCTCTGACCTTTGACCTTCCAGCTGCCTCTTCTTCCACTCCCCTTTCCTTTTCTTCCTTGTCCCCTCCTTTTCTTCGGGTGGCTCCTGCCCCCAGGATGGGGCTGGCTCTGCCTGGGAGCCTAGGGAGGGGGACCGGAGGGCGGACGAGGGACCGGCGTTTCTTCTCCCGCCTTGGGTGGACCTGCCCTCTCTCCGTGGGATGTGGCCGCTTACTCTGAGTCTCCTGAGAAATGCATAATTACTTTTCTAACTCCTTTGGACTTCGCTGCCTGAGAAACCTACTGTCTTTCTAAACTTTTCCAAGGAAACTTTGATAACGAGCGCCTGGCGATTGCTAGACAGAGAATCCCCTACCGGCTTGGTCGAGTAGTTGATGAGTGGCTGCTCGACAAAGGTAATTAACCAGAATTAATTAATTAATTAACTTTAAAAACACTATCTTAAAGGTGCAGAGCTCTCTCTTTCCCCATCCGAGCCTTCCCCATCACCCACCCCCTAGTGAGAGGACGATTGTCCAGCCAGGGTGCTCCCTTCCTCTCTGGGGTCAAGGATCCGTGGCTTCTAGAGGGATGGTTGGGGCAGGGGTGGGGCTTTTCCTAGAAGTGGGAGAGCTCGGTCTCTTCCTAAACCTGTGATGGGACTAGGGTCATCGAGGAGATGCTGAATCCCTCCAGGAAGGCTGGGTGAAGTGTAGGTGGGGAGGGGGCTGCCATGTTGGGTCAGAGGTTTAGTCGAGGGCCAGCTGAGGACCACAGCACCCTGAGCAGCAGACGGCTTTGGAAGCAGAGGGTGGTGGTCCTAGGCCCAAGGAGGGATAAGAAGACCTCACAGGGCTCATCTGAGGAGAAAAGGGAGGAGTTGGGGGGCTTCAGATCCTACTGGAAAGATGAAGAGCATCTGTGAGGCCGCTGTCTCTGGAAGGGGCCCACCTGGGTCTAGAAGGTCTCAGACACAGTGGAGGCTGTGGGGAGACTAGGAGGTGGGGGAGAGGTGGCATCCCAGGAGGATTTCTGTACCCACTGAGCTGATGAGGAAGACAGAACAGCTGGCTAAGAGGTGCTGCTGGGTATGAGGGAGGAGGGAGAAGGCCACTTGTCACCAAGGGAAACTGGGGCCAAGGGCAAAGCCATCCCATTCCCTTTGGAGAGGGGGCGAGCTCTGTACCTCTAAGGCTAAACTCTAGGGGGGAAGTAGCACTGTTAAACCTCCACCTAACCAGCTGATAACTGTGCTTTTAAATGTCCACTGGGGCCTGCCCCAGCTAAAAGCCCCAATGTCACTTCCAGCCCCCCACACGGCCAGCGGGGACTAAACATGCTGATAACCAGATGTGATAAATCTGTAGCAGGACAAAAAGTTAAAGGGACTGTAACAGACATCGCTAAAACCTACAGCCCCCAGCCACACTGGGCTGCTCTCTCCAGCGGGGTGAACTTTAACCCTTTGAGGAGTTCATGGTGGGTGGGGCCCCAGGGACCTAGTTGGCTCACCTATGTAGCTTCCTCCCCATTACCCACCTCCCTCTTCCGGAATCAGAGAGGCCAAGGGAGCAGCTTGGGCTGAGGCTGGGACAACTTGTGACCCCAAGGGTAGGGAGAGCTGGACAGGCCAGGGAGAGAGGCCTGGGGAGCGGAACTTGTGGTCCAGCTGAAGGAAGAACTCTTGCTGGTGGTTTGGAGTCCCAGTCCTGCTTTGCTCCTACAGGGTTGCACCTTCTCGTTAGGCCTCTGGTTCCTCTTCTAGAAAGTGCAGGATTGGGCCACATTCTCTAGTATTTCCCAGAGCATGGCATGGCCTTGGTCAAGGTATCAGCTCCCTCCTCGGGGAGACAAGGACCGTGATCCCTGCTCAGCCTGCCTCACATGGGGCGCTGTGAGGATGAGATGAAATGAGGAGCAGGAGAGCACTGGAGAACCAAGGCTGGGCATTCTTGGAGAAATTAGTTTACCATCAGCACCTAGCATGTGGTAGGTTCTCAATAAATATTTATTGAGTGAATCCATTTTTCCAGTTCCAAAATGTATCCTGTGAAGCATAAGTCCCATGAGATGCTTCACGATAAAGAGATTTGTGATTAAAAGAAAAAGAAGAAAGAGAGAGAGTTATGTGGTAAGACGAGCTTGAGAAATCGGAATCCCGTTTCTTCCTCTTGGAGAGGCGTATGAACATGTATTTTAATAAATGCTCTGAGAAGTCCTGCAAGAGAGAAACCTCGTTTAATTATGAAATGTTTGTTTTGCAAACTCATTTGACCACTGTGAACCTTCTCCCCTTTGTTTTTCTCCCAATTCTCACGTGTGGGTGTAAACTGGACACTGATCCTCAAGGCCTCTCTGGGTCCCATGTCTAGCTGCCACTCACTAGTTCTCAGCTTCTGTGGGCTCCGGCTGCCCGCTCCGAAGATGATGGCCCTGCTTCAGGGCTGAGGGAGGCGCTAGGGAGAGGGAGGGCTGGAGGAGGAGGAGAGGCTGAGCAGAGGGCCGATCATTGGCCAGAGGCCAGACAGATGGCTGGGGGCCCCAGAGGTCTGGGTGTTCCGGGGAACCTATGTTTCCAGCAAGAGTGTGGGTTTCACAAGTTGGACTGTCCTCAGCCCAGGTTTCAGGGCAGGGCTTATAGGCACCTAACTCTAAACCAGATCTTTAACGAGGCACTAACCAGAGGCTAACAAGGGCTAAGTCAGGCCTTAAACCCCCAGCGCCAGCAGCTGAAGGTCCAGGGGAGCAGGGGGCAACCTAGTACTTCCTCTGCCCGCCTCCCCCCACAAAATAAGTAACATCAAAACCAAAGTTAAATCTAAACTTAAACATAATAAATATCTTTTCTAAAAACCAAACCAAAGCAACAAACTCAGAGGGTTAAACTGACCCCCAGATCCACTAAAACCAAACAGAACAACCAAAGCCCACCCAGGTGGGAATTCAGAGGTGTAACTGCTGAGTGAGGAGCGAGGTTGGAGCTGGAGTGGTTTTTTTGGCTGTCAGCGAGCGAAGCAAGGTCCCTTTAACATTTTCCATCTCTATGCTTGCACACCCTGGCAGGGAGGAAGGACTTTGCTCTCCAGGGTGTGATCCCCAGGCTGTGACTGAGCCTCGAGTGGAGGAGGGGAGAGGGGGGCCTGGCCAGAGGTCCGAGGGCCTGGTGGTGGCTGGGAGGACGGAGTGTGGTCCACGTGGCTGCTCCTAGGCTCACGCATGCTGGCCCTCCTCCCACGCACCGTCCACCCAGGCCTCACATCCCTGCCCTGACACGCACTGACCACGTGGCCTGGCAGTCGCCTCCTCCGTGTCTGCCTTTTCGTCTTCTCTGTCTGCTGCTTCCGAGGGCTCTGTGGCTTGGGGCTGGACGCGGGGTGTGGGAAGTTGGGGAGGAGCAGAGAAGGAAGATGGGGATACAACTGAAGGGAAAGAAAGGGGTGATGCCCCCAGAGCAAGAGAGGAGAGGGGATGGAAAGGCCAGAGGCATGAGCATGGCGGGGAGAGGGGGGAGCTGGGCCCCCTTTCCTGGCCCGTGTGTGCCCTGGGGCTCCTTCCCCTCCAGGGTCCCTGCTGGCTGGACTGGGCTAGTGGCTGACAAAGACTTTCCCTTTGGTGTCTGCCCCTTCCTCGTTTCTCCCTCCCCACCCAACCCCTACTTGCTGGTTTCCACCTCCACCCCTTTCTCCGCCTTGGACACCCCTCTCTCCCTCTCCCTTTCTGGTCTCCACCTACTGCCTGTCCCCTCTCTGTCTGTCACCCCTGCCCCTCCCCACCCCCCAGGCCGCCAGCTGACCATCTTCAACAGCCAGGCCGCCATCAAGATTGGGGGCCGGGATCAGGGCCGCCCCTTCCAGGGCCAGGTGTCCGGCCTCTACTACAATGGGCTCAAGGTGCTGGCGCTGGCCGCCGAGAGCGACCCCAACGTGCGGACCGAGGGCCACCTGCGCCTGGTGGGGGAGGGGCCGTCCGTGCTGCTCAGCGCGGAGACCACGGCCACCACCCTGCTGGCCGATATGGCCACCACCATCATGGAGACCACCACCACCATGGCGACCACCACCACACGCCGGGGCCGCTCCCCCACGCTGAGGGACAGCACCACCCAGGTGAGGGCCCTTCAGCAGGCGGACGAGGGATGATGGGGCTTCGGGTGGGGGAAGGGCTGATGTCTGCCTAGCAACCCCGGCGCCCGGGAAACTCTGAGGGGACAGCAGTTTAGGTGGACCCGGCAAAGTCTCCTTTCTTGAAGTGCCTGTCACCCTGGGAACTAGGGATGTCGTAGACGTAGAGGTGACCACTCTTTCTAGGGGGACCATTCTCAGAGTTGAGGGGAAGCTGGGTGCCCTAGCTAGACCAGGGAAGACCACCCCCCACCTATGAGAGAGGCGCTGCTATATGGGGAGAGCAGAGCTGGGAAGGAAGTCTTCCTGAAGGAGGCATCCCAGGCCCCTGCTCGATGCCTCTACCTGGAGAGACGGGTGAAGCCCCAGAGAGACCAAGTTGGGCTGCGGGATGGAATGACCCCTGCTACCTGCCTAGTAATGAAGGCCATACTCGGTGTTGTAGGGGCATGGGGGGGGGACAGGGGGAGCCAGGGTGGCACCGCTCTGGGCAGGGTACAGAAGTGACGGTGCTGGAGGGTCAGCAGCTCACCCGGCGGTGGCAGCCCTTCTCCAGAGGCTGGTGGAGGCCGGAGCAGCCTCTCCTGGTTGCCAGTGTCCTTGTGGTGGGACTGCTGGCCCGCTTCCGCCACAAGCCCTGTCCATGTGGCCTTGAGTAGGCGCCGCCGTGTAGCAGGCCTCAGTGTCCTCCGTGCCTGTGGGTCAGAGCCTGGCAGGTGCAGACAGTCCCCTGGTGCCCCACCTCCCTCCCCCAGCCTGCCCTGCTGCTATACTCTCCCCAGGTCCAGTTTGAGTTTGCTGCCTCTTGCACCCAGGGGAGCACCCAAGGGGGCTGTATCTGAGAATGAGGCTCTGCTGGGACGGGAGAGGTCTGACTTTCCTGGTGGCCAAAGCTGATTGAGCATATGTGACTCACTAAGGCAGCCCGGGTGCAGCTGAGTTTTCTAGCTGTTGCTGTGGCCTGAAGGTAGGGGCTCACACCTGGCACACTAGATCTTGCTTAGGGACCCTGCTCCCTGCCCAAGCCACTCCTGTTGCCCATCACCCATGGCTGCGGGCCTCTGGGTCTGGCGGGGCCTCTATCGTCCCGAGAGAGGGAGGGGCTGGGTCAGTCACCGGGACAGGTCCTACCTCCACCACCAGCCTACCTTCTGATTCTGTAAATGAGGGCTGGCTTCTCTGGGCTCCCTTCCCCTCATCCCTGCCAGTCTATGCGGGAGGGGCCTGGATCTGGTTGACAGCTTTGTCCAGGGAAGAGAGTCAAGCCTGAACCCCCTTCCCTTCTGCCTTTAGAGCCAAGAAAATTGAGGGGACCTGAATGCCAGGCCTTACCCCAGGGAGCGGGGAGCCCTGGGAAAAAGGCGCGGCTCTACCCAAGGTTGGGCACTGGCTATGCCCAGTGCCTGATGGCAAGAAGGGCATCCAGTCTCAGTGTGAGGTGATACGCAGACCGTCTAGGCAGGAGAGAGGGGCGGGCCCAGCTCTAGGGGTCACAGCTGTGTGGTGGAGCCTGCAGGCCGGCAGAGAAGCAGAAATAGTCTTCCAGTCCCCTCCTTGCCCTTTGGTGAGGGCTGCAGAGTCCTGAGATCAGGGAATGGGAAAGAAGTGGGATGTGACCGGTTCACCCCTTACCCAGCCCAGACTCCTCTCATCCTTGGCCTTTGGCCTGGCCTTCTCCCTCCACCCAAAGTCTTTAATTCCCTTCCTACTTGGAGTCTGGGTTTCCCTCCTTGGGTTTCTTCCCTGTCACCCCCTGTGTATCCCCCCTCCCCTTACACTCACTCATCTTGGGGATTCTCTTTCCTTGTAATCAGGAGGAGAGAAAATGCTGACAAAGTGGACTCCTGTTGTCATGGCAACCACAGCCCTAATTATTATTGTGTGCAGCCTGGTTCCTGGGCTCCAGGAAGGGGGTTGGAAGAGAGATGAGAATGGTGGGGTGGTGAGGCTGGAACCGAGAAACCCCCCAGGTCCTGCTCTGCCCATGCCAGCCTCCAGAGGCCCCCGTGCCTCACCTCCCTGCTGCCCCTGGACCCCCTTGCTGTGGTCTTGCAGTCACAGGTCCGGCTTGAGTCCCCTCAGCTTCCCAGAAATAAAAGGCACAACATGTGCTGTCTCATTGATCCCCGGGAGCGCGGGAGCTGCTTCAGAGCGGGGCTGTTCAGTCTCGCTTTGCATGGGGATGTGGGGGCCCCTGGGCCGCCCAGCAAACTATGAGAGAGTGGGGTGTGGGCCAGGGTGTGTGTCTGCCCAGGGCCCATCCTCCACCCTGTCCCACAACTCAGGAGGCGGCTATGGGGCCTGCTGACCCGCCCTGGAATCCTCCTCTTTCCCCCACCCTCCTCCTGCCCCCCAGAACACAGATGACCTCCTGGTGGCCTCGGCCGAGTGCCCGAGCGATGATGAGGACCTGGAGGAGTGTGAGCCCAGTACTGGTGAGTGCCTTTCCCCCCTCCCCTGCCCCGGGCCCATTGCGACGCTGAGGGGAGGTGGGCGACTGTCCCTGCCCCCAGACCAAGCCCCCCCCAGAGGCCTCTGCCAGGCCTTAACTTTTCCTGATAGCTTCTTCTCCCTTCCTGCCATTGCCACCAGGCCCCATGAGTACTCCCTGGAGAGGCAGTTTTTGGCCTTTTGGTGCCTCAGCCCTCAGAGGTAGTGAGGTCCTTAGCTTGGGGTCCTAAGATTGAGGGCCAAGGAATGCCAGGAGGGAAAGGGGGAGAATTTACCTAGAAAGATGAGTAACTTCAGGTCCCATGAGTCCTTATGGTGTGTTGAGGGATGGAGTATGGGGATGAGGAATGCAGGCCTAGGAACTACAATTCCCATCAGCTCTTGGGTTCAGAACTGCAATTCCCATCAGTCCTTGAGGTCTAGGGTTCTCTTGGTCACTAAAAGAGGAGGTCTCTGCTGGCTCCTGCACCCTCCTCACTCCCAGTCTCAGGGAGGTGGCCAGACAATCCCGGGGCTCCCTGGCCAAGCTGGAGCAGTTAGGTGGGAGGAGCCCCAGCCAGGCATTAGGTCCCCAGGGAGATTGGGCCTGGGGAGCTGCTCTGGGAGGAGAGCAGAGCTGGGAGGGAAGGCTTCCTGGAGGAGGCATTCCAGGCCTCTGCTTTATGCTTCTAGCTGGAGAAGAGGGTGCAGCCCCACAGAGAGAGACAAGATTGGCAAAGCAGGGGTGGGCCTTGGGTGCCAGCTGAGAAGTATGGGGTGTGGAGCCGCACCGTGGGTGCATGTGTGCAGGTGGGTGGCAGCTGGGAGGAGCTGAGGCCAGCAGCGGGAATGGAAGGAGACTGAACGTGGCCACGTTTCCCCTGGGAGCACATGGGCTTGGTGGTGGCCTGGATGAGCCCCAGGGGGCCTCATCTCTTGCTTGGGTTTTGCAGAGACTTCTCCCATTACTTTGCAATGCTTGACGGCTGGGCTGTTGGTACTGGAAGCTGGAGGTTGGGGCAGGTGCCTGCAGGGTCGGGGTTGGGGGAGGGGGTGAAGGGGTCAGCTGAGGTGGGCAGTGTGACCTGGGCAGAGCCTGTTAATCTGGCCTGAGGTATAGCCTGGGGGGTCTGCCAGCCACAGGAGAGCCACTCAAGCTAAGGGTGGGCTGCAGCGGGCATGAAAGGAGACTGAAATGGCCACATTGATGTGGCCATTCAATGGAAGGAGTGGCGGCAGAGCCAGAAGACCCTGGGCCTTGGGGCAGAGACCAAGGGTGAGGGATTTCTGGGGCGCAGGCCACCAGGTCCAGAGGCTGATGCCTGACCGCCCTGTGTCCCTCAGTAGGCTAGAGTGAGGGGGTGTTCTGGCAGTCTTGGGCCCTGAGGGACTTTGGGAAGCCTCTGGTTGCTGGGCTGGAAAGGCCTTCACACCCACAGCCAGAACAGTGCTTTCTGGACAGATGCCTTCCATATGGGAAGCTCTTCTTTGGGGGGCTCCCCCATCTCCCTGGTGATCTTGGCTCAGGGATGCACCCTCACACCCACTGTTGCTTTGGGAGGCTCTGGGACTCTGGCACCTTTGACATAGCACCCTCCTTACACCCTGCTTTTCCCCAGACTAGTCACTGAAGGGGTTTCCTGTAGGTGGACACAGAGCTTCCAGCTCAGGCCTGCAGGAGGGGCTGTGTTGCAGGGTTCTGTGGGAGCCCCAGGATGGGACTCTGGGGAAAAGGCTGTGTGGTCAAGAGAAAAAGGCACTGCTTGGCTCCACCACACATGTTTGCACACTTGGGGATGTGAACTGCCGGGGTGGGTGGAGAAGTCTCTGCTTTCCCCGGGCCCTGAAGATGACCGTCCTACAGTGACAGACAGGGCCGTCCCGGGGCCATGCACTGTCCACTAAGGCTCGGGCCTCCCAGCCCCACTTGAGATCTCGTCAGGGGCCTGGCTGTGATGCTAAGTATGTGTGCAGGTGGCCGGGCACTTTAAGGGTGTGCTGGGACCAGGGATTGAGGCAGAGCTGAAGCGGGGAAGGTCAGTTGCCTTCCCTCCTTCATAGGGTCAAGTCTGTGAGGGGACTATGGAGGGCGGAGGAGGAATGGAGGCTAGGGGATGGGGAGAGGCTAGTGGGCCAGCATTTAAAAATAAGAGGGTGGGTGGGCAGAGGGCATGCAGAGTGTCCAGAAAAACCTACGGAACCCACCTTGAGATGTGCATCGCACAGGTTTGTACCTCCACATTCACGCTGCTCTGAAAAGTTTAAATTGGATTTTTATCTTGATGGGAGGCCAGGCAAGGGCCAAGATGACTCTAGGGTCCCTAGACCATGACACCTCCCACCTGGGGGGGGGAGGGGCTTGGGCCAGAACCCCTCTTGTGCCCTCAGTGTGGAGGCTTTTTCTTCAGCAGACACCAGGCCTCCTTGGTCTCCAAGGTCATTGTCAGAGATGGAAGCAGCCTGACTAGAGACAGCAGCTAGTCAGGGGCTGGCCCCAGGCTCTTTGCACCTCTACCTGCCAGATCCTCCTCCCTGGGCTCCAGGTGTGAAGTCTCAGGTCATCCCTGACGTGTTCCTCACCTTTTATTGACTTGGGCCCCTCCACAGAGCCCAGACCCCACTCTCCCTCTCCAGGCACCCCAGCTTGGAGAACCCATCATCTGACAGTCACTTTAGTGAGGGTGCCACCCAGACAAAGAAGGGCGTTGTGTTGATGGATGCAGTGTTCAGATTCTTTCTAGTGGGAGTGCCTTTAGGAAGCCGTGTCCTGCATAGCAGGCACTGTGACCCACCGCCCCCACTGTCTTAGCCGGCCTGACCCACACCCTGTGTTACGGGCCTGGCTGTAGGGATCTTGCCCCTGAGACACACAGAAGTGCATGCACAGGCTCAGACCCACAGAGGGACCCAGGCACACGCACACACGTATCTGACCAGAGGCATGCTCACATCCTGGCACACACATTTATAGACCTACTGGCAAGCTCATTCATGTCCACTTCCGCAGGTCCACATATGTTCAAACCTAAAGAGCACGTGCCATTTGTGCCCAGGCTAAAAGAAGCATGCATGTGCTTAGATCTAAAGAGACATGCTTGTGTTCAGAGCCCCAGAAGTCTGGCACACACAGACAACCCCCCACAGATGCACAGTGTCACAGGAGCACACATGTGTTCAGAGCCCCAGGCCTGCATGTGTGTGCTTAAGGCTTACACCTAGATGCGGGCTCACAGGTGTCTGCCTGCTCAGACCCACAGCTTTCACACTCACACATGCGCCCAACTGCACGAGGGTGCCGTGCAGCGTGTCTTTAACCCACCAAGGCAGCTGTGGGTGCTCAGAGCTGCACATCCATGCACTCACAGCCCCACTGAGGTGCGCATGTGCGTGTCTACCGAGGGGTAGACCAGATGTTCAGAATCACATGCACATGCTCAGAAGCACTTGCGTATTTTAGATACTCAAGAGACACGTATGCCTGTGTGCTCAGACCCTTAAGGCCCATGCGTATACGAATCTGAGACTCTCAGAATTCCACATCCACACTCAGCTCAGAGAGGCACACACACGTATACAAATCCACCTGTGTCTCAGACATGCTCACACATGTGCTCAGGTCACAGAGTCCTCTGTGCGAGCTCTGACTTGCAGATGTTCACAGATGTGTGTGTGCATGTTCTGGGTAGGCACACACACCACGTGAACAAGCTTTCTGAGGTGCAGGCGCATGTGTGTACACACAGGCATGTGAATTCAGGGATGTCCATGTCTGCCCCTGGCTCACAGAGGTGCATGAGTGTCTCAGCTCCACACATGCACACACTCTGGCTCAGACCTGTCGCTTGCACATCTGTTCATGATCACTAAGATGCACACATCCTCAGAGGCATGTCCTCATGTACCGAGTGTGTGCTCACATGAGACCCCTGAACGTGTGTGTGTGCACATCCTCAGGCAGGCTGTGTGTGCACAGACCCGGGGTCCATGCACAGACACACGTTTCTTCAGCCCCAGAGACATGCACCCCTCCCCCACAACCCAGGAGAAGAGCTCCTCGAGGCCCATCTCAGCTCATTCTCACCTGCGGGCCCTTGAGCTCGGACACACACATGTGCTCAGATCCCTCAAGACATGCATATGCGTACTCAGTCCCACAGTGGTGTACACACATGTGCACACACACACAGAGTCAGGTCAACACTGACCCACGTGGGAGCTCACAGCTGCTCATACACTTAACTCATACACTCAGAGGTACACATGCAGCTACACATAGAAGGACGCCTACACGTCCGTGGGCCCTCTGGCCAATCACACATCTTCAGACGCAGTGCAGTGCCTGCCCCCCTGTCCACCATGTGAGCACACAGACCACAGGACCCACACATACATGTGTACTTGGCTTTGCATAAACCCCCATGTTCAGACCCAGAGAAGCTGCCTCATGCATGTAGCCCACATGTGTGCAGCCCTTCCAAGGCTCTGCTCCCGTGCACACATATACAGGGCCTCAGAGGCAAACACACGCACATGGGGCCTCAGAGGCAAACACATGTACACGGGGGGCTCAGAGGCGTACACATGCCTAATTCCACAGGCATTGACCCATTTGCTCAGACCCACACATCTAGCTTAGAATCAGAGGCACAGATGTGTTCAGATTCTAGCCTGTCTTAAGACAACACTAGTTGTTGCAACAAACAAGCTCTCAACACCATAGTTTAACACATAGAAATTGAGTTCTTCACGTAAACACTGTTCCTGATGGATGAGCAGCTCTTTTCCAAGCGCTAATTCAGAGTCAGTCTCTGTCCACCTTAAAGTTGCACCGTGACTTCCCTAGTTGTGGTGGAAGGGGATGAATGTGGAGGGGCACAAGGGGAGGGTTTATGGGCCAGGCCTGGGAGGGAGAGGGGCACTTGGGCCCTGCTGATGCTGCCCTCCAGCACACTGTCCCCATGGCACAGCCTAGCTTCCAGGCAGGTTGGGAGGCATAGCCCTGTTGTGCTCACAGGAGGAAGCAAAAACAGATTTGGTGACCAGCTAGCCATTTATCTGCCACAGTCTGGGCTTTGGGTCACAAACGATGCATTCCACTCTCTCCTGTCCACTGAACACACCCACCCTCTCCTCAAGGGAGACACCCAAAGCCCCCCTCCCCGCAACCTGATTAGAACAGTCTTCTGAGAGGGGAGGATGTCTGCAAGATGGACCCTCTCCGTAGGGTCCAGACTTAGCTCCTAGGTACCCATATGTGGTCTGGATACCCATTAACTAAAAGGATAATTGATCTCATTGCCCACACACCCAGAACACTAGAGACAACCACCACCATAAAACCTTGCATCCAAAGGGAAGGATGGAGAGCACAGCAGCTTGCAGTTCCTAGTCCTGGGAGATCCAGCCAGCAGGCAGTTCGAGGCTCTCCCCTCAGTTGTGGGGATGTTTCCCCCTGAAACCTGCTCTGCCATCTGGAGGGACTTTCCTCTCCTTTGTCTGGAGCCCTGGTGCTGCCCTCTGGCAGGACCCTCCCAGTCCTTTATCCTTCATGGCCATCTCTGGGTGGGTGTTGCGAAAGCATCCTCCTTGGAGGCCCCATAGCCTTGACAGTCCACTTCCTGTGCATATTTGGGGGCCCAGAGGTGGCTTTGAGGCTCAAACAGTCAACGGACCCACAATCAGACTTCTCTCCTAGGCATCATTCTCAAGCCTGTTTATTTCCTTGTTTCTCTGTCTTCTCTCTTAATTTATCAGTGACTGTCGTGAGGGCTTTGGGAACAATTGGTGGGGAACCGCATCCTTAGTCTGATCCTAGAAGCCAGGCTGAACCCCTGTTATTCAGGCGAAAGTGTCACTGGGCCACTGTCCCTGAAAGCTGTCTTCAGTCTTCTCTCTTAAGATCTGAGGTTGGGGGCAGCGGCTCTTCTGACATTTACAGGTCTCATATTCTGGGCTCTCTCTGGTCCCTTCATCTCTGTTGCAAACCCACCAGTTCTTGTCTAACGTTGTCTCTTTTTTGTAATACGTTACTAAATGCAGGAGGTGAAAGCCGGCCCTGCCATCCTGACTTTCTGAGCACTTTCCCTTAGTACCTCAGCCTCAGCAGGCGCAGGTGGGTCCTAATCCAAGATGCCAGCTGTCCTGCGGCTGCGTTATGTGGTCCTGCATCTTTCCAGCCTCCAAATCCATCTCCTTGGATTGTTACCTGAGGGCCACAGGTTTTTGTTAATGTGATACCCACGTGGGGCTGTGTCTGTACTAGTGAATGTAATGTGTGTTATTGTAACAGATAACCCCTGAATCTGAGTGGGTCCTTCAAGGAAGTTTCTCACTCAGGGGAAGCCCTACCTGGGTGACTAGCAGGAGTGCTTGGGGAACCCAGGGTCCTCCAACCTGTGGCTCCTCCATTTCAACACGAGGTTGGCAAGGTCACTGGAAGGAGAAAGAGTGCAAAGACTGGCACCCTGGAGCGTTTATGGGCCAGTACTAGCATTGCCCACTGGTCCCTCCTATAGCCACACCTACTTGCAAGGGCTGCTGGGAAATGTAGTCTCACTGCCCCAGGGAAGGAGGTGGTCAGAGGCACACCGCGTGTGCTCAGACCCTCGGTGGTAGGCTTGTGTCTCCTCAGGAACACTTTCATGCGTTCACACGGGCACACATGAGCTCAGACCACCACGTACAAACCAGCTGTGAGTGAGTCCGTACAGAGCACAGACTCACTCACATGCTCGAACGTTCGCTAAGACTCGCTGCCATGTGGGCTCATGTGCCCAGATCCATCAAGGCTCATGTTTGCACGCACATGCACACACATGCTTATAGACATGTGCCCAGGTGCACAGAAACAGACCCTTCAAAGCGGTGGGTGCACATGTGTGCACACAGGATGCGCCTCACCGTCTCAGACCTTGACTCCACCTTGGCCCTTGTGTGCCCTTGCTGTGCGGGGATTTTGGGTCAGGAGAGGCAGCACCCTTCAGGCCACTGCACACAGTTGCACAGATTGTTCTCTGCTGGAACAGGTGAGTAAGGCCTGAAATCTCGCCAGTGCTCTGCTTGCCAAGCCGTGTCCTGGACCCTGGAATGGGGCTGTGTCCACCAGCAAGACAGGATGCCTTTTTCCAATTTTGCACAAAGATACAATCTGCCAAACTGTGTGTCTGCAGGGCTGTGGCCACAATGAAGGGCTGCCGTTTTTCTAATCCCCATTAAATGCTGGACTAGTGGCCTTCTTACAGTCACAGTCTGGACAGGGCACCCAGGTTTGGTGGATGAGGCTTCAGTCAGCCGATTGCTTCGTCTCTCTCAGCCTCAGTTCTAGATGCTTCTTTGGGGGTTGGCATATCTTGCTTGGGTGGGAATGGGGTTCCTGGCTAGATTTCCAGTCAAGGGCCTTCTGTGCCCTAGAAGCAGAAAGGGTCCGGCTTGCCAGGCCAGCAGCTCCCAGAGCCAGAGTTTGCTGGGCGGGGAGGGTGCTTGGGAGTGGCTTGTGATCTCCTTGGCCAGAATGGAATTCCCTTTAGTAAGCGGACTGCCATGCACTGAAATTCAGTTGAGGAGCAGAGGGTGAGTGGTATCTATGATAAATGCCTCTGTGAATATTCCCCCAATGCTGCATTTGCCTGAAATGGAGGAGGGGAGAAAGGCTGTCTAGGGCCCTTAGACCCCCAGGGGCACCCCATCCCAGTGTGCACCCTTGGAGCAGAACTGGACCCAGGATTCCAGGCACCATGGGAAGTACGCACCCCAGATGCACAGTGGGAGGGCGACCAGGGAGCCCCCAGCTGGACTTCTGCAGTGAGGAGTCTCTGAGGGCTCCTCCCTTCCTCCAGGCCCCTCTAACTCCTCACTGGGGCAAGCTTGCCTGACCCTTTCTGGACTGATGAATGACCTCTGAAAAACGCAGTACCGTATTTTGAGTGTGGCTTGACTACCACAGAGCCCAGGCTGGCTTAAGTGGGTGCTGGAGAAGGAAGGCAGTGTGGGGTTGCAATAGTGTGTTGTCTTGTGGAGAGGGTAGGGGTTGTGGGACCCAGGGGGGACATGGTGTCAGGGATGGAGGCTTGTGTTCAGGGCTATGAGAAGGGGGCATCAAGTGGTAGGTGTGGCAGTGTGGGGGCTGTGGGTGAAGGCAGGACACCCTCAGGAGATGCCCTCAAGGCCTTGGACCCAGGGGAAAGCCTCAGAGGAGCTGAAGATGCAGGACCACACCCCAGAGATGGAGGCAAGAAGTGGCTGGGATTGAAGGGCAGGGGCAAGAGGTCAATGTGACCAGGCCTGGGAAGCATTGGAGGCAGGGATCAAGGAAGTGGGGTGCTTCACAGGGGGATCCTGAGAGCCTGTGTGCCCCGAGGACTTAAAGAACCAGTGAATTACAGCAAATGGTTATGGGGTGGGGGACTCAGGATGGGCAGGACTTGTCTGTGATCCAAGGCCTGAGGCCCCTGAATACCCTCATCTAGTGGGGTGGGGGTGAGCAAGAGGGTAGACAGCCAGATCTGTGCCCTGATAGGCCTGATCAGCCGCCTCTGGGCTGTGATGTGTCCCCAGCATGGGTCTCCTGGTCCCATGTCGTGGGCCTGGCATTCTGCTGGAGCCCCAGCTATAGGTAGCTTGTCAAGGAGAAGCCTGTCTAGGACAAGCCTTGATCTTAAAGTCTTCAAGAACAACTGGTGGCCCAGTCTAAGACAGAAGGTAGAGGAGACTGTGGGTGAGAGCTGGGCTCATGGAGCAGCTCTTGCCAGGCTGAACTCTCAGAAGTGCCTGCTGCCTGTGGGGGCTGGGGAGGAAAGATATTCAGAAGCCAGCTGCTCTGGCCCATGAGAGGGGCTCCCAGCCCTTTTGCTCAGATACCTAGCTTGGCCTAGCTCAGAGGAAATGTCTGATGAAATTCCCTCCCTTCCTTGATCGAAACACAGCGAGCCCCTGCTCTGTGCCAGGCCCAGTACTGGATACTCGGGAGAGACAGATGGGCCTTGGGCCTTCCTGGCAGGAAGTCCAAACCTGTGCCTCCAGGACAGAATAGGGACATGGTGTCAGAAGCATCCAGGGCAGAGAGGAGCATCTGGAGGTCTGCCTGGAAGAGGAGGTGCTTGGTTGGATTCAAGGATGAGTGAGATATCAGCAGGGGGAAGGTGCTCTGAACAGAAGGCAGAAGGTCAGGAAGAGGGCAAGTGGTATGGGCCCGCAGTGAGTACCCCAGATCTGTTCAGGGTTCATGCAGGGAAGGGAGCCTTGTCACAATCGGGCCCGGATGTCACCCTTTGATGGGCTACCAGCCTCCTCCTCAGATCTAACAGCTGAGTTTGCCCCTGACCCAGGGACCAGGTTGCTGGGCTAATCTTGGTGGGTGTAGGGTTCAGGTAGGGTGGAGGACCAACTATGTCCCTCCCTAGGCTGGGAGCCAGGCCTTGGCCTCACTCTGGGCCTGGAGCTCAGTACCCTAATGTTATAAATGAGGAAAGTGAAGCCCAGAAAATGAAAGAAACTTACCCACAGTCACATAGGAATTCATGATATGAATTCCTGGTCTTGGCCTCCCAGGTTAAAATCGAAGCCAAGCAGTAAGCAGCCTAGCAGATTCCTGCAGGCATGGGGAGGACGAGTCAAGCCTTCTGGGGCTCCTTGTGAGACATGACCCTTCCCTGGCCTCCAAGAGCCACAGAAGAGATGGGATAGTCCATTCAGGTAGCCTGACACTGACGCCTGGAAGACCCTGGAAGTCCTGCCCACTCCAGGCCTCAGCATTCTTCTACATGACAAGCTGGTATTGGACAGTCCCAGCCCCACAAAACATGCTTCTCTGTTCTTGGCTCAGTTTTCCAGGGTGGCTGAGCCTGTGGAAGGCCAGGTGCTCAGAGGCTTTACAATCTGGGGTGCAGGTGAGCTCCTGCCCAGGGGAAGTTGGATCCTGGTGGGGAGAGCAGCCTGAGGAGCTTGGCCAGGCTCTGAGTTCAATAGCAAGATCTTGGCTGAGCTGGCTACTGCGACCAAGGATGGCTCTGCCAGATTGCTGGAGGTTGTGATCCAGAGGATCAGCAGAGGTGTTTGAACAGCAGGGCAGAGACCAGAGCACTTTGGGTGGGGGGAGGAGGAGAAGAGGTGCCAAGATGTGGTGGTGGCACGTGGCCGGCCTGGCTGCACGGGACAGAGGGATCCGCCAGTGGAGTCCTGAGAAGCTTCCCTTAGACGGGGTGGGAGGCTTGCGCTGTGATCTGCGCAGATCAGATGCTGCAGAGCGATCAGAGATAAGCACTCAGATAGGGGGCATGGCTTGAGCTGAGCTGGAAGGAGTACTAGGAGAGCTACCACCCCCACCAGACCCAGAGCTGCCACTCCAAGAGTAGAGAGTGCTTCCATCAGCCCCGTAGACCCAGGGCTCAGACCAGTGGCTTGCAGTGTTTTGGTTTGAGACGGGTTGTCCAGGGGGCTGATGGGTGTTGTAGTTGTTGACCCAGGGGCTGATGGGAATTGTGGTCCACGCCCCGTAAGGGCTAATAAAATTTGTAGTTCTCACTCTTTGGGCTGATGGGAATTGCAGTTTCTACCCAGGGGACTCCAGCTATCAGACCTAGGCTCCCACCCCCAGAGGCCCTCCCCCCGTAGTTCTCCTGGGCCCTATATTAGCAAGTACATCCTTCCCAGATGGCTGTGTATTTTCTTTTCTTTTTTTGCTTTCTTCTTCTTTCCTTTGTTTTATTATTGTTTTAACAATAATAAGAAGGCCAGAGGCAGTCAAGCCCTGGCCAGGTCCTGGTGGCCCATGGGGGTTCTGGGGAGGGGGAGGGGGGGGAAGTCAGTGGGGGTCAGAGGTGGAGGGTGAAGAAAGAGAAAGTTGGGGATTTAGGTTAGCTCGAGAATCATGTGTTCCTGCCTAGCTCCTTCACTCACTCCCTGTCTCTCCTCACCTCCCTAACTCCACATGGCTTCTCACTACCACTCCCAAAGTCCTGTGGATAGGACCTCCTCCAGTGTGTCTGTGACTCCCTGCCACTCCTCATCCCTTCCCACGTTCAATTTCTCCTCTCCCCGTGGCCAACTTGCAATTAGCCTTCAAAGCCCCTTCCCACGACCATCCCCTCCCAAGTCCTCTAACCTCTGAGGTGATTCCTACACCACTGCCTGTCCTGTACCTCCTCCCAACCCCCTTCCGTCTGCTCCCTCCCTCCCCTCCACGCTGACACTGAGTTATGGTAACAGTTCCTCCATGCAAGCCTTCACTGCACATTTCAGTTTTGTGTTTAATGAGGGGGAGAGGGCACAAGTGAGGGAGGAGAGTACTCTGGAGGAAGCAAGTTGTTCAGGGAGAGAAGAGTGAGGGAGGGAGATACCAAACAGATAGACAGGAAACGTTGTACGGAAAAGTTGTTTTTTCTTATTTTTTCCGGGAGAACCCGCTTACACAGCTCTGTTTGTAATTTTTTTCTTCATGCTAAAATCACACGGCCTATTTGTTGATGTAAGTTGCCTGAATTCCGTGGTATGCTATCTTCTTTTTTAAAAACAAAAGCAAAAAAAAAAAAAAAAAAGCAAAAAAAGAGAAAAACCTAGAAAAAACCCTAAAAGATATTGTTGTTAGGTTTGTTTAAATGCTACTCTTGTATCTGTTTTTAAAACCTTAAACCAGTAGAGTTTTTTTGTTTTGTTTTTTTTCCATTTCTTTTCTATTTCCTTTCCTTTCTGTTCCTTTTGGTTTCTTAAGACAAACAAAAAACCAAAACCCAGAGAGCCACAGAGCCCGTGCGTGGGGTGCCCAGAGCATCCGAGCCGCTGCCCGCTTAAAGCGCAGGGCTCCGGCCGGCTGGCGGTCGGGCCCAGCCCGCTCTAGTCTCCGCCAAAGCCAATTGGAACCGATTTGGGTGTGTGAGGCTGTTATTTCTCTCTCTGTGCCGGCCGCCTGCGCCCCGGCCCTCGCTGACGCCCTGTCTTTTCTCTTCTCTCTCTTGTTCTAGGAGGAGAGTTAATATTGCCCATAATCACGGAGGACTCCTTAGACCCCCCTCCCGTGGCCACTCGATCCCCCTTCGTGCCCCCACCCCCCACCTTCTACCCCTTCCTCACCGGCGTGGGTGCCACCCAAGACACCCTGCCCCCGCCCGCGGCCCGCCGCCCGCCCGCCGGGGGCCCCTGCCAGGCCGAGCAGGACGACAGCGACTGCGAGGAGCCTATCGAGGCCTCGGGCTTTGCCTCCGGGGAGGTCTTTGACTCCAGCCTCCCCCCAACGGACGACGAGGACTTTTACACCACCTTTCCCCTGGTCACGGACCGCACTACCCTCCTGTCCCCGCGCAAGCCCGCTCCCCGGCCCAACCTCAGGACAGATGGGGCGACGGGAGCCCCTGGGGTGCTGCTCGCCCCCTCCGCCCCGGCCCCCAACCTGCCAGCGGGCAAAATGAACCACCGAGACCCGCTGCAGCCCCTGCTGGAAAACCCACCCCTGGGGCCCGGGGCCCCCACGTCCTTTGAGCCGCGGAGGCCCCCTCCCCTGCGCCCTGGCGTGACCTCCGCTCCCGGCTTCCCCCATCTGCCCACAGCCAACCCCACCGGGCCTGGGGAGCGGGGCCCGCCGGGTGCGGTGGAGGTGATCCGGGAGTCCAGCAGCACCACGGGCATGGTGGTGGGCATCGTGGCGGCCGCGGCGCTCTGCATCCTCATCCTCCTCTATGCCATGTACAAGTACCGCAACCGCGACGAGGGCTCCTACCAGGTGGACCAGAGCCGGAACTACATCAGTAACTCGGCCCAGAGCAACGGGGCGGTGGTCAAAGAGAAGGCCCCAGCCGCCCCCAAGACGCCCAGCAAGGCCAAGAAAAACAAAGACAAGGAGTATTACGTCTGAGCCCCCGGCACCACGCCCCACTGCCAGCTGCCCCTCCCGGGAGAGACCGGGAGGAGGGTGCGGCCCTCTCCCTGCCGGGGCCCTGGGGACCCACTCCCTGGCTGCCTCAGACTTCTCTCACGAAGAGGAAACGCAAAAAAAGAAAAAGGAAAGGAAACCCCGTGCTCGTCCCCTTCCTCTTGCCGGCTGTCCGGCGCGGAGTTATCGTCCGTCCTGGGGCTGTCTGTCCCTCTCAGCTCTGCGCCCGCTGGGCAGGGCACGTGCTCACAGCCCTGGGTTGATTTATTTTTTTAAGGGGGGTAATTTTATTTTGGTGGGGTTGGGCGGGAAGGAAGGCTGGGGGTTTTGTACAGTGTCCACTGCTCGTCCTGTTCATTTCCCTCCATTTTTCTTCTTGCTCCCTCTGTTCCTCCTGCCTTCCTTCTCTCCCCAAGCCCTTCAGTCCCCACCCCAGGCTTGCTGTGTCTCTCAGTCCCCACCCTCCTCCCCCACTTCTCCTTTGTGTGTGTCAAGGTTTCTCCCTTCCTTTCCTCCCTTTGGGTTTCCAGAGTCGGTGGGAGAAGGGCGGGAGGGT
>SJYA01003192.1:32637-42661 GCA_006410615.1 Neotragus moschatus | reverse complement strand
GCGGGTGGGAGGGGAAAGGCAAATGCAGATATATATTGAAGACAAATAATCTAGATATCGCGAGCAGCAGCCTGTGGCACCCGTTGGGCACGGGCAGCAGGGAAGAGGGGGAGCCAGGCATAGCCCACGGACTGCTGGGGTCACTTCTCTGCCCACAGGCTCCCTGCTCCCCCAGTTTTTTTCTCTCTTTGTTAACAAATGTGTCTGAGTCTTGGAAAACACCCCAACCCCGGAAATGTGTGGGAAAAGAAAACAAAAACTTTCCAAATCCAACGGTCCTGTGCAGTTTGTTTGGGTTGGGTGCTGTTGGGACACTGGTCCCAGCTCTGGGCTGGGATCTGGGCCCAGACGAGCCCATGAGAGCTGGTAAGTAGTGCCCAAAGGTTTGGGTTGAGCATGACTTTGAGCTCCTTGAGGTGGCTTGTCTTTGTCTCACCCTCACATCCCAGACAGCCCCCAGGCCTGAGAGCGATGACTGGTCTCTGGCCCCACTGGCCATGGACCTTAGCTTCTCTCAGTGCCTGTGTGTGTGCTTGGTCGTGTCTGACTCTGTGACCTCACGGACTGCAGCCCACCAGGCTCCTCTATCCATGGGATTTTCCAGCCAAGAATACTGGAGTGGGTTGCCATTTCCTACTCCAGGGGATCTTCCCAAGCCAGGGATCCAACCCGAGTCTCTTGTGTCTCCTACATTGGCAGACGGACTCGGTGTGAACAAATCCCGAAGTGGGAGCATCCTTTTGCCCTCTAGTGGCTAGAATGGGCCCGCATTCTGGTGGTGGCTGGGTGTGCGGGGAGTGGGGGGGACAGCCTTGACATAGCCCTTGGGGGAGGTAATGTTATTCGTGGGTGGGAAGAGCTTCAGCTGCTAGTCCAAGGTCTCAAGGTGGGTCAGTATCTGAGTCCAAATTTTCCCTCAGTTCCGCCTAACTCCGGGGTCTCTGCCCCTTTTACATCTCTAGAATTTGGCCCTTGCCCCCCACTGGCTGACAGTGGGCAGCACCTGGGGCTGCAGGTGGAAGAAGGGTCCATACACCTCAGACCAGCTGTTTGCTTCTTCATGGGGACACGAAATGGGCCCAAGGTCCCAGACAAGCACAGATGGGTCTGTATTTGTTCATCCTCTTGGTCTAAAGGAGCCGAGACTCTCAAGTTGGAGGTTGTACATGAGGCCCCACGCATCCTCGGGAGTGTGGGTGAGTCTGCATCTCCCAGGGGGCCGCGCCGGAGCACCAGGCTTTTGGAGACAGGACTCAGCCACACCTCATCACTCAGGTCTCCTCTGCCTTCCGCTTGGTGGGTTTTGCCCCCCACCCCACTGCTCCAGGCTCTGCCTTCTCGAGCTCTTGGCTCATTGTCACCCTTCATCGCCCTCCTTCATCACCCTATTGTGCTTCCTGAACTTCCACCCCCGGCCAGCATGTTCTTGCAACAGTTTCATAAGATTGGTCATTGTTTAGGCCTGGACACCTCCCAGGGTCCTTGGGCTCAATGCCCACTGGAACTCCATCCAGATCCATTTCATCTCCGCCCGCATCCCTCCATTCTTGGATGAAGCTTTTGTGGTGGGACCCTTCCCCTCATGGGGTGTGTCCCAGTGGCCCTTGAGAGTCCTCCCTTCCACCCTAACAGGGGTGGGAGAGTGAGTCCTCCCCCAGCCGCCCCAGGGGGTGGATTTCCATGGACTTGACCTCTCCTCTCTTTCCTGAACCAGTCACCAGGAGGGAGGGTTGGGCTTCGCTTGTCTCCTACCGCTCACAGTCTTGGAGGGCAGCCTCACCAAGGTCAGCTGTCACCCTCTGTGGGAGCCTGCGTGAGGCCTGGCAGGAATAGGCTTGTCAGGATGTCTTGTCCCTGTGCTGTTCATGGCCTCGCCCCAGGGTCTTCTGCTGCTGCTCTCCCTGCCCAAGGAGTGGAGACTTATCTCAGGTTCTCCTGCCCCCATCACCTCTAGTCAAAGAAAACAAAGACAGGAGGCAGGAGCTCCTTGGCGTCAAGAAGGGAACATCCTTACTCCAGGAATTTCTAGAGTGGCCTCGAATGGTCTATCGGAGTAGGGGGTCAGAAAGAAGGACAGTGCAGGACTTGGAAGATGGACTTCCATCTGACTCACTGCCGTGTGGCTGTGCAATCGTGTTTTGCTCTCTGTGAGGAAGCTAAGAGGCCTGCCGCCCAAGGACTCGGTAGTGAGGAAAGACTCCTGGCCTCTGCCACTCATGCAGTGTGGTTGTCTGTAAGAGGCAGCCCCCTTGGTCTTAACCCCTTCATCCTGCGCATCTCATGTTGAACTTACCGCCTGGGCCTGACCTGGGCTCCTGGTGTCTCGCTGGGCTGGCAGTGACCCCCAGGAGAGTCTGAACAGCATGGGGATGGGTGAAACTCTGGGTACCCTGCTCCTGGACACTGGTACTTGCAGGAATGTGTCAGGAGATTTTAGGGGGTGGGAGAGGGTTGTGGAAGAATCTTGCAGTGAAGCCTGGCTGATGCCTTTGACTGTGAGACCCGCGCTGGCCAGGCAGGCCCCCAAGTGCGGGAATGCAATCTCAGCCAGCGCGGGGGCTCTTTGGGCGTGAGGCCCTCCTCCTGGTGGTGGATGTGGAGCCTGTGTGGCCGGTGCTGCCCCTCCTCACACACCCTCCTGGGTGAGCTGCAGGCCTGGCTGGAGGCAGGAGAATTGCCAAAGTGGGTCTTGAGGCATTTTCCTGTCCCCGCTGCCTGAGGCTTCTACTGCTAATGATAGGGGAGGGGGGAAAGGTGATTGAAGGGGTGCCTGGCAAGGGTGCTTTGCAGGGTGCCTAGCAGCTGCTGGGCCAGGAGCTCCCTGTGATGGATATCAAGAGAGAGGGTGCATCCCAGGTGAAGGCCTGCCACTAGGATGGCAGTGCCCAGCTGATTGCAGACCTGTGGTTGCTGCTGAGGGAGGCCCCTTTGCCCTTGGCAGGGCACTCACTCTGCCATGGTGATGACACTTTCTCCCTCGTTGCCCCAGAGGGCCAGGGCCCTGGGCCTCCCAGCGTCCAGGTCCTGCTAAGTGAGGCTTCCCAAGTGGCGCTAGTGGTAAAGACCCTGCCTGCCAATGCAGGAGATGTAAGGGACGCGGGTTTGATCCCTGGGTCAGGAAGCTCCCCTGGAGGAGGAAATGGCAACCCATTCCAGTATTCTTGCCTGGAGAATCCCATAGACAGAGGAGCTTGGCGGACTACAGGTCATGGGATCGCAAAGAGTTGGACAAAGCTGAAGCGGCCGAGCACGCACACACGAGTTAAGTGAGGAGTCCCATGTGGGAACTAGGTGGGCCCCCCTGCATCATGGCAGGCTGAGACCACCTGGAAGGACCAGGAGCAAGGCCATTCTGAATATGGGCAGACAGATGACTCTGAGCACTTGGTAAGCTGGAGGACATCCTTGGGGAGAGGAGGAATCATCTTCCACCAACCCTGGGGTCTGCCTTCTGGAAGCTTCTGGCCACCCTGGGGCCCTAGGAATGCTAAGCAAGGGGAAGTAAGGCAGCGGGGGCTCATTTGGGCAGCAGATGGACAAGACAGAAAGTGCAGGGCAGGTGGCACAGCCTCATCTTTGGGTATCTTTACCAATGCGATCCCCGCCCCATCCCCTTTGTCCTAGGGTCTTCACTGGAGGCAATAGCTAAAGGTCATGACCTCACAGAGGCCCAGGCAGAGAAGACCAAGCCAGGGAGTGAACCAATCTCCCTGGGGGCCAGGGAGCTGCTTCCTGATCTCCCGATAGCCTTCTCATGTGTGTGCCCACGTACGTGTGTATACACATCATTGATGTGTGTGTGTAGAGATGTGTGGTGCTCTGCTGAGGCACCTGGAAGCAGAGACACAGACGGACCAGAGAGCACCTGAGCACAGGTCGGGGGTGGCTCAGCAGATGGCGCGGCTGCTGGAGACCCGCTGGGCCGCCACGTGTGTATGAGGTGGGCCATGAGAGCTCAGGCATCATCCCTTTCCATCTGAGCCCTTGTGCCTGGTTTCCCTGTAAGTGGTGCCGGTGCAGGGGCTCTGGATGGTTCTCAGATGGTGTCTGTGCCCTCCAGAAGCTTCACTGAGCACCCAGATTGAGGCCTGAGTGCAGGCTGGAGGGTAGTGGCAAGAGCTGACTCCAGAGACCTTTGGGCCTGGCCCCGACTGCTGACACTGCCCCCGTTTAGCTCGGTGTCTCGGCAGTCAGTTTCTGTGAGCCTTGGTTTTCCCCCACGTAAAATGGGGCCGCATCTACCTCAAAGGCTTTAGGAAAAGATGCAACGAGATGATGCCTTGAGGCATCCAGCCTGGTCGGTGCCTGGCCCACAACAGAGACTGGAAAACGCAGCCCCTTGGCTGACACTCAGGGCGGGAAAGCTGGCTTGGGAAAGGGTGGCCCCGGCAAGGAGTCCCCACTCCCCTTTCCTGGCAGACCCTGGGGGCACATCACAGAGCCAGAGGTGCAGTGTCCATTCTTTTATTCACTCTCTCGTCTCCCTTGCACCACTGCCCTTCTGCTCTAGGGGAGCTGGGGACATGGGCACACCCCACCCTCTGGGAACTCACAGGCTAGTAGGCTGGGGGACAGGTGTGTGGCCACAGCCATGGAGAGAATTCCACTAAAGCCCTGTGTGGGGCCCTGAGTCTGAGAGGAGGTGGGGGTTGTTGTCAGGGAGAGAAGGTGGCGGTTGTTGTCAGGGAGAGAAGGTGGCAGACGCTATCCAGACAGAAGACATGGCCAGGCAGCTGGAGTGGGGAGGACGTGAGAGGGGCTGGAGCCATCTTTCTGATGGAGCTGAGGGTATGAGACCTCACTGTTGCTCTTGCAGAGCCCCTGGGGTGCAGTGAAAAGCTGGGGAGGTCGTGAGGGGCTGGTGGTCAGCCTCCGAGCTCAGGGGCAGTGAGCGGTAAGGAAGCGTGCGGTTGACCACGGGCCCTGCTCCTCTCTGCAGCCTTGAGGGAGGGGCGGGTGACGGTGTACCTGCCAGTCACACCATCCTTTGCCCTTTATGTGTTGGAGGCGGCTCCTTAGACAGTGTGGGGCCAGGCTCGGCTGGAGGGGCAGCCCCCAGGCCCTCCGGAAAGGAAGGCCTTTGCTCTCCTTCTGCCAAGAAGTCATCCCATCGCAGGCTTCCCAGGAGGCCTAAAACCCTGTGGATTTCAGGACAGGACGTCCCTGGAAGCGTGTTGCCTTGCATACTACTCTGTTCGGGAAAGACACGGAGGGGTTGTGTCTCACGGGTGCAAGTTACTCCTGATCTGTGTCTATCCTGAGGACTCAGGAGACACGGCTGCCTTGCTCTTGGGCATGTGATGAGGGATGAATGGGGACTGACCTCCCTGATAGACATCTAGGGGCTTTAGGAGTAGAGTCTGGGGCCCATGAGAATGTCCAGTACTGCTGCCACACCCTCAGCTCTCCACCTCACAAAATGCTGCCCCCTTGACCCCTCTCTAGGTGGAACTGGGGGTAGGTGGACCACTCAGGTCTCAAATGGTGGAATGAAGGGCAGGGGACCAAGTCCACACTGTCAGCTGGGAGACTGAGCCCTGGGTCTCTAGTCTCCCAAAGAGGTGCTGTGTGACTCCAGGCCAATCCTATCCCTCTCTGGGCCTCTGCTTCTCCCTTTGTCTGGCGATGGGGGTGGGTGGCCAGGCCTGCCCTGTTCGGGGGCTCCAGGGAGGGCAGAGGGGATGGCCGGGGCTGCGTCCACTGACTGCCTCTGCAAGTCTTGGATGGTGTTGGGCAGCGGCAGGTTCTGGGGCTCGGGCAGCCCCAGCAGCGCAGCCAGGCCGCTCAGCACGGGTACCACCCCACACACCAACAGGGGGAGGGAGGCGCCATAGATGCACAGCAGCCGGACCAGAGGCCCCAGGATGGCTTGTGCTTGGGTGGCCATCTGGCACAGGCCCCCTGTGGTCATCCTGCCGGCACAGATGCACCTGTGAGGGGTCATACTGCCTGCCTACGGCTTTGACCTCTCACTCTGGCCTGGCCCTCTCAGCCCCAAGAGGCAGTGTGGGGTCAGGCTGGGCTGGGATGCACCTGGGCAGCCCTGAGGTCACAAGGTCATGTGAAAGAGAAGTTTGAGGCAGGAACATCTGGTCTGGGGGAGGCCGCGCCCACGGCACCCTCCCAACTGGGAAGTCCCGCCTCCGTGGGGCTCACCTGAGCACAGTGGGGAAGAGCTAGGCGTTGTAGATGGTGATGCAGGTGAAGGCAGCCCCCACTCCCGTGAACCCCAACATGGCGAGGGCTGAGCACAGGGCCCCCATCTCTGTGGATAGAGATGGGTTTGGCAGGCTTGTTGGCGGGGGTCCCGGGCTCTCCCCAGCACCTTCCAAATGTTTGCTGTTCACCTCCACCGGGGTGTCCCCAGGCCCTACACGTGCACTGTGTGCTAAGTGACCACATTCCCTGCCCCCTGACCCCTTGCCCAGTCTTCCCCCTGCCCAGTCTTTTCCCACCCAGACTCCCAGATCCAGACCCTGGGAGTCCTCCTCCACCCCCTCCATTTCTCTGTCCTTCTCAACAGCACCCCACCCCCCCAATCCCAGCAATCCATCACAGTCATTCTGTCTCCACAGTTTTTCATAATGCTGTCCAGTGCAGGCCGCCACCATCTCATCCAGACGGCCCAGCAGCCTCCTTCCTAGTGGGCCCTACTCTAGTCCAGTGCCCTTTTGATGGAAAAAGAGGACTCTTTTCGTGGCTTAAGCTCTCCTAGGTAGGGAGCCTCTGGCCGCAGCCACGTGCATCCAGGCCTACCTGCTCACCGTGGGGCACCAGCATGTTGGCTAGGATGCAGAGGCCGCCAGCACCAGGATCACAGGCGGCCCAGCAGCAGCAGGGTGCCGACCTTGGCTGGGAAGTCTGAGATCACAGTAAGGGCTTGGAGCAGGAAGATATTGCTGCCTAGGGCCTGCAAGTCCAGGATCAGGCCGTAGAAGGTGAAATCAAGGGCAAACCTGAGGGTGGGGGTACGCAGGTGAATTCTGGCTGGGGATGGGGCAGCTGGCTTGTTCTGTGACCTGCTTCCACCCTTCCCTGCTGGCTCTGTACCCATTGGTTGGGTGGTCGCTATGGACTACATTTCCCAGCTTCCCTTGCCAGTGCCACGTCTCCTGAGCTGTGGCCAATGGGAGGCACTGGGGAGAGACTGGAGGCAGGACTAGGGCAAAGCTGAAGTATTGCTCCCCCCCGCACACCCCCCCCCACCCCCCGCTCTGGGCACCTTGTTGGAAGTGGCTGCGTCCCCTCCACGGCTCCAGCTTCCACTGACCAGCCCCTTTCTCTGTGGTCCTGGTGGGTTCAGTCTTTACCAGGTGGTCCTGGCTCCTGAGCTCTGATAACCCCTCTCCCTTCTCTCTGGTTCTTCCAAACTAGGGTGTGTGCGTGCATGCTAAGCTTCGTCAGTCGTGTCTGACTCTTGTGATCCTGTGGACTGTAGCCCACCAGGATCCTCTGCCCATAGGATTCGCCAGGCAAGAATACTGGAGTGGGTTTCCATGCCCTCCTCTGGGGGCTCTTCCCGACCCAGGGATAGAACCTGGGTCTCTTACGTCTCCTACATTGGCAGGTGGGTTCTTTACCACCAGCACCCCATGGGAAGCCCCAGGGTAGATGTGCCTTTCTGCTGCTGAGTTCTCCAAATGCCTCTGTAGGGCTCTGCAGTTCTCCTAGCAACTTTGCTGTGTAATCTCTCCTGTTGACCCGTCCCAGCCTGAGTCCTCCTGGCCCCGGGCAGTTTCCTGTGGGAGCCTGCCAGAGAGAATCAGTGCCTCAGGCCTGGTCTTAGAGGCCCTCTCAGCCCGTGGGGCCAGTAGAAGAGTCAGCAGAGCCAGTGAATGCCAGCAGAGCCTGGAGCCTCACCTCAATGATCAGCGCGTTCCTCACTGCCCTCTTCTCGTTGACGGTGGCCACCTTCTGTAGCTCCCACAGGCCCTGCTCCAGCCTGCCCGTAATGAGGAGCCATTGTGCCGATTCTGCCAGCCACCTGGGGTTGGGGAGAGGGCGGAGAGCAGGAGGTCTCTGCCTGCGCCCCCCAGGGCCTGGCCTGCATGAGCCTCTCTGCCCCTCTGTCTCCTTCTGCCAAAAGGGGTGGCCTCACTGGCTGCCCCAGGCTCAGGGTGGCTGAAGTCGGGGGGCTGGGGTGGGGGGTGGCAAGCAGCAAAGAGCGCTGGCTGTAGGGGCCAGGTCCTTTCTGCCTCCTCCCCCTCTTGGGTTGGGGTTGAGGGTCCCTGTCCTTCCTTCCTGCCTCCCTCCTGACCTCAAGGCCCTTCTCCCGGCCTCATCTGGGAGCCAGGGCTGGGAGGGCCTGTGTGCAGTGAACATGCCCCTGATGGCTCCAGGACCTCCGTCCTGCAGGCCCACCCGGGTCTGTCCAGCCCTCCCGAGTGTCACAGGGCCCTCCTGCCCGCCTTTCACCCCCATGGCCACACCTTCCTGCCTGAGCTGGCCCCTCCCCTGGAGCCCCTTCCTGCAAACATCCTCACACTCATAGTGGGGCCCAGGCCCCCTCCACCTGCACGTGTTAGTCACCAGCGCCCGTTGCCTCCAGCGCCCCCTGCAGGCGACCAGCCCACGGCCCTTGCCTCACTTTTGCCCCTTTGCCCATGCCAGGCAACAGTCACCACCTCCTGGGTGCCAGTCAGCCCCACACCTCCCAGCCCACACCCCTGTGGCAAGACCCAACCCCTAACACTAACCTGTCTCCTAGCCCCTCAACATCAAGCCCAGACCCCCTGCACCATCCAGGCCTCGGACCCCTTTCTGTGCCCACCGCCCCACACTGGCTCCTGCCACTGGACACAGGTGCCCCAGCCAGACACACTCCCCCTCGCAGCAGGTGGGGCCCTGAGATCCTTGGGGGTTTGCAGAGCCAGAGAGGGGGACTCAAGTCCACATCAGAGGTAGAGTTGACGAGACCCTATGACCTGCCGAACTAGGTGTGCAGGAGCCGTGAAGGAGAAGGAGCTGTCAGGGCGACTCTGACCCCAGTACCTGTGGGTGGGGGCTGCTGTCAGCAGCGGGGAGGCCCTGGGGAGGAGCGGGTGTAGATGCTACATTTGCGGAGCTGAGACACTAGTGATGGGGACGTCACCCAGGTGGCTGGAGGCTGCAGAGAGGCAAGCCGAGGAGGGGGTGGGGGCCTGCAGCGTTTGGAGAAAGAGAGCCGTGGGTACAGGGGAGGTCCCGGGAGAGGACAGTGGTGCCCTTCCGTGGGCTGCAGGGCCAGAGCGACAGGTGGCTGGGCGAGGGCGGCGGGGTCATTGGCGTGGGTGGGCAAGTGCAGACGAGTCTCCTGACGAGACGGGCCAAGTGGGTTGGAAGAGAAGCAGAGAAGCTGGTGGGAGCTGAGGGGCCATGGGGTCCCCTCCTCAGATGGGCCGCCTAAACTGAGGGGTCTGTGATACTCTGATGTATGGGATTTCTCTCCCGCTCGTCACTGTCTCCCCGGGCACAGCCAGGGCCCCGCCCGTGCTGGTGCTCAGTGGCCATTTGTTGGAGTGATGAAGGAGTGGAGTCACAAACGCGCATGTGCCCATAGCCCCCGCGTGGGCCTGTCTGCCAGGGCAAGCGGGGCTCGGCCTCGCGGGCCAGCATCAGCGCCGGGCCCTGGAGTCTGCCTCACTGACCTCTGCCCTTTACTCTCGTNTGTGTGTGTGGTGTGTGTGTGTGTGTGTGTGTGTGGAGGGGTGACTGTGTTCTTGGAGTGGTGTGTGTGTGTGTGAGTGGTGTGTGTGTGTGTGAGTGGGGTGTGTGTGTGTGTGGTGTGTGTGTGTGTGTGTGTGAGTGGTGTGTGTGTGTGTGTGTGTGTGTGGAGGAGTGACTGTTCTTGGAGTGGGGTGTGTGTGTGAGTGGTGTGTGTGTGTGTGTCTGTGTGGAGGAGTGACTGTTCTTGGAGTGGGGTGTGTGTGTGTGAGTGGTGTGTGTGTGTGTGTGTGTGTGTGTGTGTGTAGGAGTGACTGTGTTCTTGGAGTGGGGTGTGTGTGTGTGTGTGAGTGGGGTGTGTGTGTGTGTGTGTGTGTGTGTG
>SJYA01003192.1:4162-25507 GCA_006410615.1 Neotragus moschatus | reverse complement strand
GGCAGGGATCTGAGCTCAGGAGGCTGGGAGGGGGCAGCGGGGGGGGGGTGCTAGATGGGAAAGCCCAGGGAGCTGGGGCTGGGTGTCCGGCCCAGTGACCTTGGGGGTTGTCACCCCTTGCCTAAGCCCCTTGGCTCCCTGTAGTCCTAGGTCTGGGGTCAGGCCCTCTCTGGGCTCATCTGCCTCCTCGCCAGGCCCCTCTCCAGCATCCACCCACACTGGCGCCTTCTCCCGGCTTTCAGAGGCCACTTCCCTCTGTTCCATAGAGAGTCCCCTTCCTGCTTGCTGGGTGGGCTGTCTCCCGCATCTGCTGGAGGCTGCTTCTGGGAACACAGTGACTCTGTGGAGTGCCCCTGAGGCTCCTGAAAGCTCATTCCTGCCATCAACCCTGGTAGGGCGATGTGGCCAAGAAGGAACTGGAAGCTGCCTGTGAATGTGGAGGCCAACGGTGGTGGGACTCCCCTCGCTGCCCCTCAGGACTGGGCCATTTTGAATCCCGCCAGCTGTGATCTGTGACTTTGGCCTCTAGGGTGTCAGGACTTGGGAGGGTCTGAGGGGAGGCCCCTACCTCAGTCACGATGAGGGAGGTGAAGGTGCTGCGGTCGCAGACCCAGCCGTCCACGCGTAGCTCCATGTCGGCCTTGCTCTAGTGGGTGGCTGTGGCGTTGGGGTCCGGTAGCTGCCACTGTGGGTGGCGGAAGCAGCGACACTGGAGGGGCTCACCATTGGGGCCCAGTAGGATGGAGACAGCCCGGAGAGCCTGGGGGTCCGGGGCCCCAAGGATACTGGCCTGGGCCGTGCTGTTGTCCAGGAGGGGCACCCAGCAGCGGTGGCTGGGCACGGGGGCTGAGAAGTTCTCCAGTACGTTCTGAGGGGCGAGCCACATGATGGGGACCACCAGGGCCACCATCTGGAGAACCCCAGCTGCCCACTCGGTCTAGGAGTTCAGAAAAGGCCATGGAGCCTGCCTGGAGGCGCCAGTGGAGGTGCCCACCTCACAGAGGCTGGCTCAGGGCAGAGGGGCCGATGTGGGGGGCTTGCCCCCTGCCGCAGCACCTCCTGCTGCACCGGCCGGCTGCCCAAGGCATGGTAGCGATGCCCACCGTGCAGATTCAGCCCGCGGGTCTCTGGGCGCTGTCATGCAGGGTGGCTCCGGCTGGGACCTGAGTCTATGAGGTGTGACCCTGAAGCCACCAGCACCTCCCTGGAGACACAGCTGCCCCTAGACCTCTGGGAGAAGCTGAGTTGGGGAAGTGGGGAAAGAGGAGGCTGAAGTCACCCAGGCTGGGGTCACTGTGACCAGGTGACGAAGGGGGCTTCGTAGTCACTTCCTTGGGTAAAGTTTAACCCTGCTCTGAGGGAGGGACAGATTCAGAGGTCCCACAGCTCCCACCCTGCGTGGGCTGGGCGGCCTCGGCTCTGCCCCTCTGCACCCCTGCCGCCTCGTGCCTGCCTGTCCAGGGGCACTGAGGGCTGACCCAGGAGAGGTGCTGCCCAGGGTCCTCTCAACCTAGGGGCTGGTGTGAGGCTGGAGCAACATCCATGCTCTGTGAGGACTCTGTGTGTGTGTGTGTGTGTAGCCTGAGTCACCAGCAGGTGTCCAAACCCCATGCATCCCAGCCAGTGTGGCTCAGCCCCCGCCCATGGCCCCTCCCTTCCACGGGTCTGCTGTCATTAATGTCCTCCCCCACCCACCGCTTTGCTCTCTTGAGTCTTTCAGTGTCTCCAGACACCCCACGGGTTCCTCACGTTCAGTGTCAAGATCTCTGCCCCCTCCCCAAATCCACTCCTGGATCCCTAGTCTTGTTCCACATCTCCCGCACCCCACCTGTCAACCCCTCCGGTGGCGGAGCCCTGCTAACTTCTCCTTCCCCACCTCTGTGTCTCTATAGCTGTCTCCTCCCTGGTCTCCCTGCCCCTGCTCCTGTCCCTTCTGCCCATCCCCACACTACAAAACCCTCCTGTCGAATCCTGCTTAAAAGCCAGGGGCGTCCCCCTCAGCAGCGCAGAAGGAGCTGGCCAACCTCCCACGGTGAGAGGGGGTAGCAGTGCGCGCTGGGCGGGGACTCAGGAAAGACTGGACCCGAGCCAGAAGAGACCTCCTTGCTGCAAGGGGGTTGAGTGTCCAGGTTAAAGCCAGAGGCCACATTCCCAGGTGGTGTTAGTGATGAAGAACCTGCCTGCCAATGCAGGAGATATGAGATGCGGGTTCGATCCCTGGGTCGGGAAGATCCCCTGGAGGAGGGCACCGCAACCCACTCCAGTGTTCCCGCCTGGAGAATCCCAGGGACCGAGGAGCCTGGCAGGCTGTGGCCCACAGTGTCACAGAGTCAGACACGACTGAAGCGACTTAGCGTGCTTGCATGTATACAAGAGTACATGATGCATGTGCCTATGTGTGTGCCTGAGTGCACGGATAGGTGTGCACATCAACGTACAAGTGTATTCAAGTGCGTGTGTGACATCTAGCAGGTAGGGTGGGCAGTGGAGCAGCGGTGGTGACCCAGCTTGTTCTCATGAGCTTTGGGTGTGAGGCTGCCCCTCCCCCGCCCACTACTTTCTGTCTTGCCCACTCCCCTCTGCTCATTCATGTAGCTCGCAGGTACGACCTCTTCACCTCCCTGGCCTCTGTGCCCCAACCAACCGACTCCCACGAGCACCCTGTATTGGCTCAATGGGCTCCTGCCTTTGCTCAGACAGTGCCCCTAGCCTGAAATGCTGTCTCCTAGCTCACCCTGGGCCACATCCTGCATGGACCATAAGACCCTCCTCCTCCAGGGAGCTCTCCTTGCTTACTCCTGCCTCCCCCTGGAGCTCAGAGTGGGCAGTGGAGCGCCACCTTCACACCGTCCTGCACTTTCTGTTATTGTCCAGCTGGCCTCATTTCCATCTGGTTCATGTTGGGCAGAAACCCTTCTTTAGAGCATTCTTGGAACCAGGTTTGGACAGCAAAGGTTCCATGAAGACATGCTTCAGCTGGTTTTAAAAATAGCTTCTTCCCCCACCCCCCATAATAAAATTAATGTATGCACCTTCCAACAAATTCAGAAAATATTGAAAGATAATAAGAAAACGAAGGTCACTCCTGAAGTCACCAAGCATGATCACCGCTGGTAACACTTCGGTGTAAATACTTGCACACACTATTTTAGTCAACGTGAGTTCGATATCTGCGTCGGGAAGATACCCTGGAGCAGGAAATGGTAATCTACTCCAGTATTCTTGCCTGGAAAATTCCATGGACAGAGGAGCCTGGCGGGCTACAGTCCATGGGGTCACAAAGAGTCAGACAGGACTGAGCAGCTGAGCACAGCACGTTCTGCTTCAGAAGTGGAATGGAAACTAAGCTTAATGTCTTTTGTAAAACCAAGCGAAGAGCCTCTGCCTTTTACCTGGGGATTCTAGCTGAGCCACACTTACCATGCTTATGACCATGTTTGCCCTTTTAGTGCATTTTCTTCTTCACTATCTTTTCCCTTTAAATCTGTTTCTTGTTCCTGTTTTCCGTGGAATCCATTGCCTTTTCTCGTTCTGTGTTTCTTCTCTTGGGTGTGGCAGGAGTTTGTTTCACTTTCTTTAGCTTCCTATTTGAACACAGGAACTAGGAGGTACTTTATATCAACTCCTCTCTTCAAACCTCCCACCTCCTCTCTGTCCGCGCAGTAGGTGTCTTTTCTCCTTATTTCACAAAGAAAATAGAAGCCATCAGAGGCCAACAGTCCGATTCTCTCACCATCCCACCTGCCTCAGTGCCCAACAGTCTGCCTTCCCTCCTGCCACCATAAATGTCCTAAGCGCCCTTTCACCACGGCCAGTCCCTCCCTGTGAGCCCTCTTGCCCACCTCCCCACCTGTTGCCCTTCCTCCTTGGTACCTGTCTTTCCTTCCCTACTGGACAATTTCCATCAATGTACGAATATGTTCCTTTTCTCCAAACCTCAGAAAGACCCCCCTCCCTTTCAACCTCTCATCTCTCTTCAATGGCCACCCTCTTCTTCTGCATCTGTCCACGGTACAGTTCCAGGCTTGTAAACATGATGTTCCCATTTCTCTCTTCCTGTTCTTTCCTGGATCTGGTCCCTTCGTTTCCCCGGACACCCCATGGTCTCCAGCAATGTCCCTGCAGCAAGTCCAGTGGCGTTTTCAGTCTTCATCGTGCTTTGAGCATCACGGCTCCTGAGCCTTCTCTTTTCCTACGACCCTGCCCCCCAGGCCCCAGGGTTCCCCTGCCCCTGCTCCTCTTCCCCTGCCCCGCTTCTCTGTCTCTTTGGCTGATCCCTTCTCTTCTCCCCACACTCTTCCCCTGGGGCCACAGGGCTAGTCCTTGGTCTTCTCCTCTGTCTCTCTCCTCTGTCATCAGGACAATTCACCTCTTCAAAGACCTCTTCTTGGAATGCTAGACTGTAGGGCTTCCCATGTGGCTCAGGCGGTGAAGGATCTGCCAGCAATGCAGGAGACCTGTGTTCAATCCCTGGGTCGGGAAGATCCCCTGGAAAAGAGAACGGCAACCTACTCCAGCGTTCTGGCCTGGAGAATCCATGNGCAGATGACACCACCCTTGTGGCAGAAAGTTAAAAAAACTAAAGAGCATCTTGATGAAAGTAAAAGAGGAGAGTGAAAAAGTTGGCTTAAAACTCAATATTCAGAAAACTAAGATCATGGCATCTGGTCCCATCACTTCATGACAAATAGATGGGGAAACAATGGAAACTGTGAAAAACTTTATTTTTGGGGGGCTCCAAAATCAGTGCAGATAGTGGCTGTGGCCATGAAATTAAAAGACACTTGCTCCTTGGAAAAAAAGTTATGACCAACATAGATAGCATATTAAAAAGCAGAGACATTACTTTGCCAACAAAGGTCAGTCCAATCAAAGCTATGGTTTTTCCAGTAATCGTGTATGGATGTGAGAGTTGGACTATAAAGAAAGCTGAGTGCTGAAGAATTGAAGCTTTTGAACTGTGGTGTTGGAGAAGGCTCTTGAGAGTCCCTTGGACAGCAAGGAGATCCAATCAGTTCATCCTAAAGGAAATCAGTCCTGGGTGTTCATGGGAAGGACTGATGCTGAAGTTGAAACTCCAATACTTTGGCCACCTCATGCGAAAAACTGACTTATTTGAAAAGTCTCTGATGCTGGGAAAGACTGAAGGTGGGAGGAGAAGGGGACGGCAGAGGATGAGATGGCTGGATGGCACCACCAACTCAATGGAGATAAGTTTGAGCAAGCTCCGGGAGTTGGTGATGGACAGGGAGGCCTGGCGTGCTGCAGTCCATGGGGTCGCAAAGAGTCGAACATGACTGAGTGACTGGACTGAACTGAAGGAGCCCAGTAAAACGTTTGGATCTTTTCAGAATAGTATTTAGTACTGTGAGCAAAGTATGCATGTCATGGGAGAGTTCCCAAGGCCTATTTTGAGATATTGGCAGCCAAACTGATAAACATTTATGCAAAATCACATAGGAATGGTTTGAGTTAAATAATGAACTGCTCAAGCAGGTATGCAGCTTGCAGTCCTGGCAGGTCAGGTCCCTTTCTGTCTGATTAACAGTTCTGGTGCCGATAGTAATTACATACGGCTCCCTAACACAACCTTGAGTGTGGTGTCTAATCTGTTGATGTTGAGTGAGTGACAAAGTATAATTCATGGAGTAAGAATAATTTCCATCCCAAATTTGGTATTTTTCAGGCTTTGGCCAACTTCCATATTTCTGTTTGAGCCCTACCTAATTTGAGCTGTGGCTGTGGTGGAGACATGCCACTGTCGTGCCAGATAATGGGATAGTCTGCTTGTGTAGTAATATTAGTGTGATTGTATATAGACGTATGCCAATGCAACTTCTTATAAGGATGAGTTATGCTGTGAGCAATTAGAGATTGCATACCCCTTAGGGGACCAGTTCCAGACAGTTCTGTAGGAACCATTAAGTAAGATCACCCCTTCAATTCCGTGACAATTATCCCAGTGTATTTGATCTTGTCGGTTGGCCTATATGTGTCTGCTCTCATACAAGGGTCTATCTGGCTTGATTAATTTGATCAGTCTCTGGATATCCAGACCTCAATCCAGAAAGTAAGTGCAGTTGAACCTTAGTGTGATTTCTGTTCAAAGAATTTACAGAAAGCCAAGCCTGCATTGATAGATTAAGACAGCCCTGATCAGCACTTAGACAAACAGGCCAAGTGTCAAAACCCAAAGTACTATTAAAGGGGGTCCCCTCTTCCTTTTTGTGAACGGGCAAGCGCTTTGTCTTCTGGACCAGGGATCCAGGAGGGGTCATGAACATGAACAGGGATAGATCCTTCACCCCAATTAACAGGTCTTAGCAGTGGGGAGTTAGGCACAGAGGCCCAAGAGGTATAATTCTTTGCTGAGGCCAGCGATATACTCAATGCGATGGTTATCAAGGCAAACAACTATGATCAGGTTGCCTGGAACCACTTGTTTTTTCAGCTCGGTTTTACTCTACGAGCTGGAATCCACACAGATTCTAGACCTTCTTCCGGGGAAATACAAGCAGAGCCTCTTCCCCATGTAATTAACTTCTGTGGTGACCAAGCATTTGTTAGTGGATCTTGCCACCGGATCACAGGCTTAGGTGTATTTGTGGATGTAGCCTGAAAATGTCACTCAGCTGCAGTTTCCACAGTTTGTGCTGAAATATTAAAAAAAGAGTGAGAGTAAATCAAGCTTTATTCAGATTGTGTGTTGTCTACGGCATCTCCCCTTTTTGTTCTTGTATCATATGTTTAAGTGACTGATTAGCCCCCTCCACCGTGGCCTGTCCTTGTGGGTTATAGGGAATGTCAGTAGAATGTTTTATAGACCGAATTTTAAGAAATTGGTGGAATGCTCTACTGGTATAAGCAGGGCTGTTATCAGTTTTATAGTTTTTGGTAGTTTTATACCAGCAACAGACAAGCATATAGATGTCTTTGTATGTGTTTTGTATTCTTACCGGATTGAGTTGCGGTCTATATATATTGAGAGAATGTATCAATAGTCACATGTACATAAGAGAGTTTACCGAAGGAAGATATATGAGTTACATCCATTATAACTACGGCTTTCCTGTGGAACTATATGACCATCGTTATTTCAGTGGCTCAGGCACACCCTTGATAATGTAAGGGACAACACTTTTTGAAATAGGCAATATAGAAAACAGTATCGTTAACAGTAATAGTAAAATCATAAGTAAGAACTTAGTTCAAGAACTTTCATTAGGTATAGCCCCGTGACATTTTTAAGTCACTGACTTAGTTTGTTAAATGACTATAGCTTGCTGTTAATTTTCTGGCTGTACGTCCTGGAGCATCTCATCTTCATTTCGACTGGTTACTGATATAAGCTTTAGAAACAATCTTAGAGTGTCTTTTTTAATGAAGGACCTTTTTAATTTAACTTCATGAATGTCCTCTTAGCAATGTAACACAACCACAAGGAACTATCTAAGTGAGTCTTAGTAAATACAGACCTTAATTAACAAAACTGGAACTTAATATTTAGTGAAACATATTAGGTATCATTGGAGAAGGCAGTGGCACCCCACTCCAGTACTCCTGCCTGGAAAATCCCATGGACGGAGGAGCCTGGAAGGCTGCAGTCCATGGGGTCGCTGAGGGTCAGACACAACTGAGCAACTTAGCAGCATTAGGTATCATAGGCCTGACATCATTTGGGTGTTTTTTTTTAGAGCTACCAGTATACTCTGAGATTTTTGTATATGTCTGGAGACAGTTCTTTTTTACCTTGGTGAGGCTGTTTAGAACTCAAATGTCTCTAATTTTAGGGGAGATGAGGCAGAGAGAAAAGAAAAATGTGTTAATTTTACCCACAGGCATAAATCACTAAATTGTTTTAAGCCATCAGTGACTTGAGGAGAAGATCTTTTTTATATCTGCAAACAAAGATTAGAAGCCAGTAACATGTCAGACAAAAAGTCATGAAAATTGTAATCATATTCAGCAGTCTGTTCAATCTCATGTAACCAATCCCTTTGTTTTGTGGTCCTTGTCTGATGACAAAGGACATCAGTGAATGTGAGTTTCCAAGAAGCTCATGAAGTTTTTGCCAGTGTCTGTATGACCTGTCCAGCAAAGTGGGTGCCTTGCTCACTGGAGATTGAAGAAAGTACATTTTAACCATTTTTTTCCATTGTGAGATATTAACCCTGCAGCTAGGAAAGGCTTTATCCTGTCAAATAAAAGTGAGGTTTGTCAGGGAGCCAGAAAAAGTCAAGCGGCCATCTTGGACTTCCTATAGCCCTGACTGTTTGGTTTATAGGCATTGTTTATCTGTTTTAAATTTCCTGATTAGGGGGGTTAATTTTGTAGAAGCAGAATGAGCTTTGTCTGTGTGTGCCATAGTTTCCATAGATCATTGTGAAATAACACTCATTTATTTTATCAAACTAACAAAAGATTTTAAAAGCAACTATGAATCATTAAAGACAAATTTACATAGTCTGTTATCAAAAGCTGTATTCCAAGAAAACTTTTTCTTAATAGAAAGAGAAAACCAAATTTCAGATTGATACCAGCTTATACTCATTGTGAAACAATAATTATTTACTTAGTCAAAGTAAAAATAAGACTTCAAAGGCAGTTTAATGTCTTAAGAAACTTGTATCATGCACAAAACTCTTTTCATTTGTCATTAACCCTTTCTTACATTTTCTGTAATCATCACTTCATTTGTCTATTTAGAGAATAGCCACCTATAAGTATAGATTTACTTTCATTTTTTAATATACTGTAATTTTATTTTTAATATCTTTTTATTATTATTAAAACATAAATCTTATTTTCCTTAAACAACCATGAACTGTCTTGTATATTAGCATTTTCTAGGTTTGTGAACATAAATACCAGTTTTAATTTTTTAAAAACATTCGCTTTTTTTTCTTTTTTAATAGAGAATATCTCAGGATGGCACCAAACATATTTATTAATAGTCTAAAATCTCTTTAGTTTCTCTGTACCGTGGTGGCTCAGAGATTAAAGCATCTGCCTGCAATGCAGGAGACCTGGGTTTGATCCCTGGGTTGGGAAGATCCCCTGGAGAAGGAAATGGCAACCCACTCCAGTATTCTTGCCTGGAGAATCCCATGGACAGNGCCTGACATCATTTGGGTGTTTTTTTTTAGAGCTACCAGTATACTCTGAGATTTTTGTATATGTCTGGAGACAGTTCTTTTTTACCTTGGTGAGGCTGTTTAGAACTCAAATGTCTCTAATTTTAGGGGAGATGAGGCAGAGAGAAAAGAAAAATGTGTTCATTTTACCCACAGGCATAAATCACTAAATTGTTTTAAGCCATCAGTGACTTGAGGAGAAGATCTTTTTTATATCTGCAAACAAAGATTAGAAGCCAGTAACATGTCAGACAAAAAGTCATGAAAATTGTAATCATATTCAGCAGTCTGTTCAATCTCATGTAACCAATCCCTTTGTTTTGTGGTCCTTGTCTGATGACAAAGGACATCAGTGAATGTGAGTTTCCAAGAAGCTCATGAAGTTTTTGCCAGTGTCTGTATGACCTGTCCAGCAAAGTGGGTGCCTTGCTCACTGGAGATTGAAGAAAGTACATTTTAGCCATTTTTTTCCATTGTGAGATATTAACCCTGCAGCTAGGAAAGGCTTTATCCTGTCAAATAAAAGTGAGGTTTGTCAGGGAGCCAGAAAAAATCAAGCGGCCATCTTGGACTTCCCATAGCCCTGACTGTTTGGTTTATAGGCATTGTTTATCTGTTTTAAATTTCCTGATTAGGGGGGTTAATTTTGTAGAAGCAGAATGAGCTTTGTCTGTGTGTGCCATAGTTTCCATAGATCATTGTGAAATAACACTCATTTATTTTATCAAACTAACAAAAGATTTTAAAAGCAACTATGAATCATTAAAGACAAATTTACATAGTCTGTTATCAAAAGCTGTATTCCAAGAAAACTTTTTCTTAATAGAAAGAGAAAACCAAATTTCAGATTGATACCAGCTTATACTCATTGTGAAACAATAATTATTTACTTAGTCAAAGTAAAAATAAGACTTCAAAGGCAGTTTAATGTCTTAAGAAACTTGTATCATGCACAAAACTCTTTTCATTTGTCATTAACCCTTTCTTACATTTTCTGTAATCATCACTTCATTTGTCTATTTAGAGAATAGCCACCTATAAGTATAGATTTACTTTCATTTTTTAATATACTGTAATTTTATTTTTAATATCTTATTATTATTATTAAAACATAAATCTTATTTTCCTTAAACAACCATGAACTGTCTTGTATATTAGCATTTTCTAGGTTTGTGAACATAAATACCAGTTTTAATTTTTTAAAAACATTCGCTTTTTTTTCTTTTTTAATAGAGAATATCTCAGGATGGCACCAAACATATTTATTAATAGTCTAAAATCTCTTTAGTTTCTCTGTACCGTGGTGGCTCAGAGATTAAAGCATCTGCCTGCAATGCAGGAGACCTGGGTTTGATCCCTGGGTTGGGAAGATCCCCTGGAGAAGGAAATGGCAACCCACTCCAGTATTCTTGCCTGGAGAATCCCATGGACAGAGGAGCCTGTGACCACGGGGTCACAAAGAGTCGGACATGACTGAGTGACTTCACATTCATTCATTCAAGAGGAAGTTAGTGTTTAGTAATTAATGTTTCAAAATTTTATTTTATTGGAAATGACCTAGCTATTTAGTAAGCTTTTACCATTTAGTTTAGTACAACTCTAGAACTTTAAGTTACTCCAGTTGTCAGAGATTATTTTAAATAGACATTTCTAAAATGTAATTATTTTTTTATTTTTAATTTTATTAATTAAAACTTTTCCATCTCAGGTGTACATGAGTTTAATAGAGTTTATCTAAAAGTTTTCATCTCACTTACATATATTTATATATATATATATAAAGACTTACTTTCTTTGTTGGCAAATTTAGTTTACCTTAAACCAAGGCACAATAAAAGTATTACACAAAGTTGATGACTTAAAACATGTCTTAATTAGATCAGCAAACAAACATTAATGTTAGATATTTAATATTGAATATTTTTCAGTTCACATGAACCTGAATTTAAATAAAGCTCATTTATAAATTAACCTCATATTATCCATAAACAAAGACACACACTGAGATACAGATAAATTTAGACAGACAGAGATCTCATAGTTTTCCGCTTGAAATTTAAAATGTCTCTTTGCCCCTTCTTTTTTTTTTTCTTGGTTTGAGTTTGTTCAGGGCTGGAGTCCTAGATAGAGTGGGCTGTGTATCCCAAGGACATGATAAGAGTTAACTTCAGGTTTTTTTCCCAGGCATGTTTTTGTATTTCAGGCAGAATTGGAGCTCCAAAAAAGTATTGTAACAAACCAACTTTTTCTTAATTGTACATGCAAGAAGAACTGGTTTTGCAACTTTAAAAAAGATTTTATTTTAACCAGTTTTCTCTGGAGCCTAAAGAATATCATGGCCGTTAAGTGTCAAAAATGTCATCTCTGTTTTTTGTAGTCATAGTTTTGTAGCTAAAAATTAAACCAGGGAATGTTCAAATCGGTTCTGATGACAGGGGTAGCCTGACTGATAAGATGTTGTCCCAGCAGTGATTGTCTCTCTGCGGAGGTGAGGTCTTCTTTTAAAGTAAAGAAAGTCTGTCCTTTAACCTGTATTTTCTCCCAGGCTCTTGCAGTATTGCCTCACCTGTTCTATAGCCTGGTCTTCTATAAGCACTTGATCTTGAGTTCGCCCCCAATTTCCACTGCCTATCAATTGACCTAAAGAGATGGGAATCTGCCTGGCTTGGTCATGAGCCACCAGAGTCAGATGGGAACCCTCAGCTAGTCCCTGAACTATTCCCAAGGTAGCAGGAGAAAGTGTTAGTCGCTCAGTCACGTCCGACTCTGCAACCCTATGGACTGCAGCTCGCCAGTCTCCTCTGTCTGTGGGATTTTCCAGGCAAGAATATTGGAGTGAATTATCATTTCCTTCTCCAAGGGATCTTCCCAACCCAGGGACTGGACCCAGGTTTCCTGCATTACAGGCAGAATCTTTGCTGTCTGAGACACTAGGGAAGCTTACTCAATAATTCTGAACAGCTTGCTTAAGTTCTTTTAGTATTTTGAAGGGAATCTGTTTGTGTACAGCCTCAGTACACCCCCTTAGGATTATTAGGCTCTGTCCCAGGAGCTATCCGTTCATGTATTGTCACTGGAAATGCCGTAGTCATAGCTTCCAAACCACCCTCCTGTCAAGTCCGACAAATAACTTTCTGGAGGGGCGACAGAACTGCTGTCTGTTGTAAGGAAGGAACAGCTTGAGCCTCTCCAGCAGTTAAGGCAGGAGGGGAATGATGACCCTGTATACGAGACAGCGAAAGAGACACAGATGTAAAGAATAGACTTTTGGACTCTGTGGGAGAAGGCGAGTGTGGGATGATTTGAGAGAATAGCATTGAAACGTGTATATTATATGTGAAACAGATCACCAGTCCAGCTTCGATGCATGAGACAGGGCGCTCAGGGCCAGTGCACTGGGATGACCCTGATGGGTGGAACGGGGAGGGATGCAGGATGGGGGTTCAGGATGGCGGACACATGTACACCCATGGCGATTCATGTCCATGTATGGCAAAAACCACCACCATATTGTAATTAGCCTCCAATTAAAATAAGTAAATTAATTAAAAAAAAAAAGACCGAAGGGGGAGGAAGAGGAGGTAAAGGAAATTCATTTTCCTGAAAAAAAGGTGCAGAAGGAACTGCAGCTTTAAGAGCCTCATGCGTTTTTTGTTCTGCCCCCTTGGGCTCTGCATCAGAGGGTCCTCATTTCACATTCATCTTCACTCCCTTCTGAGCTTTCCAGGGTCTGAAGAGGTTCCAAAATGGACTTTACAGTGTCCAAACTGACCAGAGAGATATAGGCAAGGGCACTCCCTTGCAAAGAGGTTTCTCTAATTCACTACCTACCTTCTCCCATGTTCCTGAATCTAAAAGTACCTAGAGAAGGAAACCATGAGCAACGTTTCTCAGTGGTGTGTAAAAGCTCCAACAGCCGGCCCTCATTTGTTTTTGTTCCGCCTGCTTTCAAAAGCTGCTTTAAGAGGCATATATACGGCCGGCCAATATTGTTCGGAGCTTTCTGAATTTCCCATATTTAACCCCGGTTTCAATGCCTGAGAGTACTACTTACCACAAAGGGGGACTTTCAGAGGCCTCACCCCACTCTTCTCCAGGACCGTGTGCTGTTATTTCAGCTGCAGCTTTGCTCTTGGTGATCCTCCTCTTCTGAGCCCCACGTTGGGTGCCACTTGCTGCAGCCAGCATGGCAGGCAGGGATGGAAAGTGGTCGACGCACAGTTTGGGAAAAAGAAACTAGAGATAGAATGAAAGTTTTAAAGATGGGACCGGGGGACTCAAGACCTCTTGGATCAAGAGCCCTGTTCCTCAGAGCCACATCACTTTTATTTAGTTTCTTGGCAAGCAGAAAGTATCTGCCGTGCTACGATGAAGTCAGCCTCCTGTGTCCCCGGTCACGTCTCCCGTTTTATTGATTACTTTAAACTATCTTTGTTATTTTCTTGTACAAGGGCTATCACCTGACTGGAGGTCATAGAGCCACATACACCTTGGGAAAACATCTTAATGTGCGCACAAGCAGCGTTCTGAACTTGTGCTGACCCAGCGTTCCAAGGTCCACACTACGTTTTTTCTTAACGTAGGGTATGACCACCCCAACTAATCAGCCCGATGTACTTTTGTTTGGGTCATGCTGTATTGCTATAGTTTGCTTTTCTCAAGGATGATTTTCTCACAGCTTAGCCAGAGCAACAGGCGGCTATTAACCCCTGCACCCAGAGAAGAATACTGGAGTCGGTTGCCATTTCCTTCTCCACGGGATCTTCCTGAGCCAGGAACTGAACCCACATCTCTTGCACTGGCAGACGAATTCTTTACCATTAGCACCACGTGGGGAGCCCATCAGTACTAATTTTATCAGAGGCTCAGTTCTACATTTGGTAAAGCAGGTACTCTTATAATATAGGCAGAATATGAGTAATACAGCCAGTAATCTTAATAAGGTTGTAAGTATTTAAGCCAAGAACTTTCCCTAGGTGCAGCCCAGTGGACCTCCCCAGGACATCTGACCAGTCTGCTCTGGGCCATAGAAGGTGAGTGGTGGGCCATCGCGACTTCTTACAGAGTTGAGAAAGGAACCTTGTCTTCTACAGAGTTACATGGCTGGTGCCAGAGGAGAAAAATGGGTCTTTATGGTTGAACAGTTATGTCTGCCGTCGGGGAGGTCTGGTTAACACGTAACGTGGATGCACGCTGCACACCAGAGGGGAGGGAGGAAGCCGAAGGGCAGAGAAAACACTTTACATTGGTATTTTTCCTGTCTTGCCTTAAGACGTCAATTTTTATTTCATCGGCTTCCATTAGACTGTGTCTCTTCTGTGCTCCCTCAGTGCTCACAGAGGGAAAGCCAAAGTCCCTTTCAGCCTCTGCCACCTCCGTAGGCTCCTCTCCTGTCCTTGCTGCTTCCGCACCGGCCCCATCGGCCTCCCCTTGTTGCTCCACGGCTCTGTCTCAGGGCCTTCGCACTTGCTGTTCCTTCTGCTAGGAGCCCTCTTCTCCCAGAGACCCACATGGCTCACTTAATCCAAGTCTTTGTGAAGAAGTCTCACTCTCTTTCGACTTCCCTGGTGGTACGGTGGATGACAGTCCACTTGCCAATGCAGGAGACCTGAGTTCGATCCCCGGTCCGGGAAGATTCCACATGCCGCAGAGCAACTAAGCCCTTACGCGACAAGTACTGAAGCCCAAGCGCTCTAGGGCCCTCACGCTGCAACTGCCGAGCTCCTGAAGCCCCTGCAATGAGAAGTGTATGCACTGCAATGAAGAGTAGCCTCTGCTCAACACAACAGAAAACCTGTGCACAGCAATGCAGACCCAGCACAACCAAAAATACATAAGTCTTATTCTCACTGAGGCCCTCCCTGGCCCCTCTATTTAAATGTTAACTGCCTTCACCTTTACACTCCCCAGTTCCTTTTCCTGAAAACAGAGAAGTCCCTGCTTCCTCTTCTCTCCATTGCACTCCCTATCACCCAACACCTTTCGTCTTCCACTCATAGATTTCTAGTTACCTGTCTTCCCACCACTAGAATGTAAGTTCAGTGGGGACCTGGTCAGTTTCATTCACTGCTCATTCCCATCACCCAGAGCAGTGCCTGGCACTTGGGAGGTATTCGTTAAGTATGGCTTGACTGAATGAATGGATCAGAAAATACTGAGAGTACACACTACAAACGCACTCCAGAATTTATCAGAATCAGCCTCCTCCTGGTGGGAGGTATTCCCCGCCAGCATCCATCTCACTAACTTTCTCTTTTATTGAATGCATTCTGCTCTTCAGGCCTTCAGCAGAGACTCCGATTTTCCAAATCATGGGAATTTACATTTCAGAATTTATACTTCTCATTTCAAAATTACGAGTTGCAATTGGCCTGTTCTTGTTTCCTAACTTCCACGTCTTGTTTCATGGGTGGCATCATTTCCTTGCTCTCTTGGAGCATGTGCACCTTAAGTCTTACTATTGTGGAGATTCATTCATTCGCTGGGCAGGTTTTACCAATTGCTAATAGTGCGCCAACCACTGCTTTTGGCAGTGCAGTGGAGACAAAGCAGGGAACAAGCAACCTAAGTCCCTGCCCTTGTGGTCTATGGAGGCCATGATGGTGGGGGAGGGGAAGCTGGGTATAAGCCAGTGATGAGCAGTGACCATGCCGTGGTGAGAGCCAAGCTGGCATAATGGGTGAGACTGAGGGGCTCCTTTAGGCACGGCAGTCAGGGAGGTCTTGGGATATTTAGGTTTGGTTGGGATTGGGTGTGGTTGCTGAGAGGGGAGGCAAGGATGACCCTGTGGTCTGGTGGGTGAATGAGGGACAGTCTACCAAGATGGAGAACACTGAGGTGAGTGAATGTGTTGTTGTTGAGTTGCTAAGTCATGTTCGACTCTTTGAGATCCCATGGACTGCAGCACACCAAAATCCTCTGTCCTCCACTATCTCCCGGAGTTTGCTGAAACTCATGTCCCTTGAGTTGGTGATGCTATCTAACCATCTCATCCTCTGCCACCCACTCTCCTTTTGCCTTTAGTCTTTCCCAACATCAGGGTCTTTCCCAGTGAGTCGGCTCTTTGCATCAGGTGGCTGAAGTCTTAGAGCTTCAACAAATGTGAGGGGCGGTCAATCCTTTGGCTTTGGGTGTGGTGAGACTGAGCTGTCTATTGGCGGAGGGATGTGGAGTGAGTTGGTCTTTGGGGATCAGTAGGGCTGAAAGGCATTGCAAGTTCAGGACAGACTGAGCTCGCCTAGGGAGCAACCTTTCACAGCAGGGAGAAGAGGTCTGAGGCTGAGCCCTTGGTCTCCAGTTTTTAGAGGCCAGGAAGACGAGGCTCCCATGAAAAGGAGTCTAGATCATGACCGTGGAGCTGAGCAGCAGCTGGAGAGAAGGTCAAGGAGGAAAGAGGTCAGGCAATTGGGGTGAAGAGACAAGGGAAGGTCCTGTTGCCGAAAGGCTTGGGGTCTTCTCTCCAGAGCCAAGTCCTGGTGAATATCAGGGGAAAGGACCAGTGAGATTGCGTACTTTCCAAAAAAGGGCACAGACAAGCTGTTCATCAACACGTTCTGTTTTGTGGACCTGGGGAGGCACTGTGGACCTTTCTGGCCGGATGGCACAGCAGTGCTTTTGTGATTCCTCCCCGCCCCTCCATGTCCTGTGGTGACAGCAGCTGCCTCTGGTCCCAGGCCAGGCAGGAGAAAGGCCGGTAGGAATGCTTACTGTCAGTGATTCAGCAAAGTCTCTGGTGGCCCACCGGACTGGCTGCATCCAGGCAGGCAGCTGGAGGAGGCGGCAGCCACAGCCAGCCAGGTTTGCTCATGCCTCCCCGAACTCAGAACACAGTATGAGGTAGCATCTGAGCTCCGCTGTGCTCCCCTCCTCCCTCATCTGCTTTGAGATGAGATGACCAAGAGAGCAGTCTGGGTTGGTCCCTCTGAAGGTATCTGCCAGCCTCCGGCTCATCGCCCTTACTCAAAGCCACTGATGACTTCCGAGAGCTTCAGGAACAAGGCCAAGCCAGCCAGAGCCCTCCTGCCCCAGCCCGTCTTCAGGGCCTTCCCTTTGCTTCTTCCTTCTGTCAGGGTAGTGTTATCTCCTCGGTTCCATCTCGTCTCAACAAAAACTTGAAGTGACGGACGTTAAAGCCCTCGGCGTGTCACAGCTCTCAGCCCGTGTTATAGCTTTTGGGTCTCAGACAGACCGTGTTATAGCTCTTAGATCAGATCAGTGTTACAGTTCTGTGTTATAGCTCAATTTTATTTAGAAAATAGCAGGAAAATACATCCTCGAGGTGTGAGGGCATGCCGACCCAAAGACGTGAAGAGGAGAGAGAGCCCGGCCCTTGGCTCCTCTTTTTATGTTCCCCCCCCCCCCCGGGCCTGCCCTGTGTACGTTGGGCCAGCCAGGAGTGCTGTTTGTCCCACCTGAGTCTCCCACTGGTCCTCGGACCTTCCTTTGTTCTATTTTCCCGGGCTTTTCCCTTCCTTGTCTTTTAGCCACCGCCATTCTGGACTCCTGTTTCCTATTCTGACTCCCTAACCCTTCATGTGGCCCATCTTTCCTTGTGGGCCATTTCTTCCGAGGACCATTGCCACCATCCCACCAGGCCAAACCCACCCCTCCCACTATGCTTCTGGCTGCTGTCCCTGCCCATCTCCACCACAGCCCTGCCTGTGGGAGGAGCCTCGAGCTCTTCCCTCAGCTGGGTGATGGGCTGCAGGTGCCCCAAGGGCTGAGCCGGTGTCATCGTGTCCCCCACGGTGCCCAGAGCTGGGCCCAGCATGCAGACCAGTGCCCAGGCAGGACATGGGGGTGCCACGCGGTCTTCATGGTCTCAGTCTGACTTGGAGATCTCAGGGCTTTTTTCCCTCATCTGTAAATAGAGCATCATAACCCCTGCTTTGCAAGTTTTTTTTTTTTTCAGGACAAGAAGTCATGATTCTCACCTTCCCCAGTCACCCAGAGAGTCCAAGTAAGGATAATTCCTTACTTGTTCCCAACACACGTGTGGCCTGAGTTCCAACTCCTTCTCCAGAACCTCTGAAGAGCTGGTCTCCTGGGTGTTACTTTTTCCAAATTGCTCTTCCAGGCAGTTCTGACAGCCTCAGCTACCACCTTCCTGGAAAAACACACTGGCTCCCACTCTTCATTGCTACCAAATGTGCCCCAAATGTGGTCACGGGCTCAACTTAGAATCCCCCTAGAACAGCTGAGGGATGCCTCAAGGCATAACGAAGATGATGAGGGTGATGGTGGTGAGGCTGGTGATGGGGATGAAGATGATACCTCATGGTCATTGATGCTTCCCCTCCCACCAGCTTTATGGAAATGGATCTGACAAATTACACTGTGTAAGTTTAAGGTGCACAGTTTGAATCGATACATCTGTAAATTGCAAAATGATGACCACGGTATATTAGCTACCACCTTCATCCCATCACATAATTACCATTTCTTTTTTGTGTTGAGAAAGTTTAAGACCTATCCTTTTAGCAATATTTGCATATATGATACAGTATTTTTAGCTATACCACCATGCTGCGCCTTAGATCCTCAAACTTGTTAATCTTATAACTGGAAGTCTGTACATATTTAACCAACATCTCCCATTTCTCATATGCCCCCAGCCCCTGTAACCACCATTCTACCCTGCTTCTCCAAGATTCCACATAGAAGTGATATTCTGAGTCTTTTTTAAAAAAATAATTGTACTTATTTATTTCGCCTGTGCTGGGTCTTCGTGCAGACTTTTCTGTAGTTGCGGTGAACGGCGGCCACTCTGTAGCTGTGGTGTGAGCGCTTTTGAGTGTGGCGGCTTCTCTTGTTGCGGAGCTTGGGCTCTAGGGCACTTGGGTTTCAGTAGTTGTGCGGGAGCTCTGAGTGGCAGTTCCCAGGCTCTAAAAAAGCACAGACTCAGTAGCCCTGGTGCATGGGCTTAACTGCTCTGCGGCATGTGGGGTCTTCCGGGACCAGGGATCGAACCCTTTTCTTCTGCATTGGCGGACATATTCTTTATCACTAGGCCACCAGGGAAACCCTCTATTGAGTCTTTTTGTATGTTGACCAAATCTTGAGTCCTCTTTCTGTAATAATTCCTTTAATCCTTTTGACAACCCTTTGAATTAGACACATGCTTCTTATACCTATTTTTGCAGATGTGGAAACTGAAGCTCAGGGAGGTGAGTCCAGGTCATGCAGCTACTTTTTGGCAGAATCAGGACTCCAGTCCATGTCGGCCCAGCTCCATTGTTTACGTTTATCAACTCCTGGAATAGGCTGAAGGCTTTTGGATTGCAAAGGAGGACTCCAGGGAGCATCCCTGCCTCAACACCCTTGCCTCTCTCCCTGGGCTCCTGCTCCGTCAGGTCAGAAGCTCCTTCCCTCACATCCTCTTATCCTTGAGCCCAAGGACCCCTTCCCCTAGCTCAGAACCTCTGTAGAAGGAGCCCCATGTCAATCGTTCTTATAGCCCTTCAGCTCCCAGGAAAGAGAACCATTTACTTCCTGATGCTGCCAGCTCACCCTCTCTCCTTCTGGACCAGATTCTAGCTTTCCCTGTGTGTAGCCAAAAGGCTCCATAAAAGGTTTCACCAGGCAGAAAAGCAGCCTACCTGCCAGGCTCACTTCCGGAGTCACCTGTTCGCAACTCTGGGGCACTGCGTGTGGCACCTGCCTGGTACCCAGTGGGCCCTCATCCACAGAACCCCTGCTTCCTGCCCCTGGCATCCCTCCAGAGCAGTCACGGGCATTGGTTACATTTTCCTCTGGCTTCAAGGCTGCTGACCCTGGGAGCAGGCAAGGCCAGGCCACCAGTGTGTACCCACCGCCCACACAGAGGCTGAGCAGTGGCGAGGGGGGACGTCACAAGTGACGGGCTCAGTGGCATCTCGGGCAGGTGGCCGAGGTTTGGGGGTAAGCGTATCATGGCTTTAATTGGCCCCCTCGTGCAGGCTGCCAAAGCCCTGGCCATAGCCCCCTTTGTTTCGGCCTCCCAGGGGCCCCGCGACTGGGTTCCTCTGGCCCATTGAACAAATCGGCTCTAAGTAGGTCAAGGAGAGCGCTGGGCAGCCACGGCTCCGATTCCTTCCCTTTCATGTGCCTGGCGGCTCCTGCAAGCCTGGCTTGCCTGCACCAAAGGGACTGCACTCTCCTTGCTGCGTCAAAAAGATATTTCATGTTAAAATTCAATGGAGAGATGTTAACCAGCCGTCAGAATAAGGCTCATCAGAATGCGAGCTGCTCAAACAGGCTGAACTTTGACCCGCTCTGCAGAGGGTCTTGCCCACAGCTGGCAGTGACCACCTGGCACATTTTAATAAGGCTGGATGCAAATGCTGCCCCTTCCCCCAGCCCCTGCACCCTTTCCCTGGAACCCACGTCACGGGGCCCCTGTTCTGGGGGCCTGGACCTTGTGGCTGGCCCCCCTGATTCTCGGCCTTTAGGATTTCAGCATCTTTACTAAGTCGCAAGCTGGTTTAGCTGCCTGGTCCTCTGGCAGAGCACTGCTCTCTTTTTGTGAGTTGCAGCCTATTGTTAAGAGGAGTAATTTTAGGTGGATGCATGGGAAAGCTGGGGGGAAGTGTAAAGAGAAAGCATGACGTGGATTTTGGCAGAATCCCTCTCATTTCACCGGAAAACGCAGCAGCAGGATTTGGCCGGCAGTGTGCAAACAGCCCATGTGATCAGAAGCTTTCCTGTCCGCTTCTGTGGTTGAGACACACATGGCCTGGGTTCACAGGACCTAGTGCCAGCCACAGTTTAACAAACCCACAAACTCTTCTCAAATGAGAGGCCCTGTGGCTCGATGGTTACTCATACAGACTCAGGAGAGGCTGTCTGGATTTGAATTCCTGCGCTGCCCAATCCATGTGGCCTTAGGAAGGACATTAAGCCTCAGTTTCCTCCTCTACAAAATGGGGACAATAATAGTTCTAATCTCATAAAGCTCTTGTGAGGATTGTGTGTGTGTGTGCTCAGTCGTGTCTGACTGTTTGCACCCCGTGGACTGTAGCCCTCCAGGCTCTTCTGTCCATGGGATTTCCCAAGTAAGAATACTGGAGTGGGTTGCCATTTGCTTCTCCAGGGGATCTTCTTGACCCAGTTATTGAACCTGTGTCTCCTGCATTGGTAGGCAGATTCTTTACCACGGTACCACCTGGGAAGCTCCTTGCGAGGACTAAATAATTTCATTAATACCGTCATGATCATCATCTTTTTTTTTTTT
>SJYA01003191.1:25199-46611 GCA_006410615.1 Neotragus moschatus | reverse complement strand
GGGTTGCAAAGAGTCAGACACGACTGAGTAACTGAACTGAACTGAACTGAAATACAGAAGGAGTAGGAGTTTGTGAACATTTGAATGTCTCAGTTATTCCAGGCTTTCACTCAGATCACCTCAACAACATCTTGAGATGTAGACAAAATGGGACACAAGTGATTAAATCAAAGGACACTTGATTGCCCAAGAAATAACTGTAGAATAGATACAGTGTAGTCTGAAGATTTAATCATTATCCCTTTGCCTATCTGCAGAGAAATGACATTATCTGAAAAAATTCCTCCTTTCCTTTCTCGCTTTCTCTCTTCGTGTTTCTTTTTTTTCTTTCTTTCTTGATTTCCCTCTATTTTTTTCCTATTTAATTTTCTTCTAATTAATTCTTCAACCACAGGTTCTTATTAAACATCATATACATGTGGAAGTCTTCAGCTCACAGAGATGAATTAAGCCATTATTGCCATCCAGGAAGTAGCACTCCAATTTGTGTAGTAAGACAGGCACATAAAAAAATATATAATACAAGATGAAATGTATTACTGGCCTTAGAAGAAGTTTGGAAGAATATGCAGTGGGGTAAAATGAAACATCAAGTTACTTTTAACTGATGAGCCTTAAAGGATAGATGGAATGAATGGATATGATATAGACATAAAAAAGGGGGAAAGGAACCCCCCCGAAAGTTCTGTGCTCTGCAGAATAATGCCCACACCCAATGATGTCCACATTCTATTAATGCCCCAGAACTTATGACTATGTTAGGTTACAGGGCAGAGGGGAATTAAGGTTGAGGATGGGATTCAGGCTGCTAATAGAGTGACTTTAAAATAGGAAGACAACCCCAGGCTATCTGGGTGGGTCCAATATAAGAGTCATTAAAGGTGGAAGAGGGAGGCAGGAGAGAATTAGAGGAGGTATGATAAGAGAAGCAAAGGTGCGGAGATGCTATGTTTATTGCTTTGAAGATGGAAGAGATACGGTCATGAGTCAAGAAATGAGGGTAGCCTCGAAAAGCTATAAAAAGCAAGGACTATGTTTTCTCCTAGAGCCTCCAGAAGGTAACACAGCCCTGCCAATACTTTGATTAGCTCAGGAAGATCTGTGTCAGACTTTTGACCTCCAGAGCTGAAGGAAAATAAATGTGTGCTGTTTTAAACCACTAAGTTGGTGGTGTTTTGTCATAGCAGCAAGTGGTAAACATACAGGAGGAATCACATGGTGCATGGGTGGGAATTTAATCATATTTTTTTATAACACAAAGTCCACAAAGGAAAAAGTAGGAGATGAGACTTGGGAGGCAGGTAGAGTCTACCAAGAAGGGTAGTTCAGTTCAGTTCAGTCGCTCAGTCGTNAGGGCGGCGCGGGCCGGGGGCTCGGCCGGGCCGGGCGGCAGTCAGGAGCTGCGCCGCAGTCCGGGCACGCTCCCAGGAGTCCGTCGCGCGCTCCCTGGCGCTCGCCCGCCCGCTCTCTCTTTAATTTAAAGTGACAACCCCGAGCGCTCTCTCCGCTCCCAGGAGCTGCGCGGCGCTTCCGGGGTCTGAGCCGAAGATCCCCAAGCGCGCCCTGGATCCCAGGGGTCGTCCGAAGCCGAAACCAGCCCCGCGCTCCCAGGCCCAGGATGAGTCGGAGTCGGGGCAGGGGATGTGCTGACCGTGAGCTCCGGGAGCACTGGGCTCCGAGTCCGCAGGCCCCGGTTCGAGCCCGAGGGGCCGCACCCCGAGTTATCCTGTTCCCTTTCAGGGCCTCAGTTTCTTTTTCTGTAAATCGGACTTGATCCTGTGCACCTCCCAAGTACCGATCAGAAAACAGGAAGCGGCAGGTGGCCCCGTCTCTGAATGGTAGAACGTCATCTCACTCCTCACAATGACCTAATGGGGTCGTGGTCATTCCTTTCTCTCTCTCTCTCCACCCCCCCCACCCACTTTTTTTTTTTAGCAGAAAGAAACAGCCTCAGAGAGGTGAGATGACCTTCCCAAGGTCACAGAGCCAAGTGTCAGCTAAGACTTGAACCTAGGTGGATGTGACTTCAAAGTCGATAGTCTTAACCACTTAGGGGTCTGTGCTTTCTTTCCAAAGGAATGAATGAATCATTCAGGAGATATTTAGGACGCCTCCGCTGGATGCTAGGCCCAGTGCCAGGTGTGGGCGGTCTTCCATCTTCTGGGAACAGGGGACAGGTCCCTCCCTAGTGGCAGGCTGGCTGCATCCCTGGTGGGGCTTCTCAGGGGATCTGTAGGATCTGGAGTGGGATGAGGTGGGGAGGGGGCAAGATTCGCGAGCCAGAGTGCTAAGGCAGGAGTTGTTTCTGGATCATCTACCCTCTGGGACTTAGAGACTGAGAGCAACCTGTGGGGTCCAGGAGCTGGGTCTGTGCTGGTCTTGGGGCAGGGAGGGGACACCCTTGATCTAGAAGGCAGGAGGACCTGGGGAAGCCAGGGAGGCAGTTTCACTCTCACTAACAGGGGTACCCCTTTTTCAGTTCATTTTATGGATTCTGAAGTAAAAGGAGACAAAGGGCATTAATTATGTTCCTTGGAAGGAGGAAGGGCCATGGGCTCTCACTGGCATTTCTCATTTAACTTAATCTTCACAGCCAGCCACCTGCAGTTCGGGATGACTGACCCATTTTCCACGTGAGGACACTGAGCCAATAAAGGGTTCCTGGTTAGGAGGGAGCATTGAAGTAAACACACCATCAGCTCTGATACTGGCTTCTGTTGGTGCAGCAAAAAGGTGAGGTTGGTCAACAACAAAAAATCCAAATAACCCAAATGAAAAACGGGCAGAAGACATTATTAGACTTTTCTCCAAAGAAAACATACAGATGGCCAGTAGACACATGAAAAGATGCTCAACATCACTAATTATTAGAGAAATGCAAGTCAAAACTACAGTGAGGTACTACCAATACCTCACACCAGTCAGAATGGCCATCATTTAAAAAGTCTCCAAGTAACAGATGCTGGAGAAGGTGTAGAGAAAAGGGGACCCTCCTACGCTGTTGGTAGGAGGCTGCTGGCAGGGAATGCAAGTTGGTACAGCCACTATGAAAAGCAGTATGGAGGTTCCTCCGGAAACTAAAACTAGAGCTGCCACATGACCCTGCAGTCTCCCTCCTGAGCATATGCCAGAACACAACTATAACTCAAAAAGACCCAGGCACCCCTGGATCATAGCAACATTATTGGCAATAGCCAAGACAGGGAAACACCTGGAAGTCCACTGACAGACAAATGGATAAAAAAGCTGTGGTGCAGTTCAGTTCAGTCGCTCAGTCATGTCCGACTCTTTGTGACTCCATGAATTGCAGCACGCAGGCCTCCCCGTCCATCACCAGCTCCCGGAGATATGGTACATATATACAATGGAATACTATTCAGCCTTAAAAAAAAATGAAATAATGGTATTTGCAGCAATATGGATGAAACTAGAGATTATCATACTGAATGAAGTAAGTCAGAAAGAGAAAGACAAATACCCTATGATATGACTTATCTGTGGAATCTGAAATATGGCACAAATGAACCTATCTAAGAAACAGGAACAGACTCACAGACATAGAGAACAGACTTGTGGGTTGCAAAGAGAGAGTGGGGAGGGAGAAGGGTGGACTGAGAGTTTGGGCTTAGGAGATGCAAGTTATTACATTTAGAATGGATAAACAACAAGATCCTACTGTATAGCACAGGGAACTATATCTAATCTCCTGGGATAAACCATAGCAGCAAAGAATGTTAAAAAAAGAATGTATACATGTGTATATCTAAGTCAACTTGCTGTATAGCAGAAATTAGCACAACATTGTAAATCGACTATATTTCAATAAAAATAAAAATTTTAAAAAAGATGAAGGGGTTTCCCTGGTGGTTGAGTGGTTAAGAATTCACCTTGCAATGCCTGGGACACTGGCTCAATCCCCGGTGCAGAAAGTTCCCACACGCTTCCAGGCAACCGAGCCCACATGTCACAACTACTGAAGTCCGAATGCTCTAGAGCCCGTGCTCCGAAACAAGAGAAGCCACCGCAACGAGAAGCCTGCACACCACACCTAGAGAGTAGCCTCCACTCACCAAAAGTATGCACGCAGTAGTGAAGACCGAGCACAGCCAAAAATTTAAAAAATAACAAAAGATGAGGTTGAGGTTGGTCTGCTTCCGGAGTCAGTGCGGCGGGCTGATGTGGGAACTGGAGTCTGGAGTGAAGTTGAAAGGAGAGCTTGTCGGTTTCATGTTAAAAAAAACCCTTCAGTGACCAGAAGAAAACAGAAGTTTGGGCACCAAAGTCAGGGTTACAGGTGCCTGCCCACAGGCGAGCATCCAGGTGTGTGGTGGGACAGCCACGGTGATGCACTGCCCAGCAAAGAGAGCTGCCACCATTTGCAATGGGTGAGTGAATGTTACTTGCAACGTTGAGCGAAAGAAACCAGTCACGGGAGATCACATGGTGTATGGTTCCACTCACAGAGAGCTCAAAAAGCGGGCAGAACTACCCTCTGCTGTTGAAAATCAGTGTGGAGGTTACCCCGGGGGTGGTGGTGTCTGGAAAGGGGATTCCAGGGTGCTGCTCATGTTCTGCTTTTGATCTCAGAGCTGGTTCCACACCCCCATCCCCCACTCCTGCTCTATTGTGTGTGTGTGTGTGTGTGTGAAAATTTGTGGCACTGCATACTTCTGATTAGTATGCATTTCTTTCCTTTTAAAAATATTTATCTGGCTTTGCCAGGTCTTAGTTGTGGCCCGCAGGATCTTCTCTGGGGCATGAGGTGTCTTTAGTTGCAGCATGTGGGACCTAGTTCCCTGACCAGGGATCAAACCCAAACCCCCTGAGTTGGGAGCACGGAGTCTTCGACACTGGACCACCAGGGAAGTCCTTGATCCATGTACTTTTCTACACGTGTGATACACTCCAGTACGACTTACAGAAACACCCGAAAACCTGATGTGGCTGCCGACTGCACTGGGATAAAAGCCAAACTCCTTTCTGTGGTTTACAAGGACCTGCCGCGCTCTCCTCACCCCCCGATCGCCTGCCTCTCTGCCTTCTGCTGCTCCCAACACCTGCCAAGCCGTTGCCACCTCAGGGATTCTCACTTGCTGGTTTCTCTGCCTGGAAAGCACTTGCCTGGCTCTTGCCAAGACTGTTTCTGCCTCCGTTGGCACCCCAAAGTAATCACCTCTTCAGAGAGACCCTCTTGACCACCCCACCTACCCCTCCACCCACAGCACGCCATTTATTCCCTGCAGAACACCAGCCATAGTTGGCAATTATTTTATTTGTTTACAGTTCATTTAATGCATCTACCATGAGACTAATAACCACAAACACTCGGCACACTTACCATGAGCCAAGTGCTCTTCGAACATTGTATTAAGGCATCGAATCTTCACCCCAACTCCATGGGGAGATACTATTCTTAGCCTTATTTTACAGTTGAGGCAACTGGGGCTTGTAATACTTGTTTATGGTCACACAGCTGGAAAGTAGCAGAGCCAGGGCTTGAACCCCTGGCTCCAGAGTCCTTTCTTTGAACTTTACACTGACAGATCTGTTTTTTTCCCCTGTAGTGTATCTGATACAGTGCATGGCGCACAGTAGGTACTTAATAAATGTGTGGAGTGGTCCAGTGGTTAATGATCCACCTTCCAATGCAGGGGACATGGGTTCGATCCCTGGTCGGGGAAGATTCCACACGCCTTGGAACAACAAGCCTGTGCTTGTTGGAGCCCACGTATGCTGGAACAGGAGAAGCCTGCGTGCCACAGCGAACACCCAGTGCAGCCAAAAAAAGATGTTCTGTGAATGAATGAGTGAATGGAGTGCTAGGGAGAGGCGGTGGCGGAGGGACGGGTGGGTCCCAGCGTGGGTGTTGAGGGGAGGGGTCATGTCACAGAATCCGGAGTCCCAGTAGCGACATAATCGGGGAACTGAGAGCAGGTGGAGGTTCCCAGACAGCTGGAATTGACTGCAAGCTGCAGTCAGGGCCCACGTCTTACCTCGGTCTGGACACATATCCTGCTCAAGGGCAGCCCACCTTCAGCTCCCCCGTATAAACCATATGAGACACACAGTCATTCATGGAGCAGGGTCTGCCTTGAGGGCATACACCCTATCTGGGGTCCCTTGCAAGATGTAAGCCCCACAGTGGGTGATGACCCACCAGGTGCCCTGGGTGGGGTGGCCCTGGGGAGAGGGACACGGCTCACATAAATCACCTGCCTCTGGCCGGAAACTCTCTGGACCTTAGAACCTCTCCAGGAACGAGAAGGTCCTGTGTGACTCGGAGTCTAAGGTATGGCTACGGGGCCAGTTGGTGAAGGCCACATCCTGCTTCATCCTCCCTTTGCACATCTCCCTAAAGAAGTCACCTCCCTTGAGCCTGTCACGAAGTCCCTGCACCCTAGTAACTGGAGCCAGCTGCATCACTGGTTCCCCACCACCTACTCCACCACTCAGTCCTGAAGGAACTGTCATGGCTGCCCGCTTGCTCACCCTGTCTCCCAGCAGGGACCCTCCACACTCTTTATCAGCCCCTGGGACAACTGTGACCAGTTCCAGAAGATCCAAGGGCGCCTTGGTTGAGGAATCACCCTGAGGTCAGTCTGGACCAAAGGATGCTCCACTTCTGGGAGGTTGTGTGTGGAGTCAGCCCGTCTACAGATCAAAGAGCTAAGACCCAGAGAAAGGAAGGACTGGCCCAGGCTGCTTGGTGGGGCAGCTCCAGAGACAAGTTGGAAACCTGGGCCCCGAGGCCAGTGCTCCAGTGGCAACTTCACATTCTCCAGGCCCTGGCCAGGAGCTTGTCTGCTCTGCGTCTTGAGGCTTTTTCCACCTTCAGGCCCAACCTTTCTGTGTTTGGAGAGGCTCAGCCTAAGTCTCGTAGGCATGAGCTCTGAGGTCAGTCAGAATTGAACCTGAATTTCCACCCCTGACAAGTGGTTTCACATCTCTGAGCAAAATGTCCTGGTCAGTAAAATGGGGATGAAGCTGCTGTCAGCTCACAAGCTTTGTTGTTGTTCAGTCATGTCTGACACGTTGTGACCCCATGGATTGCACCAGGCTTCCCTGTCCTGCACTGTCTCCTGGAGCTTACTCAAACTCAAGTCCATTTAGTCGATGATACCATCCAACCATCTCATCCTCTGTCTCCCCCTTCTCCTGCTGCCTTCAATCTTTCCCAGCATCAAGGAAAGATTTTTTTTTTCAGTGAGTCAGCTCTTTGTCTCAGGTGGCCAAAGTACTGGAGCTCCAGCTTCAGCACCAGTCCTTCCAATAAATATTCAGGGTTGACTTCCTTTAGGATGGACTGGTTTGTTCTCCTTGCTCTCCAAGGGATTCTCAAGAGTCTTCTCCAGCACCACTATTTGAAAGCATCAGTTCTTCAGCACTCAGCCTTCTTTACGGTCCAACTCTCACATCCATATATGACAATTCACAAGCTTGGAGGAGTATTAAAGGAGCTGGTGGCTGGTGCACAGCAAGTCAGCAAACGGGAGCTGCTGCTACTACCTGCTCTTTCTCGAGCTCTCTGTTCGGGCCTTCCCTCTTCTGCCTTCACACTGTTGTTCTCCAACCATGAGCTCTCTGGCCTCCCTCTGGTCTCTCCCCACCCAGCTCCCTTCTCCTCCCACCCTCTAGTGGTCCAGAGTTCTTCTTGCCAGCAAAGGAGGCCGGGACCACTGGACACTTCTGTGTTCACAGTTGTTTTTTTTTTTTTTTTCTTCTGGTGATGTATAGGAAGGGACTTTTTAAAGATCAGAACATTAGACACAAAGGGATTCTAGCAGCAAAGCCGTACAGCTGAGATCTGTCAGGCATGTTCCAAAACCTCTTTATATTCATTATCCCCTTTAATCCTGCCAGGCTGCTGCTGCTATTCTTTTGCTGGTGAGGAATTCAAGTCCAGGAGAGCTGAAATCATGGGCCATGTCAAGCCCAGGAGTCCTGGCCCCAAATCCCGAGCTTTCTCTCTCTCCAAGGAGCACTTTAACTTCTCTTTGCTCCCAGTTGGGACTCCCATCACCCCCTCACCTGAGGGCACCCACCTTGCCTGATCCTACCTGCCTCCCTGATCTATGCCAGGTAAGGAAGTGGCCCCTTGAGCAATTGCTACCAACACAGTTCCTTGGAGAGTTGCCAATTGAGATGCGGAGAGCAAGAGGCAAGAGGCTGGGACTCAGGCAAGAGGCTGGGCAAGTGTTGATGAGGGCAGTCTTGCGGGTGCCTCATTGTTGTTCAGCCACTAAGTCACGTTCAACTCTTCGTGACCCCATGGACTGTAGCATGTCAGGCTCTCCTGTCCTTCACCATCTCCCAGAGTTTGCTCAGATTCATGTCCATTGATCAGTGATGCTATCTAACCATCTCATCCTCTGTCGTCCCCTTCTCCTCCTGCCTTCAATCTTTCCCAGCATCAGGGTCTTTTCCAGTGAATCAGTTCTTCGCATCCAATGGCAGACGTGTTGGAGCTTCAGCTCCAGCTTCAGTTCTTCCAGTGAATATTCAAGGCTGATTCCCTTTAGGATTGACTGGTTTGATCTCCTTGCTGTCCAAGGGGCTCGTAAGAGCGTTCTCTAGCACCACAGTTTGAAAGCATCAGTTCGCTGGGGTCAACCTTCTCTAAGGTCCAGCTGGGCTGCCTCCTTCACCTGCGACTCAGAGCTCCTTGCTTGGGGAGGAAGCTGCCACTGGCATTAGGGCAGAGGAAACCTCAGAAGGAGCTGCAGCTCTGGACGGAGGGGCCCCCACCCAGCATGTACTCACTGCCAGCCCCTTCTTTGCTTCTGGGTCTCAACCTGTCCACCTGCCCCTGAGGCTCAGAGGCCCAGGGGTGCTGGGACTGTCCCTACCTCACTCCCAGGCCCATCAGCTCTCTGGGTCCACATTCAAGGGCTGAGACGGTCCCTCCGTTGCTCCCATCACTGCCTTTGGCAGTCCCAGCCTCCAGGGAACGCTGGGAGGCCACGAGGGTCCCAGCTGCCCATGGGGCCAGGAGAGGACACTACACCTATCCGTGTTCTTAGAATCCCAGGTCAAAAGCCTTGTTGCTGCCGCCCCCCATCCTCTCCCCTCCCCCACCCTTTGCTGTAATTGCTCAGCCCTTTATTCTCCAGCCTGGGTGTTGCCCACAAGGCCCCTCATTCTCACCGGGTCCCAGTTGCTGGAGACCAGGCTGTGCACACAGCCCAGCCTCAGTGCCTAGACAGAGGGCAGCTAGGCCTTTCCTCAGTCCTCTACAGAGAGGCTGGTGCTGCGGGAGGCAGGGATGCTGGCCTGCGGTCTCTCTGGCCCCCCCCTTTCATCCACTCCATCTGCCGAGCCCCCCAGGCATCTGTTCTGGGCATGTTGTTTGGATCCCCAGTCACTTGAGTCCTGTACCCAACACCTTTTCTGTTCCAATGAGTATTTTCTCTGGAGATGTGTAGGTGAGCTTGACACTGTCGCTGACCCTTGATGGGAATGTGTGGTAGGATGAATTGTAGCCCCTCCAAAGAATACCCAAAATATATCCAAGTCCTTATCCTGGTATCTGTGATGGTAACCTTATTTGGAAAAATAAGGAAATATATTTTCTGAGGTAATTAAGGACCTCAAGATGAGGCCACATTGGATGCAGTTACTGTTACTCAGTCACTCAGTCCTGGCTGACTCTTTGCAACCCCATGGACTGCAACACACCCGGCTTCCCTGTCCTTCACCGTCTCCCGGAGTTTGCTCAAACTCATATCCACTGAATCAGTGATGCCATCCAACTCTCTCATCCTCTACCACCCCCTTCTCCTCCTGCTCTCAATCTTTCCCAGCAACAGAGTCTTTTCCAATGAGTCACCTCTTGGCATCAGGTGGCCAAAACATTGGAGCCTCAGCATCAGTCCTTCCAATGACTATTCAGGCTTGATTTCCTTGAGGAAATCACAGTCTGGTAGAGGAGGCCAACTATGACCAACTTACAAGATGATGTGGTGAAGGGAGTAGAGAGCACTGTAGGAGCTGAAAAGAAGAGTGGCTCATCCAGTCTGAGTGGGGAGGGCTTCCTGGAGGAGGTGACCTTTTAAACCAAAACCTGAAAGATGACCAGTATAGGCTAGGCAAAGGGGGCTAGAGAAGGTATCCCAAGCGGGAGAAGCCAAAGATACTAAGGAACTGCAGCTTGGTAGGCAGTAAACTCTGGAAGAGCAGGGAGGGCATCTGACCTGACCAACCTTGCATGTCCAGCACCTGGGAGGTGCCCATAAATACTTGTTGAAAGAATGAAATTCACTTGGGGAGGGAATTTCAACCAGATGGGTTTGCGGAGGAGGGAAAGGACCAAGCAGGGTCTTGTGGGTCCCAGAGTTTGGACTTTATTTCGAAGGCTTAAATGCAAGTCAGAAATGTTCCTTCTGCTGGGGTGAGACGGTGGAAGCAGAGGGGTGTGGGAAGGAGATCTGGGGGCTTTGCCACCCGCATGGGTCCCTGGACCCCAGGTCCAAGTCCCTAGCCTGCTGACCTGTCCAGCCCGGGGCCTCCTTCCCTCAGCCCATCCTGTCCCTGAAACTCTGTGCCCTTCCAGGTGCTGCGCCCACCGCTCAGCACGACCCCAGACCCTGAGCTTTTGGCCCTACTGTCAGTCTTGCTGCTGAGGCAGCACGGGCTCCCTCTGTCTTTTGCAATAGGTTTCTTTCTTCTTATTATTCTTAATATTTTTTGTTTGGTTTTGCTGTTGTTACTCTCTGTAAATCCATGAAAGTGTTTATAAACAATTAGTTATTTATATATCTTTGTACCAGATCTTTGTTGCTTCACATGGGCTTTCTCCAGCTGTGACGACTGGGGGCTACTCATCACGGCGGTGCACCGGCTGTTCATCGTGGTGGCTCCTCTTGTAGTGAAACACAGGCTCTAGGCGTATGGACTCTGGTAGTTGTAACTCTCGGGTTCTAGAACTCAAGCAGTGGTTGCAGCCCACGGGCGTTAGTTACTCAGAGGCATGTGGGATCTTCCCAGACCAGGGATTGAACCCGTGTCCTCTGCATTGGCAGGCAGATTCTTATCCACTGTATCACCAGAGAAGTCCTGTAATAAATTTCTTGTCACTAGGGATCTGACCTAAGAACCTCAGTGTTCCCAGCTGTACAATGGGTGTTCCTCGTCCTGTCTCTCTCATAGGCTCGCCATGAGGACCAGTGAGATGGTGCATCTGAAATGGAATGAAAGCACACTAATTATACGCGGTTTTCATTCCCTCCCCCCACCATTAGAGCAGTCAGACATGTTCATGAGAGAAAAATTGGAAAATGCTAGTAAACACGAAAAGAAAACCAAACATGATTCCCTGAAGTCCTATTACCCAAGGGGAACATCTTGGTTTCTCCCTCGAGTGTGTGTTGTGACCATTCTGAAGGGGGACCCAGCCCCGGGGAAGCATGGGGCAGGCCAGGCCAGCCTTCCCAGCTCAGGGTCAGGTTTTCCCCATCTCTAGACCTTCTTCCAGGAGGAAAGGGTACAGGGAAGCCAGGCAAAGTACATTTATTAAGCACCCATTGTGTTCTGGGTTAGACTGGGAGACTAGTCCTTCATTTTTAGTGAGAATGTTGATTTCCCAGGTTGGTCACTAAGGATGAGATTGTGCCAGGGGACACTGGGAAGCTCAGAGCAGGAGGCTCCAGAAGGCTGGGGGGTTGGGAGCTTCTTTGAGAGGCTCTTGAAAAACAGCCCAGGTTGGTTCTTCCCTGGAGGTGCAGTGGTTAAGACTCTGCGCTTCCACTGCAGGAGCCATGGGTTCAATCCCTGGTCAGGGGACTAAGATCTGGCATGCTGCACAGAGAAACCAAAAAGATAGGAAAAAAAAAAAAAAGCCTATTGCCTCCAACCTAGTTTGGCAAGGGCCCTACAGCATCTGACACCTGGGAAAATTACTCCCTTCAAAATTAGGAAAGAAAATCGAAGCTAATATTTGATCTCACAGAAATATTTTATCAACTAGTAAACTGCAGGTCAGTATAACATAATAAAGAATTCTATTTGCTGTCAAGAGTGGACCCATTTTGTATGACGTGTTGGTATGTGGCCTTCAGGAGAAATAGGCCCTGGGGCCTAGGAAAGTCTTAAATAGGCCTGGTCCTCAAACTCCTTCCCACTTCCCCAGGCCTGGAATTGTCTTGGCTCAGCCTCTTCTGAGGCTTCCCTCATAGCTCAATTGGTAAAGAATCCACCTGCAATGCAGGAGACCTGGGTTTGATCCCTGGGTTGGGAAGATACCCTGGAGAAGGGAAAGGCTACCCACTCCAGTATTCTGGCCTGGAGAATTCCATGGACCGTATAGTCCATGGGGTCACAAAGAGTCAGACACGACTGAGCGATTTTCACTTTTGCTTTCACAGCCTCTTCTAGGGATTGAGACCAGAAAAGTATGGGCCCATTGCCCAGAAGTTGCTGCTAATGCAGGGTGAAAGAGGCATTTCTCTGGCGGTCCACGGGTTAGGGCTCTGCACTTTCAGTGCAGGGGGCATGGGTTTGATCCCAAGTCCCAGAACGCAGATCCCACAAGCATAGCCAAAAAAGAAAAGAAAAGAAAACATAGGGCACAACCACAGGAATGCGTCTCTTGATCACTGCTCCTCCCCACCCCCAGGACCCTGAGATGCGACCAAGGCTGCCTTCCCCGGGGAACACCCAGCGAGGGGCATCGGGGCCTTATGGGAGTGAGCAGGGTGTGAGGCAGCTGCAGAAAGCCTTTGGAGGTGGTGGCAGGTGTCACCATGGGGATACTGGACAGAAGCTAACAGAGAACTGGAACTGCCCTGGTGAGACGAAAGGGGATGAGCTCAGGGCTGGGCACAGAGCCCAGGAAGGCGTCAGGTGGGGCTGGACACTCACTGTCCACCTCCAGCTCCATCACAGAACCTCCTGTCTGGACACTGGCTCCCACTCCCCACCTTGCTATAACCTGTCCTGCCCACCCCTCAGAGACCAGCACGTCGGAGCTCCAAAACTAAGCTATGCTCTCCCCCTCAAGGCAGCCTGGGATAGAGCTGGCATGACGCTTCCATGGGGGAGGAATGAATGACTGAAGATTCTTCTTCAGGGTAATTCTTAAGACTTTGCTATTTCTTTTTTTAGCTTGGGAGGTGGCGGAGTATTTTCTCTGAGTGTCTCAGTAAGGCAGAAATCAGGTCAGATATTTTCATTGTATTTTCTTACCCATCACTTCAGCCTCTTGTCTAGTCCTCATCGTCCCCTCAGGCCACACACTTTAAGCTTCATCCATGATGCCCTGCTATTTCCCAAACACGCCAAGCCCTTTCTTGATTCCAAGCTTTTGATCAAGCCAATTCCTTTTCCCTGAAATGCCCTCTATTTGCTTTGCTCCATGTGAACTCCTCTTCATCCTTCGAAACCCTGTCCTGTGAAGCCTTCTATGATTGTGCCAGCAAGTCTGTCAGTCTCCTTGCCCACAGTGCCTGGACCCTCCCTCTAGCACATCACATAGAGTGTCTTTCCTGGAAGTATTTCTTTCCATGCTTGTCCCTACTGGATGATGGCCACTATAAGAGCAGAAGCCATTTCTTAGTCATTTCTCAATCCTTCAGGCCCAGCCTATAACCCTAACCCTACATCTTGCCAATATTTTAAAATCAAGAACTCATATATTTTCTAAAACATGTCTTGATGTGCACCATTTTTAAAGTTTTTATTGATTTTGTTACAATATTGCTTTCTATTTATGGCTTGTTTTTGTTTTTGTTTTTTTTTTTGGCTGCAAGGCATGTGGAATCTTAGCTCCCCCAACAGGGATCTAATTTACACTCCTTGCATTAGAAGGTGAAGTCTTAACCAATGGGCTACCAGGAAGTCCCTGCTGCTGCTGCTGCTAAGTTGCTTCAGTCATGTCCGACTCTGTGCAACCCCATAGACGCAAGCCCACCAGGCTCCCCCGTCCCTGGGATTCTCCAGGCAAGAACACTGGAGTGGGTTGCCATTTCCTTCTCCAATGCATGAAAGTGAAAAGTGAAAGTGAAGTCGTTCAGTTGTGTCCGACTCTTAGCAACCCCATGGACTGCAGCCCACCAGTCTCCTCCGTCCACGAGATTTTCCAGGCAAGAGCACTGGAGTAGGGTGCCATTGCCTTAAGAACCCACATTAAAGAAGGTCTTCCGCGCCAGGCACAGGTTTTGGAGCATTACACGTGTCTACTCATTTAAGCTTCCAGCACCCCTACACGGAGCTTCCCGGGTAATGTTAGTGGTAAAGAATCCACCTGCCAATACAGAGGTGCAAGAGACNCTGGAGTAGGGTGCCATTGCCTTAAGAACCCACATTAAAGAAGGTCTTCCGCGCCAGGCACAGGTTTTGGAGCATTACACGTGTCTACTCATTTAAGCTTCCAGCACCCCTACACGGAGCTTCCCGGGTAATGTTAGTGGTAAAGAATCCACCTGCCAATACAGAGGTGCAAGAGACACGGGTTCTATCCTTGGGCCTAGAAGATCCCTTGGGAGTAGGCATAAACCAACCACTCTAGTATTCCTGCCTGGAAAATTCCACGGACAGAAAGAAAATCCTGGTGGGCTACCGTCCATGGGGTCACAAAGAGTTGGACACAACCGAGTGACTGAGCACAGAACTCCCCTACAGTGAGGACTACTTTAGCAGTCTCAGCTCAGTGTATTCAGAAACACAGGCATAGAGAGGTTAAGAAATGTGGCCAGCAAGATATGGAAATAAGCTGAGTGTTTGCCAAGGAATAAATGAATAGAAATATGATAGCTATACACAATGGAATGTTATTCAACCATGGAAAGAAAGCAAATCCTGCCATTTGTGACAACACGTATGAAACCCAAGGGCATTATGCTAAGTGAAATGAGTCAGACAGAGAAAGACAAATACTTTATGGTATCACCACGTGTGGAATTAAAATAGTCAAACTCATAGCAGCAGAGAATACGGCGCTGATTACCAGGGCCTGGGGGAAGGTGGGGGTGAGTGGGAGATGTTGGTCAAAGGGTACACACTTTTGGTTACAGGTGAGTAAGTCCTGGGGAGTCTAATACACAACATGGTGATTATAGGTAATGCTACTGTATTCTACACTTGAAAGCTGCTATGAGAATAAATCTTCAACATTCTCACCACAGAAAAGAAATGGTAATTACCTGATGTGATGGAGCTGTCAGCTAACTTTGTGGATCACTGGCAATATATGAGTGTATTAAATCAACACCTTAAATTTACACAATGTTATATGTCAATTATACTTCAGGGAAGCTGGGGAAAAGCTATTTTTAAAGAAACAGAATGGTTTCTGACAAATATAAGTGAGACCTGATGAAGGCATTCATGTATTTGATGCTCCTATAATTAGATTCTACTTTTATCTGGTGGGGGGGGCTAATACAATAATTTTTCTACCAAAAGAAAGGAAGGAAGGAAGAAGAAATGTGACCAAGAACAAACACTTGCAAGAGGCAGAGGTGGGATTCCAAAGAGTAACAAGTTGCAATAATATTACAGTCAGTCATGAGTTGATGAATGAACACACCAAGTAAAAGGACAGAAAAGAGGAGAAAATCGAATAAGAGGACGGCCTCAGGATCTGGGCGAAGCAGTCCCCTTCAGACACGCAGAGAAACCTTTTGATCCAAATCTTTTAATAAAGAAATATATTCTTCCTTCTCTGACTCCCTCCTAGTATTGCCTCCCACTCCGGAACTGAGAACTCTCATGTAAAAATAGCAAACCTGAAGGAGTGTGAAGGAACTGCTCAGCAGAATGCCCCACCAGGAACTCCACTCCCCTATCATGTCATCCCCTCCCTACTTCCTGCTCAACCTTCAGGGCTGCGCTGAATACCTCCCCCTCCTCTGTGAAGCCTTTCCCAGCAAGCAACAGAAACTCAAGAAAACTCCTGGAAGCAAAAGAGGGGGATTTAAGAAAAAGATCCAGTGTTTCAAGGCATCTCAGGGCATCAGTGGTGCCAGAAGTCCATAAAGAACAAGAATCAGAGACTGAAGCACTTCTCAGGAGTCCTAATGGCTTCCCTCTGTGGCTCACCACCTGTCTTCCTCTTCCTTTTCTCAGCCCATTTATGGGGGAGAAGACCCACCCACACCTACCCAGTTAACTGAATCTTTAGAATTTCTATCTCGGCCACAGTCTCAGGGAAGAGCTCTGTTTGGCTGCTGTGGATCAGGTGATCAGCCCTACTCCAATCCCTTTGGCCAGGAGTGCTGTCACAGGGTACAAATATGGCGGCTGGAGGCCTGCCCTCTGAGAATGAGGGGAGGAGCCAAGGGTGTTGAGCAGGCAGCGAGGTATCTCTGCTGCACGCTCACTCTTCACCCTCACTCTTCCCGAGGAATTAATCTCTCTCTGACTGTGCTTCCTGCACTTTCTCTGTAATTCCATTTAAGCTCCGATCACATTCTTCTGATTGCTGAACTGGTGCGTGTGTAGCTGTCTCTGTGTAAAAACCCACAGCAAGGCGCCAGCATGCAGTGTAGGCTGACCCTCCACCCCTGTGTTACTTTAAGGCTTCCACGCTGATCCTCTCTTCAGGCCCAACTTCATGGGTGTATAACTTGTGCCTGGTATAATGCCCAGCTTTTGCCCTCTTGAAATGCTCAATAACTTTTTTTTTTTTTTCTCACGATAGTTTTTGAATTGAGTCCAGGGTTTTTGTGTTGCATAAGGCCCTGCAAATTAAGTTGCTGGGACTGTGTCTCTCCTGGCCCCACCTTGAGCTCTTCTTCCCAATCCATCTAAGTCTTCTTGGGCTGCAATAATAAAATGCCACAGACTGGGTGACTTAAACAACAGAAATTGACTTTGTCATATGTCTGGAGATGTTAAGTTCAAACCGAAGAGTTGGCAGGGTTGGTTTCTGGTGAAGCTCTTTTTTCTAGCATGTTTAGAGCTGCCTTCTAGCTATGTCCTTAGTGGCCTTGTGCCTATGGAGAGACAGTATGTGCTAGTGTCTTATAAAGGTGCCAGAGACTTTCCTGGCAGTCAAGTGGCCAAGACTCCACACTCCCAATTCAGGGGTCCACGGTTGACCCCCCTCAGGGAACTAGATTCCACATGCTGCAGCTGAGTTCACATGCTGCAAGCAAAGATCCTGTATGCTGCCAGTAAGACCTAGCACAGCCAAGTAAATAAATAGATGTTAAATATTAGCTACTACAGTGAAGGTTTCCAGCCTCTTGGATTAGGGTCCACCCAAGTGACCTCGTTTAACCTTAGTTACCTCTGAATACAGTCACACTGGGGGGTTAGAGCTTCCACTTATGACTTTTGGAAGACCCAGTTTTCTAACACAACCTTCTGACATGTCTGACACTGAGCTTCTTGCGTCCTGGCCCTGTGCCCTGAGCACAGCCTCATGCCTGTTCCTTGGACCTGCTTGGTGACACTGTCCCTTGGAGCTGGCTCTGGCTTTCCTCCTTAGTGATGGCCCACCTTCTCTTGGATTCCTCCCCCTGAGACAGCACTGGGCCCTACCCAGTCTACTCCTTTTTTGGCCCTACCAAGTGGGCTCTTAGTTCCCCATCTAGGGAAGACGCCCATGCCTCCTGCATTAAGTGTGGAGTCTTACCCACTGGATCTCCAGGAAAGTCCCTTTATTTTCAGTCTACTCCTGATCTTGTCTGTTACCACCCTTTAGGGCCAGGGAACTCCCCAGGCCTGGAGGAAGGTGGAGTCAGTCTCCTCCACCAGGTGAGGGGCACACACACCCTTCAGGGACTTAATCAACTGCCTGGACGGTGCTTTCCTACTTGTCTAACTCATGCTCAGCCTTCAGAATGTGACGAGAGCCCTCCTCTCCTTGCACGCTGTTTCTGCCCACCTCCCTCGGTCCCCATGGCTGGGATCTGATTGGAGTTCAGACCCCATTGGAGTCCCTACCATCTCACATCACAGTGGTCAATACCTATCAGTCCCTATCAGGTGTCTTTGCAATGACAGGGACTCTTGCCATCATCTTCATCCTGGTGCCTTGCACAGGTTGGCACAGAGCAGGTACAGTAAATGATAAGCTCCGCTGAAGGCAAGGCTTCGGCTTGTCACCTTGGGCGGTTTTCCCCCAGATCCTTTCTGACTGTCCCCAGGAGGGTAGGAAGGGTCACGTGCTGGAACTGAGAGGGAGTTGGCCACTTCTAGATCAGATGAGAGATTGATCTTTCGGACTCTCAGTCATGTAGCTTTTAAAAAACTCAATCAGTCAAAACCCCAGATAATCTACAGACTTTGGTCCTTTTTTCTTTTTATTTCCAGTCATGATAGCCTTTGAGAAATATGCATTAATTTTTTTTTAATTAAGGAAGACATATAACCAAATCCTCCCTGTACAAGAATCAAACAAATGGCTTTAATTTGAGATTTGAAGGGACTTCTCTGGTGGTCCAGTGGCTAAGACTTCACAATGCAGATCCCAATGCAGGGGCCCCAGGTTTGATTCCTGGTCAGGGAACTAGATCCTGCATGCTGCAACTAAGAGTTTGCCAGCTGCAACTGAAGATCCTGCGTGCTGCAATAAAGCTTGAAGATCTCACTTGCCTCAACTAAGACCCCTGGTGCAGTTACATAAATAAATATATATATTTTAAAAAGATTTGAAAATTGGAATTTGGAAATTTTGTACCAGTTGAAAATTGGTACCAAAAAAAAAAACCCTGCAATAACTGAACTCAGTTCCCTAGCCCACAATTCTGATCAATAGCAGCAAAATCCCCAATAGTGTCAAGTTTACCACTGGGCACTTTCCATGTATACTTAGATTTTGTCATCTTTGAGAAAGTTTCTCTACTATCTTTGACCTTGGTCAACAGTAAGAAACTCATTGCACTTTGGAACCCCGTGCAACATTGGGTCAATAATCAAGAGCAAAAGTTTCATAAGATAAAACCTGATTTGATACTCTCTGATATTTTCTATCCTGTGTCTACTTTCTGTTCTATTCTGTGTTGTTTTATTTGATTCTAGTCTTGTGTGTCTCACTGAATTTTAAGAACCACTGACGGGTAATAAGCCAGTTTCTCCCCCTGCCTTTTTCCTCTTCTTCTAGTGTTTCCTGAAAACCAAGTTTGCCTCTTGGTGGGGATTGAGTCTTTTGACTCAAGCCAAAAATCAGGAGAAGGAAGGATTTATCACTTGCACCAAATGATGAGAGCACGAAAGATCTTTTCCAAAGCAGTATCTCCCTGAACAGCAAAATTAGAGAAGTTGTAAGCTAAGCATATATGCATATTCATGAAGAGGGCTTGAATGGAATATGCATATTCATGAATGCATTTGAATAGAGGAGAATTCAATACAGAATTAAGGCAAAGGTTGACAGAGTCCAAGCCTTAGTTGACTGTTGGAAGGTCAATGTCATCATTCGTTAGGTTCCCACCAGTCTGGTGTCTGGGGTATTAGCGTCTAGTTCACAACTCGAAGATGCGTATCAGAGTGTTGCTTCTCTTTCTTTTTTGTTTTGATTAAAGCATGATTGAGCTACAATGTTGTGTTAATCTCTGCTGTACAGCAAAGTGATTCAGTTTTACAAATAAACACATCGGTCTTTTATATATTCTTTTCCAGTGTGGTTCATCACAGGATATTGTATATAGTTCCCTGTGCTATACAGTAGTATGTATTGAGGAAGAAGACAGATGCCCCCATCCCCCCTAAAGGGATTGGAGGTTCATTCTCTGTGGATTGAAACTTCAAGATGAGAGTAGCAGAACGACTAAGACAGGAGGCTAAGCCCTGCCCAGACCACATATTTTTCACTCCTGAAGTCAGGAGAACTCCCCAACCACACATGCATGGAAAGCCTCCTTGGGGGTCAAAGGGCAGTGATGTTAACTAATGTCAGGCTACCCACAGGCCTCTTCAGTAGAATCTATCTTGGCTAAGAGATGCCTGTGCACCATGGGAGGATCCTGAGTTATACCAAGTATGGACTGTGAACCAGGCAAATCAAAATTATTGGCCAAAGGAAACCGGGAAGAAATATCTCATAAAAGTAGTTCAAACTGCCATGAAGGCGCGACTCAGCAACTCTCTCTCCCTGAGTCTGCGTGTGTCATAACACGTACTGTACTTTTTCCGTATAACAAATACTTCACTTGTTTCATTACTTTCCATCTTTGCGGGAATTCTTTTCTGCAAAGCTGCAGGGCCAGGATCTTTGTCACTGACCACTGGCCTAGAGACTAGGATCTGGTGTTCTCACTGCCACCACCTGGCCCCAGTCTCTGGCTGGAAACTCAAGTCCCGCTCCAAGCTGCTGCAGGCCCAGGGCACCTGAGGTCAGCGTCAGATTGTTCTGCGTAGCCCTTAGGAAGGAACTGGGACCTTTTTATCACTGAACTGTTGTTTCTTGACTGCTTTGACTGCTTTTCCTCCGTTTCTGTACTCCTTGGTTCCCACAAGATCAGTAATTACTGAGAGCTGCTCAAGGGCAAGCACTGTGGCCAGGTTTACATTGCAAAATGGCTTAGGCCAAAATTGGCTTCTCTTATGTCAAGAAAGCCATGACTGGTTCTCCTTCCCTGGGGACCCTTTACCCTATCTGCTTACACCAGGGCAGAGCAAAGCTCTGGGCTTGGTTATGGCTTCAGAGGCAGGAAAAGTATGCCAGGTCCCCACTTGCATTCTTCTCTCTCCACTTGAGGGAGGCTTGCCCCTCAGCTCCTGGATCTTGGCCGCTGTCTACTGTTAGCTGCCGCTGACCAGGGCCTGACCAGGCCTCTGTCAAGGGGTCCAGGGGCTCAGGCCAGCCTCCCTGCTGGTCTTGTGCCTGTGTGCATGCTAAATGGCTTCAGTCACGTCTGATTCTTTGAGACCCTGTGGACTGCAGCCCGCCAGGCTCCACTGTCCATGGAATTCTCCAGGCAAGAATACTGGAGTGGGTTGCCATGCCCTCCCTCAGGGGATCTTCCTGACCCAAGGGTCCAACCTGAGTTTCTTTTGTCTTCTGCATTGCCAGGTGGGTTCTTTCCCACTTTCACCACCTGGGAAGCCTCCTGGTTTCCCCTGAGGCCTCATAGCTCTCCTGGGGGGCGGGGATGGGGGGCAGGTGCTGGGGAGGTGGGCAGCAATGGAGATGTGTGGGCGGTTGGGGCCTGTCTCAGGCCCCTAGATCTGCTCCTTCTACCTGCTGGGCACATGGAACACCCCCATGCCCCTCTTTCCCACTGCAGAAAACTTTACTGTGAGTCCTCCAAGGCCTGAAGTGCTTCTTTTCTCAACAAACCTCTTCTCCCACAGAAAGCTCCACAACAGAAAGCCCCTTTGGGGAGATGCTTGAATTATTTCTGTTGTGAGTTTTGAACTGTCTAATTTGAAACCCAAAGCTGATCAAGAATTTCTTTGTCTTCTGCACCAGCCTCCCTCCCCCAACCCCCCCAGGAACTGGCGCCAAGGAGCCAATTCCAGAGGTCAGTGC